>VXBA01001173.1:354588-388505 GCA_013399895.1 Serilophus lunatus
AAAAGAATTGCATGAGGAAGCAGCCAAAAATAAATTTCATTTAAATATGAACATCTGTAAAATTTTGACCAGTTTGCTTTACCTTATCTATCCAGTCTATTTGTCAATTTTCCTTTCCTACAAAATTGAACAGCAAATTATTATTAGGAAATTTTTTGTATTCATAGTTTCATCTGAGACCCTTCTTTCAGTGAAATATTTGTCCTTTACAAGAACAAATTGTATGTCAAGTTCTTTAAATGTTCAATTTCTCTGTAACCATTATCTGTTTACAAATATGTTTTCAGACTTCTATTAGTCCTTTCCTTCTTGTTACCCATCTCCAATATGATTTACCTCCATAAGTGGCCTAAACTTCTGTTGCAATTTCATGTAAACAGATTTCAACTTTTGACAGCATGGTTCTGTTTAAGACTTGGATTCAGTGTGGCAGCATGAATCCATTTGAAGTAAGATATGTTGCCATCAACTATGAGGAGAACACATGCATATGTTTCTTCCCCTGCCAAGCTATACCTGCAAAGTTTATTGGGTTTTATGTTGCCACATTAATTGCCCATTTTCTTTATAAAGTCCTTTAAAAGGCCTTTTATTAATCATCATCAGCCCAAAGCTGAGGAAAAGAAGAGGGAGGCTTTCTGGCAAACTGCTGGGCCAGCAGTAAGTAATTGACCTTGTTTTAAAAAATAGTACAAGAATAATCTGATTAAACAGCTAGAGTCTACAATGCCAGGCTGAACTCCTGAGATGAACTTCCTAATGCCTTTTACTCCAGCAAGGTTTGGTTTAAGGTCCAGGGCACACTTCTAACTCATTATGAAAGTAACAGTACAAAGTGGAAGTTATAGTGTGATACTTTTAATTTTCCATTACGTTCCAAAACCCCAAAATACTATGTGTCTATTTTTCTCCATCTCAAAAAATATTTCACATTTTATGAAACTTTACAGAAAAAAAAAAGACAAAAGGAAAAAAAAACAAACAGTATTTCCTCAGACTTTATTACTCTTTCAGGCTACAACTTTAGTTCTCTTAGTGTGCTCAGTTTTCTGTCACAGACGTAGTAATATGTGATACAGTCTGAAGTGTATTACACACAAGTAATAATTTGTAGTAATAATTTTAGTAATTTGTGTTAAGGAGGCACAGGTTCTATAAATCCTATCTATAATTCCTTCACTATTTTTTGATCTCTTTATTCAAAGGTGTACAGCGATTTAAAGGGACTTAGTGCTAATATTCAAACAATGGCTTATCTAAGTAATGTAAAAGTTTATTTTAAAGCAATAAAAATATAAATGTGGATTTGTTTGTAGTTTAGGAATCATAACCTTTAATAAAGTTGCATTTCAGCTTTTTTTTCAGTCAAAAATAAAAGTCAAACAGCTGAGAACCTTAAATCATGCAGAGCAGATTTAAAGGTGAAAATTCCCTTTTAGAAGGGAATGATTTAAGATTACAAAACCCAGCTGTGTAAAGGTTTACCACAGGTGAAAAGCCAAGTGTTAGATCTACCAACTCATCCTGCCTTTTATGATCTGTGATGTTGCTGGACCACTGGAAAGCCAAAGGAATTACTATTCATCCTCGACAGAGCAGAACTCCTAAGACCATCTTTCATATACAAGTGCCTGGATGAATGCTGTTTGTTTGTTTAGGATTTTTTTGTTTCATCTTATTTGTTATGTACTATATTATATTCAAAAATTAAGAGTGGAAATAAGGCACACACGTACACTGGCTTGAGTGGGTTGGAAACTATGAGTAAAAATATCACAGTTTAGCTGCATTTTCCATAGACAATGACAAAAAAAAATCCCACAACTACACTTTCCTACCAGATCTTGTCATTAGTACAGGGAAGGCTGTTTTCTCAATGCTGATCAGCTCTGCTTTTTTGTTTCAGAATCAGCATTCTCAGAGCTACAGATTTCTCAGAATAACTTCTTCAATCTAAATAGTCAATTATCTTCCTTACAGAAAAGGCATTCAGTTTTGTGCATCTTCACTTCTTTCAAAGGAGGTTAAAAAAATTTCCATATTATATTCTTACTGCCTACAGCATTTTAAAAGATTTCACATGGGTCTTTTTTTTTTTTTTTTTTTTATTTTATTTCCTTTGCCTTTCTGAAGGAGATAGCAATCATTTACCTCAGCAAGACATTTTTCTTGAAGAACAGTAAGCAGATAGAGATGACACCACTGGTCATTTTAACTGATCCAACCTATTTGTCAATAGCGATATAGGGCAGGAGGTGATACGGATTCCATTTAATTTTACTACAGCCCAGGAATTTTTACCCTCCTAATATATCAGTGGTATTTTTCTGCATTTGTAACACAAAAATACCTTGTCACTTGACTTTCCTAGGGACAGATAAGATACGGTGTCTTTCTCCGTCGACCAAAGGTAGAGATAAATCTGTGTAGGAGTGTAGGTGGCAAGCTAGAGAAGTCTGAGCTATTATTTACTCACCACTTGACAAAGACAGAAGCCAGAACATTCTTTAGCATTTTTTTAATCATGGAAGGTCACGGATGCTCAATCATACTAAGCAGACCTATTCACAGAAAACCCTTTAGGTCTCCGAGCTCATCTGGCAGAGATTCTTCAGTATCTACGAAGAAGCACAGATTCCCATCACACCTCTCTCTGAGGGCAACATGCTCACACCTCTCCAATCTAGTAACATCTTTAGTGTCAAGACTAGCTAGGGGATAAATAACGAGAGTTCACTTTGCATATTTGTTTTCCTACGGTGAATCTGTATCATCCAAGGGGTTTTCTATCAGCTGTAGCTGAAATCGGTGTTCAGTGCAGGAGCTGTGCACTGTCTCACTGAAATCCAAAGGCAGTTCCAAATGAGTGCAGATAGTAGAGTTGAAAAAGGTCTCTGCTTGTTCTCCACATCTATAATTGTTGATAAAAGTAATTGCAAATAATTGCAATACCTATTGAAGGCACAGACGTTCAGGACATTCACTTCAAGGAGTAAACTACAGTATGAACACATGGTTTGTGACTACTGGAACAGGGTCTTCAGCAAAGTGGTCACACCATCAAGCCTGCCAGAGTTCAAGAAGCATTTGGATAATACTCCCAAGGACATAGTGTTACTCTTATGAACAGTTGAGTGCAGGGCTGACTTGATGATTCTTGTGGTCCCTTCCAACTCAGCATATCCAGTGGCTCTGTGTAAAGACTGTCAAAAGAGGAAAGAACAAGCAAAGTTTCCAAATAGAACTAGTAAAGAAATTTGAACTATATGCATCTGGCAAGTCCATAACTTATAAAAGTAGACCACCCCACTTTCATTTTATGGAAAGGAGTAAGTAAGAGTTGTAAATTTGACCTGTGTTCTTACAGACATACACAAATCAGTACTAATTTATGCCTCCTGCCTTATTTCTAGCTCTCATATCCAAATACCTTGTTATACCATACTTGAACCCTTTCAATGACAGCTTGTGGAATAAGTGGCACTGATGTTATGACATTCTCTTCTCATGTAGACCACAGGGAATCAGAGAACAGAGCTATAGCTTCAGAGCACATTTACACCCCATTCATCCTGGAGCTGTCCTTAAGGCTAAGTAACATCCAGCTGCCCTAAATATCATATGGGCTTTGAACTCACTGTTTTTCTTTTGTCCTTGTCCTGGATCACAATTTCTCAAGGAATCACCAGGGAAAAGTGATTTTGATCTGATAAGGGTTTATAATTTGTTCCAAGCAGAACAGCTTATCTCATTCCCTAGGAAAGCATGGCTTTAGGACAGCTTCGTCAAATCAGCAGAGTCTTTTGTCTTGCACCATGACTGATATAGAAACCCATTACTCTCTATACCTACACTGAGTTATAATACAAAGAATTGGATTCGTATTTCAAAAATAAAAAAATCAATATATAGAAGAGAAGCCTGAACGAAGTAGCAAAACACAGATAGACAATCTATGCCCTGTATTAATTTTCTTCCCTTCATATTTCCATCTTCCATATAATTATTTTAAAACGGAAATTAAAAAAAAAAAAAAAAAAAGGCCACAAAAATCTTGTTCATTGAAAACAAATGATTTGTCCCTTAAATGCATTTTCAAACTACTGGAATAAACCCTGTATACTAACATCCAATTTGAATAATCATTTCTGTACTGTAGAGATAACATTTGCATCATGTAATGAAAGGAATGGGATAACAATTACTTTTCCTTATTGAATAGGTAAGTAAATTGAGCTTGAAAATCCCTATAAATAGTAAGTGTAGAGGTTAGATCTTCCCACAGAAGGCTTAATCGAAACATCAGTCCTTTTCTTTGGAAAAGAAATCCAATCATTTTTATTGTAATAAATGCTGGTTGTGAATTTTAGTTAGAGTTAGGAGACTTTCTCCCTCCAGACTACCAGCTTTGAGTTATTTGCCCTAGAAATAAATTCTGAAATTATGAAGTCTCCATTTATATGGATGAGAGATTAAATATTAAGAGTAAATATATGACCTTAAGATATTTTCTCTAGTTTTGTCCTATTCTGGAAAACAAAATCAGTATAAATTCAAATACTCTATTTCTTTCAAAAATCCAACAGAAAATTCTTTTCAGAAAGTGATATGTATGAAGGTCATAAGTGACTACCAAGGGGAATGATTTAGTCCTTACCTAAATAATTCCTTTTTTAAGGAAAATTTGGAGAGGTATATTGCATAGTTGAACAAGTTTACCAATTTTTAGCGGTTGTCCTACCTTAAAAATAGAGCATATAATTTTGTGTTCTGCATTCACATAGCTTATCTAAATTGCTTTTCACTTTCTCGAGTATTTTGCCTCTGATTAAAAGAAAGGTATGGGTCACCATATTTACTTTAAAAATCCATCCTCAATTTCAAAATTATTTGAAAACCCATTTTGAAGAAATGCCAGTTTTTGATTAAGGTCTCTCATCTAGCTATGTCATGCTAACTTGCTTTTGGAATATTATTGCTGAAACTTCTGGGCAGTCAATGAGTTTTTGCTTAAGACATCGGACTCAGAAAATGGGATCTATTGCTTTCTTCTGCCATGAATTCTAGTGCCTTTCAGCCAAATTTTTAAGTGCCCCAGTTTCAAAATGTAAAACAGTGGATGAAGTTTAAGACAAACTATACAGAATTCCAGAGAAACTAGTGTGGTTAGAAGGCAAAGTTGTAAACAAATTCTATTTGTCTGATGCACAGAAAGGAAACTAAGTGAAACCAGTCATTGAAACATTTCACATTTCCATCATATTTATATTTAGCTCTATTTCATGGGCATGTTTGTATTATGTGCAATTCTTGGGATATTAATGGTGCTACAAACTTGCTTGGGATTTGTAAATTTCCAGTGTAAATACTTGAAGCTTTAGTATGGAAACATTTCCAGATAACAGGAGAAGATGGTGTTTTCTTACAGTTAAGAGCAAATGATGGGTCTACAAGTTGTGTTATTCCTTCTAAAGAGTAAGACCCTTGAAGAAGAAAGGTAGTGAAAAAGAAGAGTTGAAACAGGAAGTTACTAATTCATGGAGTCCTGCTGGGTGGATAACACAGTTGCAAGTTTTACAATGAAAGATAATCTACAAGAGGTAGAAAGCAGACTTGTCAGTTGTCTCTCAAAAGTCTGAGAAGAGGGTGCTTGAAAACATCTCCGTTTTTCTTCATGAAAAGAGTAGCTGCTTGCCTCATAATGATGCCTTAAGGGGTATGCTTAATATTTTAGAGAATTCACTTTAGCTAGGTAGCTGGATAACTTGGAATATTAAGGGCCAGAAGAGCCTGTGTTCCTGTGTGTTTGCATTCTTGTGTGTAGATAAGTGGGTACAAGGCAAAACACAGAGTTAGGCTTCCAGGCCTATGAGGGGCTGGACATAGGTGGGTTCAAGTAAAAAAGGACAATTCTGTCGGATGTTAGGGGAACATAGAAGTAATATGGACTTTAATTGGATAGTATGGGAGATGTGTGCTCAGAGTGTTATAAAAATAGGAAGATTGTTGTGATTTTCCTCTTTGGACCATTGGCCTTTGACCAGTAAAGCTGCTTCTCCCCTTCACTCTGTGTTTCTCAATTTTTTATCTGAGGCCCTCATGGCATCAATGGTTTTTGTGTTCGTCTTCTTGACCTCATTTTCATTTCTCTCCTTCCCAAACATGATGTCTTGTTGAGGACATTTCATTTGTTGCCCACCAGTGGACAAGAAGAGTTCATTGAACACTCAGTTTCATGTAATTTCCTCAAATTTTCCAGTGAGTTTTCTACCAGTATTTAATAATGATAAATTGAAAACAAACACACACCTTGTTGCTATCATTCAAAGGGTAGAGATAAAATACCAGGTAATCCTTTTTTTTAAGTTATTAAGTTTGCTAGAGGCATAGTGCTGAATGAGACAAATACTTCTTTTGCATGCGCTTCGTTGTTATTTGTCCAGGAAAGACCTAGCAGGATATCCAAATTGCTAGTGATGGTGGCTAGTGAAACTGTGCACAAACCCAGATCTTCTCTTTTGCAAACACTCATTCACAAAGACTTGAAAGCAGAATACAAAATGCTTTGCAGTGAAGTTTTCAGTATGTTCTCCTACATTAGTCTTTGTTCCTTAATGGAAGAAATAGGATTTGTCTACTTATTTACTCAGTTCTCACAGGCGTGGGACAAAAAGATAAATGTTAGTCAGAGAAGAATTTAAGATAATGTTAAAATGAAATAGAAGGAAAACCACAAATATAAATGTTTGATCTGTGTTCTTTTTGTTTGTTTGTTTTTGTGTGTATTACTCATTGAATTACCCTAGGTGATCGTATTAAAAGCAAGTTTACAGAACATGCACATTCCATTGAAATGGAAATAATGAGAAAAAAAACACAGCAGAGCAGTGTGGTCATATGCAGAATTACTTCTTCATGAACTTTTCTCTAAGGAAAATAGTTTGCCAATTAGATTTTAAAATAAAACTCTAGTGACACAAAAATGGTTTTTACTACAGAATTCTCTGTAAATGAAAGTCTGAGGAAATAAACTAGTCATTGCAAAACTTGATTTAAATAGATAATTTTACAAATAAAGACTGCAACTTTATAACTAAACAGATTTGCAAAAGAATTTCAAGCTTTTCAGGTTGCAGCATGCAGGAGTTTGATATTCCCCTGAGCAGAGGAATTTAAGACCTGTCAGCCTTATTATGAAATAGCAAGATATGGGACATTTTTACTTCTATTGGATAAACTCTCATATTGTCATATTAAATTCTGCATTCACTCTCGTTCTCTTCATATCAGAAAGGACAAGCCTGAAGCAGAAGTGGTTTATGATTCTATTTTATAACACATATCACTTCATTTTTGGTTTTCAGTACTTTTTTAAAGATTACTTCAAAATAATAACAAGTTTTAAGTTTTCACATCTAAGCCTTCTTGTGCTCTTCTTCCATTTTTTCATTAACAGGTAGTCATTGTATCGTCATGTAGTGATGATAAAGAAACAAGACAGTCAATTCACAGAAACAAAAATATACTTAAAAAACCAAGGCAATCAATTAACAATGGTGATTAAGGGTAAGAATAACAGCAGTATGAATTTATTCACCAAAAAATGAGCAAGTGAAACCCAAAATAAAACAGTTTGTGTCTGAGTGACTACAAGAGCAAGAAGAAATTTAGCTCTGTGTGGAGTAAAAACTGGTTTGCCCACAGAGGTTATTTTGAAGAAAAGCATATGTGCGGGTATAGTAAAATCAGAGGAAGTAGGACACAAGTGCATCAAGTTCTGAGAAGAATACACCCAAGTTTTCTAATTCAATGTTGATAGAAATGTCACACAATGAGTAAAACAAAATCAAGCACCAACGACAATAAATTGTGAAGAAAAGTAAGGGTGGTCTTATTCTTACTGGGCAGGGTATGACATTCTTATGACCTACATCAGGTTTTCAAAATCAAAAAGTGCATAGATCCAAATAAACTTCTGGCTCAAATAAAAACATAATTTACAGAAACTAGAGATGGGAAGAAGGCAAAGTATCTGGGTCTCAATTATATAAGAACTTATACTAAAAACTCACTGTAGTCAAAGGGATTACTCATTCGAGTGAACAAGAATTCAAGTACCTATATATGCTCACACAGAACTGGCCTATTACAACAGTCAAAGAACAAGGCACATTTAAAATGTCAATCATTATTTAAAAGCATCTTTAGTACAAATATTTTACTTTTGGTTGCTCCATGCTTTCTAAGTGGATGGCTAGGTTGCTGTAGGAATCATAGCACAGAATGATAGGGTACATCCTTTGAAAGCAGCCCTGACTCACATCCTTACACATGCATAAAGCAAAAGCAGATCTCACTCAGAACATTTCACTTGTGCAAGTCGATTTTTCAATGTACTGTAAAAACAATCTTCCTGTGCACAAGTAAAAAAACTAGGAAAAATAACATTCATTTGCGCAGTTTTGACTACAGCCTCCAGTGCTTACATCTCCACTGATACTTGTGAGGTTTCTCAACAGCTGAACTGCCACACAAAACAGAAAATTCACTGATTATTAGGTTATTTGAACTGCTAAGAGATCGTTTCCTTCTGTTTTTATAGCTTTTTTTCACATTAGTCTGGGGGATACCTCTTACCCTCAAGGAAAAGACCTGATGAATATTTCCAGTGTTTAACCATGCATTTCCAAAAATCAAACTTGTTAAAAAATATCAGTATGCAGAAAGGAGAAAGTTATGTGAAAAATTTGGTTATATCTCTTGATAAGATTTTTCTAAATAGAATTAGTACTTTCAAATTGAATCACAGAGAAGGAACAAAACTTCTGTCTCTCTTAGTTTTCTGATGTCTCTGTCTGTCTCTTTCCACACCTTACATGGATGTCCCACATCACAGGAAATTAATAAAATATGTATATTAATGTACATGTAGATAAAAGGGAGTTTAAAATCCATTTTTATGCATCTCTCTTTATATATACACACACATACATATATAAAACTTTCCAAAAATAACTCATTATCCCATGGCAGAAAACTCCCATCAACAGTGTTAGTATCTTTTGTCTTCTCTCAAATGTGAGACATATTTCCTTAAAAATACTTTGATTTCCTCATGGGATTTTTAGATAGTCCTGCTTTCCAAACCACATTTTCCAGATACCTTTAATCAGAGTATGAATTTGACATGTCTGACATTTTGCATGTATGTTTTGAAACTTGTTATATACAAGGTTTAAAACATGGCCATTTACTGATTTTTTTAAAGACTCTTATAGGGTTCATGTTCTAGATAAGTTTTTGATCATTTAAATAGTTTCTTGTGTGTTATTTACTGAGGAAAGTATTGTTGGAAGCATGAAACATGAAAATTAAAAGACATGATGAAAACAACGAAACCAGATGGAAGTTTTGTGGTTTGTGTCGCCATGACACTGGGGTGTAACACCAGGTAGGTGGAAGCCTTATGGCTCTGTTTCTACTTAATATCCAGAAATGTTTTGTAGAAACCAAGTATAATTTTATATATTTCAAATTATTAATATCTTTTTTACTAATCATTTCATTGTTACTATTCTAGTCTTTGACAAATGACAGGCCATTCGTGTTGGAAAATTTCTAATAAGGGAAAAATAATTACTATATATGAAACTGCCTGATCCCTTTTTCCTAGTGACAACTTCTTACACTAAAGGAGGCTGACCCAACCAATTTTTTCAAAGAATTTTACTAAGCTTTAGGGCAGCATATTTTTTTTCTCAGGAAAAATATATAATCACTAAAAGAGTTCTTCTGGAGTCTCTGTTATGAGCAACTTTATTACATGCTTTCCTTCACTTGTTATTTAAGGCCAAATGCAGTTCTGGGCATTTACAAATACCACACATGTCTGCTAGGACATGTAAGTATTACTTAAATAATATACGTACGTAATACTTAAGTAATTATTCATAAGTATTACTTGTCCTTATCATGCTACAGTTAGGATCAGGGAATCATTTTATTATTACCAGAAGCAGACAGTGGCTTTTATGAAACCAAAAGTAAAGAGTAATTCCCCCATTTAAAGATATATTGTCCTCTGTATTTTCTATCTGTTGCTATGTCAGCAAATTTTATGACAAATTTCTGAAAAAATTCCTTTGGTATCGCATTAGCTTTTTTATGAAGGTGCTTTCTAAAATCTAATCTAAATTTAGACTTGTAACCATTTTAACACACAGCTTTAAAAATGGAAACCATTAAAGTTTAGCACATTGTATATCTAAGAGGCATCTTCAAACTCTCCATTTATGGATGAGATTCAAAATTTCCATGCATGTGTCTCCATCATTGGCTATAAAAGCTCTCACTTTTACACTACTCCACAGTGATATTATCAAGTCCTTACTAGAGACAAAAAAAAGACATCACAGGGGCAACCGTTGATTTTTCAGGGAAAAAGCAGCTTTAAACTGAATTGTCTTAGATTTGCATCTGATCGTCTAGTTTCTATTAAATGACACTGCCAGGTTCTTCTTGTAAGACCACCAATAAATTTTTAGTTTCTAACACTATAGTTTTCATTTCAGGCTTGAACAAGAGTTTCACCTCCCAATCCATTCAGCAGAGAAGGGTGAAGAGGCATAACATTTTGTCTCAGGTTGGGGGGGTTAGCTCTTTCTCAGAAAGTTAGGAAGTATTCATTTCCTCACACAAGAAATTTTGTGATACCCAAAGTTCATCTCTGTAGACCCAAAACGAAGAAATATTAATTTGACTTGTTTTAGAGCAGAAGCAGAGAAAGGAATTTCTCCCTAGAAATGAATCTCCGCAAATGTATAAATATTCTGCATTAATAAATGTGTGAGCTAATATAAGACTAGACATACGGAATGAACATGCCACCTCCCTGTCAGGCACAGCAGGTGCCGGGGCCACCTCAGCCCGTTCCCCTGAGACCCCGCCACGAGCCACGAGCTGTGGCAGCCGATGCACGGGCCCTCGAGTGCCCATGGTGCTGGCAGGGCTGCATCTCCTCCTCCTGGTGAAGTGCAGCCGTGAGGTGCTTTGGCAGGAACACTACATATTGCTTCATGCTGAAATCTCGGAGAGAGGGCAGCAAACAGCACCGCCATCCAGTGGGGAGGCAAGACGCACAGGAAGAGGACCCTGAGCAAACACAAGAACGGGCAGCCCACAAAAGCAGGTGCCATGGAAGTTCTGCCTCTTTCATCTTCCTTCAACATTGGAGAGAGGCACGGCTCCCCTTTTAGCTCCCTTGCAATGCGGCGTCATCACGGTTCGCTCTCCGTCATCTCCCTTGGCACGGGCAGCACCATGGCATCACTGGAGCATGGGCAGTGACAGCAGAGAACCCCCTGGTGGCAACATGAGTGTGGTATCTCTCCCCTTGGGGTTCCTTTTCACTGTCGTTCTTTTCCAGCAGCTCTGGAGTGGGACTATTGTTGTCCACATTGCAGCCTCCCCTTCCTTCCTCTCCCTCCTGAGCCCAGCAGCCAGCCCGGGGCAGCAGAGTGGTTTTCTTCTTTTTCTTGAGTGTTATTGTCGGGTTATTGTTTCTTGTAACTGGCTTATGCAGATAGGGGTTTCATAGCCCACAGATAATAAACTGGGTTTGTTGTAGTCTTTCTCTTGAATCTCTCGGCACCCAGTAGTGCCCCCTAGCATCCAAACCAGGACATCAAAGGATTTAAAATTCAAAGATATTTGCCTACGTAAGTATTTGAACTATTCTCTAACAGAAATCCAGCTAATTTTAAGATGGAACTGATGAAATATTGTAAAAAGTATTTCTATTTTCTTGATTTATGACAAAGAATAGTACATAATGAACCTTCAGGTCTCATCTTCTCCTGGCATTTACCTCCCTTGTTCTGTTAAAATTGGAAATTTTTTTGTTGATCATGTTTTTTGTGACATTTTAAAATCCATCTTAAAGTCCTAATTTAGAAAAAGCCACTATATTAACATACAACGACTCTGTTCATACATGTTACAAGTCACTAATACACACTATTTTTCATCTGCAATTGTTCATTATATTTTTTCACAAACTAAATAGGAGATCAGTTCAGAGAGTTCTTTTGGTTTTAGTTGGTTTTCTGTGTTTTGGGGTTTTTTTCTCTCCCTTTAAAACGAAAGTATGAAACATGTAGAAAATGCAAGGAAAAGTGAAATCTCAGGTTTTGCAACAGAGCATCTGCAGCCATAGCAACAGTGTAAACCAGCTGACACAATCAACACCTGAGATCCACAGGGAACTGGTCACCTTGGAGAGATGCAGCGGGAAGGAAGTTCAATTCAAGATGGAGAATGGTGAATGTAATGCCCTCTACTGTGACAGTCGGCTGCTTTCCTTTGATAGTATTTTGGGATGACAGGCGGAGAAATTAATTCCACTTACAGTATTCTGTATCCTGAAATGCGTAGAAATCCATAACCTCACAAAGATGCTATAGCAAAAACACCTTAGCAGTGTTTCACTGAATATCTAAGGACCCTGTAAGCTTTAAAAAATCCAACAGTTAAGGAAAAAGCCAGCAACGACCTTCAGGGCATTTTCTTTTTCTAATGTTCTCCAATAGAAAGAGATCACTCATTTAAATCTGTTTCCTCCTTTTTTGCTTTCAAATGATGGACTACATTCAGAGGCTGTACATTCCTTCAGTCATATATTCTTCTTTTCTGTGCTCACAATCTGTTTGTGATTAAGTCTATGTAATTTCTGTGCATGTGTGTGCACATGTGTGTGAAATTTGTACATAATATTTGCATGTGATTAAAATAGCCAATTACCTTTCACATAATATATTACAGAGAGACATATAGGCAATTGTGCATATTCATTTTGTAGCACTTTTTTCTATTTAGGTCCACAGAAATATTATCACTAATTTTGATTTGACAAGTTCTAGCTGTAAAATAATAACCTTGTAAACAGAGCTGGATACTACACAGAATGGGCATATTCAAAACATAAAACAGGAAGAGGATAAAGATAAAAAAATTAATATAGAAATGAAAAAAAGGAAAATGTTCTCCAGCTGAAAAAATTATTCCACATGTTAATAAAAATTAGATCTAATATTGACTTCTATTACAACCAGGCAACTAAAGTCAATTCTCTGTAAAACTGTCAAGGTTGAACAGGTGGTTGGACAAACTGCAGATTATGGGGCTGATATTCACAGACACTTTGTTCCACCGCAGTTGGAAGGATATCTGACCTAGGGGAGGGACCATAATATTAAAAATGGTTGGAGACAAGTTGTAGTGCTAAAAGTAATATATTCTAAAGAATTCTCTTTTTTATAAATTCATTAAAGTATCATATATTTTATTTAGGCTAATAATTCCATACTTTGCTCTTATTTCTTCACAGGGAGCGTGACAGAAATTGTCTGCCAGTTCAACAGCTAAAGGGGGGAGTGTTATTTAAAACAGCATTATTGTTTATTGAAATTCCTATTAACAACTGTGTTTGTGATTTTTTTTTTTTACTTAATTCTATTTCTTGCAGAGCAACTTCTTCAATAAGTATAAAAAATTTGGGCATACTGTTTTTTCTCAGAAGTACTGGGAATTTGTCTGATTCCATGATTAGTTGTGACTAGATTTCCCTACATAAACAATAAAATTAATCAAATCTACCATATGGAGTCTTTTGCTTTTCACATTATATTTATTTACTTTGTACATCTATTCATATCAATAAGGGGGAAAAAACAAAGTTTGTGTATTTTTCTAAGTTAAAACCCATATATGTACACATACATATATAAATAATTTAAAAGAAATTTAAAATTAAATTGTAAGGAGGAAAATCAGATATAGCTGTAGATTTCAAGAGTTATTGAGCCTCATCACTCTAACTTAAGTCAAAGGAAACTACAAATTTGGAGTATATATAAAATAGCTTTTAATTTATTTACAATTATTTGGAAAACTCTAGTGTAGGGCATATCTCTATGCTGTCAAATAGCAGAACTACAAGAGAATCTCCGTGAGAGTGCATGTGTCTTCAAGTGTATATGTAAGGATGTTGGAGGGAGACAGAGGAATCAGAAATATTTCAGTGTCTGTGGCCATGTAACTTCACTTTTGTATGTAGCAGTATTCATTTCACTGCTTTATTATGACATATCATAAATCAACATTACAAGCTGGCAAGCAGAGATAAATAGTGGCAAAGCTCTTTTTATGTTATTTTGTGCTGCTGAATACTTCACAATCTCATTTTTGACAGCTAAAGGCTGAAGTATAATATATTCCCAACAACTTTATTTAAATACACAGATGAATGGCACAGAGCACATTCTTAAAAATGAAAGCGCCTCATCATCAACATCCACACACACCACAGACACACACTCGTACAGAGTGTAACAGAATGAATTAGTCTCCAGCTTTCCCTTCAGTTCTGACTTTTGTTGAAATGTATAGTGGTTGCTTCTCCTCACATCAAACAGGAGCAAAAAGCAGCTAGGGCAAAACCCATAACTATACCCTGATTTAATAGACTAATGTTGTCTGAAAAATATTTATTTATGATGTTTGGTTCACTTTGCATGTTTATAAACTTCGCCATACCTTTCAGGTTTTTTCTTGTTTTGTATATAAATACAATAAACCATATGAGTAGAATTTTTGCCTTTCTTTTGCTCTGAGAGTACAATATTCTAATAGTAGAGGAAAAAGCAGTAATAATAGAAATAAAGATGATGATAATAATTGAAGTGCAAGCAGAATCCTGTCATCCTCAGACCAGTCATAAATGCCTTGAAAATGGCAGGAAAAATGGATGCACAATAAATGCAGAATATAGTCTAACTGTCTGGATGATTCACTTCAGATCAATGTTAAAAGTGAATTCCTTATACAAAGACTCATTTCAGAATGGACACGTGTTAACCCTTCAGAAGAGGGAGCTTTTATGCCTCCCCACTATCTCCTGCCGTTAGCACCATACCATGTAACCTACAGTTCTGGTGAAATTATGACATGTGCACATCTGCTACAGAAAAGCTGCTCTAGTAAGAGAGAGACTCTGTCAAAAATCCATTTCCCTCTAAAAATGGTGGTCTAATCCACCATTCAAAATCATGATTTTTTACAGTAAGGCATTTGCATTTTCTGTATAAATATTTCTCTAGGAGATATAAGTCCTTCCTTGCTTGTGCTCCTGCAAAAATGCCCTCTTGCTAATCACAGCTGTGACAGCAACACTTCTCTCTTAACACAATAAGTCCCTAAAAACAGAAAAACAGAGCAAATGTAGAGTCTAAAACGAGAGCTAGAACTGCAGAAAATACCTACAAAAGAAAACATGCCCTATACATCATAGTCCACGATATCTCTCAGAAATTGTAGTGGCATTCAGAGACATTTAGGGATGCCCTGATTAACCTTCCAGCAAACACATAAAAAGTGAAATTAAGGAAAATCTTTGTGGAAGGCTTCATGTTATTGGTTTAATTAAAAATGAAAAGAATATAAATTAGTATTTTCGCTGAAAATGGATTGCCTTGACTAAACAAAAATTTGCCTTCTCATTTCTTTAAAAGAAGATTTCCACTTCTTTAAAATAAAGAAAATATAGACAGAAATGCACAAATGCAAATTTTAAATGACAAAGTCTATGCATAGTGAGGGAACGCAGTCACAGTCCTTTGACTGACAAGGCAAAAGTCTCCCTTATTCCTAATTAAAACCATTGATGGACATAAAAAAATTGGTTGAATACAGTAATGAAGAAAATTATTTTCCCCCCCCTATTTTTCTTTCCTAACAGTCTGAGGCTGAAGCTGAGAGGGGTCAATGAGACAAACAGTATGCTTGTAGCACCTTCAAGGACTGTGAAAGTCACTTTTGCAGTTTCTTAATTGATCTCATCATGGTAAAAATCCCAAAATATTAACTTCCCAATATATGAGGCTGGCTGAAAGTTATCCAAGTAATAGCATTTAATTTGTAGAACTATGGGAAAGTACATACAAAGAGGACTGATGGTTGTATAATACCTTACAACGTGTTAGAAACTTATTTCTTTCAAGAAATTAAACTAAGAGCAATAAAAAATCAGACTCTTACTAAGAGTTGATAATCAAGGAATCTTTGCTGAGTAGTCAAGGACAATGGAAATACCTTTGTTTCTACTGACTAGTTATGCACTTCTATCTTCAGTCTTTGGAATTACTTTTGTGATTGGCTCTGTGCTAAATTATTTGCATAAAATCTGATAATAATGGCTGGGAGATTATATAAAATAGTCTTCTAGTACTGTGTTAATGAATCATTCTGTTTCACTGAGGAAAAACTGCGAGATTTCACACCATTGATTCACTCTAAATATAAAATAACAGTACAAAGATACTGCATATAAAAGAGTCAATTAGTTTTATGCTAATGAACAACTCTGTTTTACTGAGGAAAAGCTGTGTGATTTCAACACCATTGATTCCCCCTAAATACGAAATAACTTAATAAAAGATACTGCGTGTTTTAGAGGGTTTGTATCTTTGTGGCATTCTGAAATGAAATGCTTAATAACTAGACTCATTAATGCTAATTGTAAAGCAGTGAGATTAAATATTTCTATAAATCATTTTATTAATAAAACAGAGGGCTCATTAAAGAACTATTGAACTGCTAAGCTACAATATTTCAGTATCAGCATTTTATAAACATTTCAATTAGCACAGGTTGAAAACATGGAAAGGGAGGTGTAAAATAATCTCGCTACAGTATGGGACACAGACCACCAACTCAGCTTGTAGAGGAATAAAGGATAATGTTTCAGTAGGATCATAACTGCATAGAAAATTGAACATTTTAAAAAATAAATATATAAAGTATCTCTAATTTGAGCCTTTCAAGGACCTTCTGAAGGACTGTGTGCTACTACCGTTCACTATATCATTTTACTATTATCCTTAGAAGGATGACTGCCAACCTGAAAGGAATTTCAACAGCTGAGGACAAAGAAGTCCGTACTTAAACACCAAAAGAATAATGATAGCCTAAGAGAACAAAGTAAAGAATAAAATGCCGTCAGTAAGAATGTTTAACATATGTAAGTGGTGAAAAGTTATAGCTAGAAGTCTGCACTTCAAATGCGTTACAACAGATCTGAAAGTAAAAAAATGACCACAGAGTAATTGCTGGGAGAATGTCAGACATTGAAATGTCCTGATTCTTTTGAAGTTCCTCATGTTAAACCTTTATTTAGCTCTCATCCCGATAATTATCACATATCTGCTGTGGGGGAAAAAAAGAGACACCTGCATGAGGTACTAAATAGAGGTGGGGAATCAGTTTGGTAATTTGATTTCACCCTCAAGGTGTTCTCTATTTTCCACTTTTGAATTGTACTAATGCGAACAAAAATTGATGTTGGCTTAATAGAGTGAGGGAAAATCTAATTGTAGAAAAGGAAAGATAAATCGTACTTTCTGAGTCTGGGATTCCCTCACCAAAGGAACTAAATAACTCCATTCTGATCTCTACTTTCCTAAATTACTATTTCTGGGGGGAAAAAAAGGGGTTTTATTTTGAGCTTAGCAAAACAAGAAAATGATGCAAGATATTATCTTATTCTATTCAGAGTTCAGAAATCTGCAGGACATCCTTTTTCATTCCATTTTGTTGGGCTTGCCATTTCTCTTAACAACAGTAAAATTTTAACCCATGAGACCAAATTCATCTTTCATGTAAGTGGTGTGAGTCTCTGAAGTTAAATGGATTGAAAAAAGTTAATCTAATATATCATCAGCATAACTGTTTTCCAAAGATCTTTTGTCCATCAGCTGAGGTATTCAGTGGAAGGGCAGGTTGTTCCCTGGTATGGTAATCAGTCACTGAGTTATTCTGCGAGCATGGATGGAACATGATCTCTCTCTTAACAGGCAAGATTTTATTAATACTTAAGCAGTACAAGGGTAACTTGGTTTGGGGTTTTTTTTAATTAGCTCAACAGTGTATTTTATTCACATAGAAAAATGTCTTCAAATTCCATTAAACTTAAAATCTCAAATATCTGTATGAGTAGAAAATATGCTAAAGCACTTTCAGAATTAAACAGTCGGGAAGAATATTTTATTTGGAAACATTAGAAAAGCAGACAACAAATTTAAAAAGATATTTTAACAACCTTAAATATAATATGAATAAATCATCTTTGATATCTTGATGTTTGGTTTGGTGTCCACTTAAGGTCATGTAAAAGACAAAATAAGTTTTAGGCATATATACTCTGACAATGAAATCTGAAAATCACAGAAAATTTTGGTTTAATTTATATCAAAACCCGAAACAAGCCATTTTTCTCTTTGATACCGGCCTCCAAGCAAAATACAAAATATTTGGCTGATCTTTTGGAATCTCTCCCAGTCATTTTAAAACCAGTTTAAATTTGCTGCAATATATTTTGCTTCCCTTGGTTTAGAGGCTTTGCAGAGTATCTGGAATATCTAAATAACTTTCATTTACATATACATGCAATATACATGCAATATACACAAGGAAATTTTGATAAATGTTTACATTATTTATCTTACAAATACTTAAATCTAATGAGCACTTACACTATTCACTTCTGTGTCAAATACAGGGGAATAAACTTGAAAAGGCTGCATAACAATAGGGATCACAAAATAAGATCAAAAAAACTTTCATTAAAAAGCAGAAAAGAGACCTTGTGATACAGGTAGAAACAAATGAAAAATGTGTGTTAACAAAAATAGTGTTTAACAGCTAAACTACTTCTTGTTTATCAGAGAATGATAAAATTATGAAATCACAGAATATTTTTGGAAGAGACCTTCAAAAATCATCTTGTCCAAGTCCCCGGTCATGGGCAAGGACATACTTCACTAGAACAGGTCACTCAAAGCCCCGTCCAACCTGACTTTGAACATTGCTAATAATGGAACAACCACAACTTTTCTGGGCGATTCATTCCTGTGTTTTACCACCTTCATTATTAAAAAAAAAAAAAAAAAAAAAAAAAAAAAAAAAAAAGTCTTTAAGGTATGATACAAACTTATATAGTTTTAATCTAAAATCATTAACCTTTTTCCTGTCACTGCAGGCCTTGGTAAAAAGTCTTGTGCCCCATTCTTATAAGTCTATTTTATATATTGCAAGTCTCTAGCAAGTTGTCCCAGAGCCCTTCTCCTCTCCAGGCTGAGCAGTCCCAACTCTCTTAACTTGTCTTCATAGAAGAGGTGGTCCAGCTCTTTGATCATTTCCATGGTCTCCTCTGGATTGCTTAAACAGATCCAAATCTTTGTGCTGAGGAACCCAGAGCTAGATGCAGCCCTCGGGTGCAGTCTCACAGGAGCAGAGTAGAGGGGGAAAATCACCTTCCCCGTCCACCTGCCCACACTGCTTTTGATGCACCAATGTGTGATGGCTTTCTGGGCTGCAAACCCACATTGCCAGCTAATGTAAAATTTTACATAATTCAGTATTAGCAAGTCCTTCCACTCAAGGCTGCTCTTAGTCAATTAATAATCCAGCCTGCACAAATATTTGGGGTTGCCCTAACTCAGATGCAATACCTTGGACGTGGGCTCATTCCTTAAGCCTCTGGATGGCATCCTTTCATTCTGCCAGTTCAACCACACCAGACAGCTTAGTGCCTCCTGCAAACTTGCTAAGGGTGCTCTCAATCTCGCCATCTATGCCATTAAGAACGACATTAAATAGTACTGGTCCCGCTACAGGTCACTAAGGGACACAACTGATTAATGGTTTCCCCTTTGTCATTAAGCCATTGACTGTAATTCTAAATGCAGCCATCTAGCCTTTTCTGTTGCACAGTCCATCCAGCAAACCAGTATCTCTCCAATTTTGCAGAAAAAATGCTGACTGTATCAAAGGCCTCAGAGATGTCTAGGTAGATGACATCTGTAGATCTTCCTTTGTTTACTGATCCTGTCACTCCATCTAGAAGTGACTAGATTATTCAGGACCAGCTTGCCCTTGTTGAAACTCAGTTGCCTATTTCTAATCACCTCTGTCTTCTATATGTTTTGATATGTTTTTCAGAAGGATCTGCTCCACAATCTTGCTGGGTAGTATTATCAAACATCACAATAAAAGTTTTGGAGATCTATATAGAACACATACATATTGTGAAAAGTTGTTTGCTTCTCATGGAAATAAGTTATTCAAGATAAAGGCCTAAGCATATTGACTTATATTTAGATCTAAACAAAATACTGCATATCTGAGGAATACAAGTGTTCATCTGAAACGAGATCTGGTTTTGATGTGATGTACAAGCACAGTTTACTAAACATGGAGTTCAGTGACTGCGGTATTTTGAAGGGCACATATTTTCCTGCTTGGTTGGTAAGATTTTTCTTCCTTATAGGTATTCAGTCTTTTGTTTGTTTTTTTTTCAGTAACCTTAATGCAGGAAGAATTAAGTGCAACATTCAGCATTAATGATTTTTCATGTTGAGAGCAGATTAAAATAAAAATTAATAGGTTGATTCTGCAGAAAAGTGTCAAGCTGAAAGGTTTTGCAAAAATATTTGAATTAATTCTGTGGTTTAAACATCCTTACTTCATGTCATATAGACAGATGATCCTGACCAAAGTAAAATTTCTAGATTTTTCTCAAGATGGTCCTAAACAGACTTGGTATGGAAATGTGCTATCTCCTAATCTGGGAAGAGATCCAAGACGAACTGAGAAAATCTCTCAAGTATCTATGGCTAATGGGCATGTGGGACCACTCAACACAGAGGAATCTCAATCACCACCACAGAATCATTTTGTAAATTTTTTAAAGTTCGTGCTGAGGTGTTAAAATATTCTGAATCAAAGTCCTCAAAAGAAATTGAAATTTAAAAATAATGAAATCTTCATTAACATTCAACAAATTTACATTACCATGTAAAATAAATATTGAGAAATTCTTTCCATGGTTTTTTAAATGCAGACCTTGGTAAAGATAGAATGACAATATTGGGATTGCAAGCTATAGCTCAGGCTAGATTTTTGTTAAAATACAATTCCCTTTTCCAACAAAGACAAGATAGTCCAGATCTCTTAGAACTAAGGAATACATAACAGATCTGATTCTTAGTCAGCCTGGTCTCCTGCCTCTGGCAATGATCTATACTTGATATGCCAAGAAGGGCTAAAGGCTTCAACAATACACCTAAGAATTTTAGGAATGCAGGAGGCTTTAACAAGGAGGAGAAAACTCCCTTCTTTGCTTTACTGAAGATCAGCCTAAAGAATAAAAAACAGAAAATCCATACTAAATCAATTGCATGGTCATATTATGTTATCATAATATATGTCTAAGCCATAAATATTTTTCAGTATATTTTCACTTATCAATACTTTATTTCATATCACCATTCTTACTTTATACTTACTATAAAACCATGTCCTCACTATTTTAAAAACAAATAAAGTGCTGGCACTTACCTGCGAAGAGGAGAGACCCATAAGAATAAATGGCATGTATAGATGTAGCTGCTTACAGAGAGACATAATGGTGAGTAAAGATGTGGCTGAACTAATGATGGAATGTGAAGAAAGATAGCACACAGGTACCCTCAAAAATGCCAGGAATGAAAGGATCGGGAAAAATTTATTTTCAAAGGTAAGAACAATTAAAACTAAAGAACATTAAACCTAACAGTGTTAAAAACACTGGGCCTGGGGAAAGACAAGACCCCTTTTGCTCTTAGGCCTTTTATACCCCATCCCAGCACCAAGGGGCCATAAAACATGTCTGCAAGAATTTATCTCCTATTCATAGCAGGGAGATCTTCTCTGGAATGCAGCAGCAGAACTTACCTGTCTTTGTGAAAAATACCTCTTCCGGGCAAGAGGGACTTCCTAAGTGAAAATGAGCCCTAAAGTCATCATAATAATATAGCTGAAAGGGTCTTCTATACTTACATGGAGTTAACCATTTAGTGTGAGCAATGATCAGATATTTCCAAGAGGTTGAACAAGTTATATAGAGAAGTTGCCCAAATACTGAGTGGATTCATTAAAAAACATTGAGGACCTTGAGCTAAGCACTTACTTTTTTCATGAAAGTGCCGCTTGTTTTCGTCTAACAGTTTATCCACTGAATGACTAAAGGGACCTCAGGCCAGAGTACAGAGGATAATGTACCCTGTACCCTGGCCTTGCAAAGTGCTAAGAAAACTTCATATCCAGTTATACAATAACTCCTACTATGAATAATACTCATCAGATTTAAAGTTGTGCATGGTAGATACTCAAAAGGCTGCTAGATCTCAAAAGACATGAAACACCTCAAAAAGACCTTGCCTTACCCTTGATGGATTTCTAGAGAATTGTAAAATTCTGTTATGAGTCAACAGTGCACGTTTTAATTTCACAAAGCACAAGACCATGTACTTTCTGCATAGCCACTCCAAAGGATTGCAGAAGGAAGATTTTCTAATGATTGGCAGGAGCAATGAGATTTGTAAAGAAACTCAGAAAATCATGATAACCTAGAAGAATAATTTGTGCTGGAATAGACCACTTTTGAAGCTGCAGGAAGCTCCAATGCTGGAAAATTACAGCTTCCCCATGAGGTTGAGAAAAAAGGCAGACAAAAGGAGTTGCTTGAAATAAACTACCTCCTACAGGAGACTTGAGCACAGGAACATTCTAGCATGGGAACAACACTGACCAATTAGATAGTAGCACCTCTGTCTAGGTAGCACCAATGGGTGGAAATTATATATTTTAATTGTCAAGTTGTAACTGAATTGTTCAGCTTTGGCAAGAATGTTTGAAAAGAGTATAAAGAGTAAGAACATGAACAAAGAGGTGGATTCAGACTTCAGACAAACTCTCTCACAGACATGTTCGTGTTCCTCTTTTACGATTGCCACGACTTTATGGAACAGATTGTTGGCAGGACCTGACAGGCAAGTACTAATTTTAGCTAAATAGACTCCATAGTGTTTAGGTAAATGGTGGGTACTGCAACGTGCAAAATAGAAATCCTCAAAATTATTACTGTCACTGCTTAGAAAGTGCGTAGGTAAGAGGACCAAAATCACTGCAATATAATTTTTTATCTCTTTTTCATACTGAGAAAAAATGACACTTTTATTAAAAATGAAGTGATGGAAGTTAAGTCCAGATCCAGTCTACAATTGGACTCGCTTTGGTATCAGCATTTATATCTGAACTAACACTCAGAATCACAAGTGGATTAAATAATGCTAGCTATTAAGATATAATTTCTTACACACTTTCTACTAAAAAAAAAAAGAAAAGAAAAAGGGTAACAACACCTTAGCAGTTGCAAATTTATGTTATGCTAATGAACTTAATCACATTTTATATTTCAGAGTTTCTTTCAATAATCTATAGGGGTCAGGAAAGTGTTGCTTTGATGTACAGTTTGATCTCTAGGACTGAATTTTTTTCCCTGCTTTCCTCTGAGTCACATATCAGCCCTGACCATGTCTGTGCTGAGTTTGATAGATAGGCTCTACCAACTACAGATACGTCAGACATATCTTTTTTTCCATACTTGAGAAAGGAATTTTCCACTCGTTCAGATTGGCAGAACTCTTTAATGGACTTATACCTTCTGATGAAGTGTGATTGACTTGCTGAGATAACTGGAACATATCACTTCCTTGCCAAACATTGAAGGTACCTTCATCTCTCCTGCAATTACTTTTTCAGAAATATTTAATCTGGGTTCTTTATTATGAATATGGCTAATATCTCAAGAACCTATTAACTTCCTTTAAAAAAGTTTGGTAAATAAGTTTATCATAGCATAGGGCCCTACATACTTTCAGTTGGAACTAAAACTGAGATAGCCTATCAACAGTAAAACACAGTGTAGGAAGGGGCCTTGAGAGATCATCAAGTCCCATCTATGACACAATCACCTAACTCATTCAGTAATTGATCATAATGTTTTAGAGTTTTATAATGGAAAAGATGAAAGTTTATAATGGAGACAAATAATTGGGCGTCTCCTGTGATACTGATGTGCACTATCTCCTTCTAACTAATTTTAATAACTGGTGCTACTGATTTGAATGCTAGTAGAGCTAGATTGAACAGGAAGCATTGAGCTTAATGCAAACAAAAGGTATTTTCAAAGAATCACAGAATTAACTAGGCTGGGAAAAAACTTTGTGATCATCAAGTCCAACCTATGACCTAACACCACCTCATCCACTAAACCACAGCACTAAGTTCTACGTTCAGACTTTTTTAAAACTTGCAGGAACCGTGACTCCACCACCTCCCTGGGCAGCCCATTCCAATGGCCAATCACACTTTCTGTGAAGAATTTTTTCCTAATGTCTAGAATTTTCTAACAAGTTATAATTTATTACAAACAAAGTAGATCTCCTACTGGTAACTTAAGCCCCATCAGCTAGATGAAAATAGAAAAAAAGAAAAAAAGGATGATAATTTTCGACAAAATTCAAAAGAATGAAGTTATAGTGACTTTACTGAAGTATCATCATCATCATCTGAGTATGTCTATCTACACAGCTCTATAACTCTTATTTCTTAAACAGAGAAACTGCAATGCCTCATTGCTATGTACTTACTCCTATATAAGAAAATCCACTTCTTTTTTCTGTTGCATTGCTAAAACCCAAACAACTAGAAATATCCATACACTTAGCAAGTAGCTTCTTAGATGATTACAAACCGTAAAGCTTTTCCTCTTCATTTGTGTCGCTGCTGCATTGGGGCATTTGAGGATATCTCCCTTTCTCCCTACATTGACTGAGCTCAGCTAATGCAAAGTAACTAAAGCATAGGCAATCAAAAACATCAGAGATTTATGGAATATGAGAGTTTTCATCCATGCAGACTAGAGACCAAATGGGAAGTTTCTGATTTCATATACAAATGAGTTAAGGGCTGAAGAGAAAGAAAATCTAAATGTCCTCTTTTTCTGTGGATGTGCTTCTGGGTAAGGGTAGCCATGAATCTGTTTTGTGCAGTGCCTTTTCCCATTCATCTGCATTAGCTTTTAATAGGTTACTTAAGAGAAGCTGGCCAGTTGAATATCCAGGCTTGGGATTCAGATCAGGCCTGTTAGACATCAAATTACCCTGTACCCCACCACTCCCATACAAGAGTTACAAAAAAATGTCTAGTTGCCTGGGCTATTTAAGTATAAGCATAGCCAGGCTGAAAACGCAGCTGACCAAGCTCACTCAGCACCAGAAAACCCAGTTTAAATGTCTGTTTTCCAATGTATTGCATACATTTTAAAGCTCCACAATTCTGTGTGATGAGACATGAAAATTAGTACTTATCCAGTCTGCTGCTGCTGTTATTGGCTTTGTAACTAGAAACAATTCCCTGAATCAGGATCCTGCTCCATTCAGGTATTGTATAAACAAGGATGAAGTTCCTGGACTAAATAAACCTATGTATTTGCTACTTGCAGACACTTCTCTAGGAGCAGACCATCACTACTGCAGACAGCCCCCTCCCTCCCCCACTTCAAATTTCACACATATCAGAAGAAACACTCCTTCTAAATTTAGGGATATGTGTGAAAACTTTGGAAATAACCGCCACTATTTTGCAATTTGCTATAGAATAATATTGTTAGGTTTTTTTCAGAAACCAAATTATAGGAAATTTCTATTGCAATTAAATCTATTGGAAGCTTTAGCCAAAGCACTTTTCTTTCACTCTTGACTGTCTTTTTACAAAGGCATGTCATCACCTTCCCTCTCCTTGTAGAAGGGAGTATTATGAGAAAGTTTTGTGAGCTACAGTATTTTTCTATTGTTTGCATAAAGTAATTCTTACAAACAATAGTGTCTAGAAGCAATTCAGCCAAAGATATCTCAAACTAAGCTTTTACCATGCAAATAACAGGAAGTTAGTATAAAACCTAATTAAATTAGGTGGCACAACCCTAGAATTATAGGATTTAGCCAGTAGTGACATAATTTATTTTTTGATAATGAATGATTTGGCCTAAACCATGAGAAAATATTTCCATTTATAAATAAGCTAAGGAAAAAAAGGAATTCAGAACAGAATGCTGGCACAGTGAATGTCCTTGTAGCTTGATATTCCCACACTCAAGGAGTTACCAGTAACAGGTCTCTAACTCCTGGATTGCTTTCTCTTGTTACATCTCAAAGCTATCAGGGTGGAGAAAATACTACTATAATATTTCCCACTTGCTAAATAGCAATAAGTCTCATAAAACAGGAAAGAAAAATTGCCAGTCTACAATGCTGAGAAAGTAGTTGTAATTTAGAATACATTGTTTCAGTAGATAAAACTGATTATATGTAATGTTGTAAGTTATAGTGTTTACTTATCAGGCCCAGGCACAGACACTCCTCAGTTAATGAATTTGCTTTAAAGAGAGACAAGAACACCAAGATCTGGATTTATTATATTAAGGAGGACTTCCTGTTTCTATATTGTGTCATTCAGTGCTACATAAGAGTTGGAGATCCTTATTTTTTCCTGCTTTCTCATTTTCTTTGTAAGTTGTTACTAATACATTAAACAATATACTATTGTATATTAATATATTGTTTATTAATATAACTATACCATTGAAATCAATTCTATGGAGCTAGAAAGGTCACTTTCAAAGTTTACAACTCAAAGTGGAGCCACAAACTGTTAATGTTCTTCAATAAGTTGTTAATTGTTCAGAAATCTAAGCATTTTAATGCAATTGCCTATAAAGATACAGCCCACTGCCTAAATCTGACGCAGGTGTATGTGCTCATTTGGGCTTGAAGTTCCAGGTCAGGTTTCACCTAGATCGTATGCAACCATTGGTTTTGGGTACAGGCTATTTCCTACAATTTTTCAAAGGAACCAGAAGTATGACTTTTTTCTTGATAAGGAGAATATGAAACGATCAGAGCAGAGGCAGGTTTAGATTCCTTAGTCACACAAAATTATTAAAAAAAATATCTAAGCATGTGTTCCTGTTAAATATTAAGGAAAAGATTTTAGACTATACTCTGGTACATCTCAACTCTTTTACTTACTCAAGAGCTATTTTATTTTATTATTTTTTTTAATATTATTGCTGACTGTTGTGTCTTCAGATTTCTACCAATGCAAGCAGCACAAGTATAAAAAGTCACAAAAGGAACGTGCATAGTTTTCAAGGAATCTTTTCTTCAGAAAACAAAATGTTTATAACCATGAAAGCTTTAGTATTCAAAAAACTCTCTTCTCTCTTCTGAATTCACACTCTATCACCACATGAAACACTGGATAAAGTCATCAGAAATGATAGTGAGTACTAAATGAGGCAAATCCTGGAGAAGCTCAAATGGCTCAGGAGATCATCTGGACTTCAAACAGCTGGTGAATCAAGCAACTGTGCCCGGGTTAACCTATTCTGGCAATTGGGTATGCCTGCCATCTGCAGCCAGGAGCTCTGGCACTAGCTCCCAAGGTCAGCAGGGATCTTGCATGAATGAGATTTCTCTTGCCCACTGAATTTCACTTTGCCTCACTGTCTAAATGATGTTTCCTGAGTTATTCAAGAACACAAAGGAATCAATCCGAAAATGGACAACAAGCCCTTTATGGAAAACCAAATTCCATGGCTTTTAAAGTTCTGCAAGAACATCTTTCTCATTGTAAGAAACACATAAAAAGATGTCCTTTTTCTGGTTTTTTATGAGTCAGTCTGAAACCCCCTTTCAGATTGTTTCCTATTATTTTCTGCCATGAATTTTCTGGAGATAGAAACATGAAATAAGGTTTCAGTGTCACATCAATGAGCTTGATGATAATTTCTTGTCTTGAGTTAATAAAAGATTAGTATGTGGGTTTTTTCTTAATGATTTCTCGATGTCCATGAATTAGAGGCACGTAAAGGAAAAGACTAAAGCATAGTGGCTGTTTCATATGTAGGAGAATTTTCAGGCTTC
This sequence comes from Serilophus lunatus, assembly GCA_013399895.1. NCBI lineage: Eukaryota > Metazoa > Chordata > Aves > Passeriformes > Eurylaimidae > Serilophus > Serilophus lunatus. Next base: position 382,509 of record VXBA01001173.1, read on the forward strand.
TGCAGTCATTTTTTTAGATGGAATATAGGAAGTAAATCAGCATGTCATTCTAGTGCATTTGTGGAAGATAGGGTGCAGATTTGTTTTCCTTAGCACCCTCTGAATGATTAAGTTATCTCAATGAAGGATTCACCCTCCACTGGAGCATGCACTGTGTGTACTTTTCTGGGGAGCCTAACTATAATTTATGGCCTGTGAATTATTCTCATTATACTTCCATTGAAAAAGATATTTGTGAAAGCATATAAACAGCAAACTACTCCAGGCACTTTCAAATTTTAGAACAAATTCCACATTACCCTTAGTCTCCTAATGCTATGTAACGGCTAAGAAATGGGGGGTTTTGTTGTACAAATGTCACAGGTCTTTTCATATCCAATGTACTCCAGCAAAATGGGATTGTGACATAATTTGTAAAATGATCAGGAGAAAAGCACACTTGGATAACAATATTTGCTCGTTTAATGTGGCAGCTAACAAAAACTTGCTAAAATAGCATTATTCCAAAAAGGTTTAGAGTAGGAAAGGACTAGAGTTTTGCTGTTTCTTTGGTAGTTTGCCTTTAAGATTTTAAATAACGTTGTCAGAAATTCTGATTCACAAACTCTATAACTCTTTCAGCCTGAGTTACAACTCTTTTCTGTTTATCCACTTAGAATCAACTGGAATCTACAAACTCTTTCAGTTCCTGTGACCTGGTGTTCAACAGTAGCTGTGCTGATGTCCCTAGCTTTCTTCACACACTGGACAAGAGAAAGTAATAATGTCAGCTGCCAAAAACCTAACCTAGGCAAGTCTGTGATTTATTTTACAAGCATAACTCTATGGGCACAGTTGCAGCTTTGTGGTCTATTCGCATCAAAAGAATTTTGTAACAGCACTTGTTTCTTTCTAGATCATAGAGAAAGACATGAAAAATGGGAATTGTAGTAGGGTATGATATAGCCACAGAAAAACTTTTTTATTGTTATCTGGATCCATCTATTGGGAAATAAAAAAAAAAAAAAGTAATTTTACACAAATTAATTTGTTTCCCCTTGTGATGGTGGAACTGACCCAAAACATCCCCACCGCTGTTAAGAGAGTGACCCCAGCTGGAGTACATCAGACTATTTGCTAATGCTTTGATAAGATTAATACTTACTTTTTAAATATTGATTCAGGAAATCTTTTTTCCGACCTCCTTCCTTCGGCATTTTCAGGACTATTTTTCTTTTTAAAAGGCAGTTACTCAAAACACGAAGTGAAAACAGCTGTGGTGAGTGGATAAAGTAAAATCACAAATGACTTCTTAGAAGCCAAAATCAAGAAACCTGGCAATTAATGCTTTTATTAATTCATCAGCCCCACAAATTAATTCTTACTGAAAGAATTGCATCTTTTTTGTTTTTTTCCCCTTGGATTTGGAAGCTTCCACAGTATTACTGCTTATTTCGTCTTTCAAAATGCAATAGGACCCCAGCCATGATTTCTTTTCCTTAATGTAACTGTTCCAGACATTATTTTACTAAATGTCTCAAATTAAACATTTTCTGTCAATTATAGATGATAGAGATCTGCTAAGATAATGAGTACTACCTCAATGCCTGCTTTAATTGCTACATTATAATCTCCAGACCTCAAAAACTCCAGAGACCTCTAACACATAAAACGTCTTTCAGTTGTGCAGGTGTGGAATTCATTACAAGTTGTTCCCCTCCCCCGCACCTCTGTCTTGCACATTGTTTTTCCCTCTCGTTCCTCTTTTTAAAGTGGGAGAAGTCCTAAATGCCTTGGAAGTGTGCCAGTGCCTCGAGGTTTTACAGTAAGTTGAAATATCATTTAAAGTTTAAGCACAATGCAGCTTTGAAAGCTCTGCAGAACAGGGGAGAAAGCAGGAAAGCATGACTAGAAGGTCTGTTCAAAGAGCAACAACAAAACGATGACATTTCTGCAAATGTACCTCTGCTTTATTTTTCTATAATATCACAATGATTTTTAGGACCTCTTTGTAAGGACAACTGACCAAAGGACATCAGATGTTGAGTTCTCTATTATTTTCCTTTTTTTTTTTTTTTCCATAAGCAAAGCAGAGGCATTCTGGTCTAGAAAATACTTGTTTGAATCAATTTTTTTTCCTGAAAAAGACAAACTTTTGTAGCAGTTTAGAGTTAATGATTAATTATTTCAGCATTTAGCTCTTCTTCTTGTTCTTATATCAAAGATTTATTGCTATAAGATAGAGTTCACATAGAAAACCTAATAAAATGCAGCTATCCAATATGCACAGTCTTAGTTTATGTTGAGCTCATATTTATAAAATTATTGTATCATTAAGTTTGGAAAAGACCTCTAAGATCATCATGTCCACTCATTAACGAAGCAGCACCATGTTCATCATTAAACCAAGTCCTCAAGTCCCACATCTACAGGCCTTTTGGATACTTCCAAAGATTACTGTAGATGTGAAGGGGACCGTGAAAGGGTAGTGATTCAAAACTACCTTTTTTAGTTTCACTGGAAAGACACTATAGCTAATGTAAATTACACTGACTGCAGCAATCAGATAGGATATGCAAAATTTGTCCTTAGTTAACCCTTTCCATGCATTCTTCTCTGGCTCTGTACTATCATGAGAACTCATTTAGAGTATGAGAACCTTCAGTCACCCTCTAAAGATAATTTTTGGCAATATTTTCTGGCTAGGATGAGGGAAAAGCACGAAGGGCCAAGAACAGGGCTTCGTCTAGAACCAACACTGCAATATTTATTTCACAGAATCATGCTGTAGAACAAAATAGCAGAATGAAAGGTGTCAGCTAAAGAAACACAAAACATTACTTAAGCCTGATGATGGTGGTGCTCCTCTGTGACTGGAACACTTGTGTGTGACATCAGACATAGGCTTGACTTTCATCTACTTCTATCACTTCTTCTAAAAAGCTAGTCCTGCATCGCAGTTGGTCACATCTGTGCAGTAACAGAGGGACTCTGGAATTATGCCGCCCTTGAGATTAATTGAGATTCATTGTTTGAATTTCTTTTGGTGGATTGAGTTTTCTTACTGATTTATTTAACCAAAAAATATTTTATTGAAAAAAATGTCAAGACCGCACAGAGAATTTACATGTAAGCATTATGATACAGATAGTTCAAATAACCAGGTAATGTCACATTTAACTGTAGGTAATCCAGTAACCTTTATAAATTAGCTTAATAATGCAAACATGCAAACAGTAAAAATAATGGCCAGTGTGAAAACACTCATCACTCATGCTCACATGTTCCCCTCTAGTGAGAAGAAACATTGCTGAATGATCTAGTAAGGTGAGATTTTTGTTTGGTTTCATATTAGGTATCACAAGATGGGGCTTCCTTATCATAGGGTTCCTCAAACTTCCACTTTCTTTAGTACATAAGCAGAAACAAGTCATTAGCCTTTTCCCAGGTAAAACTATGAGTGGAGATTTTATTTAAATAAAGAATTCAGGATTTGGCCAGACCTCAAAGAATAACCTGACAGAATAATTCAGTCAACCTATCTGTTGAAATTAAAAAGAGGTTTTATTTTTTAAAAAAAAGCTGTCTCTAGCACTTTAAAAGCTGTAAATACTATTTTCAAAATGTGCTAGGATAGAAGACAAAAAACTATTTGACTAATTTAAAAGAGCCAAGACAGAGCAAATGCATTGATTTTAAAACTAAAGAAGTCCTAATTTTTCAGATTTTGATCCACTACCTGAACACATAATTGACTACAGGATATGCATTTTATTCCCCTATTTTTGAGTGGTGTCAGAGGTCACAACTTTTGGGCAACACACTTTACAAAGTTATGATGACTAAAGGTCTGAGAGAAACAATGTTCTTTGGGGTCCTGCACACAGCAATTTAAAACTTTTCTGGATGGTAAGAAAGGAGCACAGAGCAGTGACCCAAAATCTCTATCTACCTGGAAACCAAAAGACAGGCCTCTAGTCTCATTTATCACATGTATTATGTTCAGGAAAATTACAGATGCCAACTGTCCCTATGGCAGGCAGCACCAGGATCCTTCTGCGAAGGCTCTGTCAACTTCTATTAGGCAGGGACCTGAGAACACTTCAAGTGGATGTCAGTTGGCACAGACGAGGGTGAACAACAAGACCAAACATAGGGATGGCTCTGAGGTTCCTTCACTGGCTTTCTTCTGCATTTAGCCATAAACATACAGGAGTGTCAGGCTGAATCCATATAACCTGTGTTATATGGAAGTTAAATTCATTGTGGCTCACATTTAATGTTCAAGCCTGTGCTTGAAATAAAAACTACTTGTCCACGCCTTGTAGCCCTCAAGTTTTCACTTTTTTTCCCACATATACTACATGCATACACCAAGGCTTTTCTTGGTTTCTAAGCCTGTCCATATGGCAAGTGATTTCCTAAGACTGAGCTCTATAGCCAGCTTAAGTGTACAGTAATGAAATTGTACCCAATGTACAATCATTAACCTACTCAACAGAGAAATCTCTAAAGCATAATGTGAAAGATTCCTGAACCTGTCAAACATTGAATCTAAGGACTTCTTGACTAGTTTTGTTCTTCATCCCATGTACTCGAGCATGTTAAATATGCAATGTTTGCATGTTGCATAACATACAAGTATTTCTGGATCTTCTTACTTCCAGTTAGAACCAAAGTAAATCTTTGAAGGCAAGAATCCTGTGATTTTTTTTGTCCAGGATTTAAATCAAGTACTGAGAGCTACACAGGGTTATTCTTTGAGACTTCCCTTTCTGTCTGAAAAAAACCCAAACCAGACCAAAACAAAACAAAACAAAAAAATCAAACAAAAAACCTCTAAAAAATAGCAAAACAAATAAAACCCCACAACACAATAAAACAAAGCAAAACAAAAAACCCGATAAAATAAAACTAAAAAAATCACCATAACAACAAAAACTAAAAACAAACAAATAGAACCACAACAAAACTAACTTTCACAATCCTATATCCAGATCTGTAATCTGGACAACTGTAGAGGATCAGCAAATACCTGGAAATCCTGGGGAGTTTATATAACCTGATGGAAGTTTGCAAGGACACATGTAAGCAAACTAGAATTTTCATATGTGACTGAACATTGAGTTCAGAGACTCAAGTGAAAATTTGGATTAAACTACGCCTGTAACCCAGTCACAGAGCAAAGCAGCTAAACCAGGCTTTACTTCAGACACAGATTTACCTGTATTGTGATCTCTGCAATACCAGCTAGCAGACACTCCAAAGAGTCCATATTCAAAGTAGGAAAATTCACTGAATGCACCTTGTTAGCAATATATTGGTACTGTTCAGTATAAAAGGACTCCAGTAAAGCCATTGATAATGTCTCCCATGGCACTCTCATGGAAAAGCTGGCAGCCCACAGATTGGACAAGTGCACTCTGTCCTGGGTTTAAAACTGGCTGGATAGCCAGGCTCAGAAAGTATATATATATATATATATATATATATATACACATTTTTTGTTTCCATTTTTAATAGTAAAATTGATGGTTTACAGGACAAGTCCTTGCTTAAACTAGTTGACACAGATAGGGAACAGTGTAGTGCACACACACCACCACCACCACCGCCCCTCCGATCCACGTGGAAGATGTTAGAGACCTGCTGTCCCACCTGAATCCTCATAAGTCTATGGGACCTGATGGGATTCATCCTAGGGTGCTGAAAGAGCTGGCAGATGTGCTTGCTAGGCCTCTTTCCATCATCTTTCAACAGTCTTGGCTTACTGAAGAGGTTCCAGAGGATTGGAAATTGGCCAATGTGGCACCTATTTATAAGAAGGGCAAGAAGGAGGATCCAGAGAATTAAAGACCTGTCAGCCTGACCTCCATACAAGGGAAAATTATGGAGCAAATCACCTTAAGGGAAATTATGCTGCACCTACAGGAAAATAAGGGGATCAGATGTAGCCAGCATGGATTTGGGAGGGGAAGATCCTGCTTAACCAACCTAGTCTCCTTTTATGATCAGGTA
>VXBA01001173.1:388845-403173 GCA_013399895.1 Serilophus lunatus
ATCAAGAATAGTGTTGCCAGTAGGACCAGGGAAGTTATTCTTCCTTTGTACTTGGCACTGGTTAGGCCAGAGCTCGAGTGCTGTGTCCAGTTCTGGGCCCCTCAGTTTAAGAAGGATATTGAGTTGCTGGAGCGTGTAGGAACGGCTGAGGGAGCTGGGATTGTTCAGCCTGGAGAAGAGGAGACTCAGGGGTGACCTCATCACTGTCTATAACTACCTGAAAGGAGGTTGTAGACAGGCGGGGGTCGGTCTCTTCTCTCAAGCTCTCAGTGACAGGACGAGAGGACACAGTCTTAGGCTGCATCAAGGAAGGTTTAGGTTGGATATCAGGGGAAATTTTTTAACAGTGAGAGTGATTTCCCACTGGAATGGGCTTCCCAGGGAGGTGGTGGAGTCATTGTCGCTAGATGTGTTTAAGGATAGGTTGGTTGATGAACTTAGTGACATGGTTTAGATGGTTTAGATGTTAGACTGGTGTTGGATAGGTTGTTAACCTAGGTAAAGTTTGGACTTGATGATCTCTACAGTCTTTTCCAACCTTGTTAATTCTGTGTGTGTAATTCTGTGTGTAATGCTACCACATCCAGCTGTCACCAGTGGTATTCCCCAGTGCTCAGTATTTGGATTAATCCTATTTAACATCTCTATCAGGATCCAGACAAGGGGATTAAGGAGACTCTCATTAAGTTTATGGATAATGCCTAGTTGGGTGAGAAAGTTGATCTGCTGAAGGGCAGGAAGGCTCTGCAGAGCAATCTGGACAGGCAGTATTGAGGAGCCAAGGACAATTGTTATGTGTTTCAATAAAGACAAGTGTTGGCTCCTGCCCTTGGGTCACAACAACCCCCTGCAGTGCTATGGGCTGAAGGCAAAGTGGCTGGAAAGCTGCCTAGTGGAAAAGGATGTGGTAGTGGCTTGCATTGGCTGAACACGAGCCAGTGTGTGCCCAGGCAGCCAAGAAGGCAAATGGCAATCTGGTTTTTCAATCAGAAAAAATGTGGCCAGGAGGACCAAAACAATAATTGTTCCCCTGCACTGGGCACTACTGAGGTCATACCTTGAATTCCGTGTCTAGTTTTGGGTCTCTCACTACAAGAAACACATTGAGGTGTTGGATTGTGTCCAGAGAAGGGCAACAAAGCTGGTGAAGGAAGGGTCTAGAGAATAGGTCACATGAGGACCAGCTGAGGGAGCTGGAGTTGTTTAGCCTGGAGAAAAGGAGTCTCAGGAAGGACCTCATAACTCTCTACAACTACCTGAAAAGATGTCATAGTTAGGTGGGGTTCTGTGTCTTCTCCTTGGCAATCAGCAACAGGACAATACAGCATGGCTTTTATCCGTGCCAGGGGTGGTTCTGGTTGGACATCAGGAGGAATATCTTCATCTAAAGGGTGGTTAAACAATGGAATGGACTGCCCAGGGAGGCGGTGAATTCACCATCTCTGGAGGTATTCGAGAAATATCTGGACATGACACTGGGTACTCTGGTCTATTTGACAAGGTAGTGATCGATCAAAGACTAGACTTAATGATTATGGAAGCCTTTTCCAATCTAAATGATTAATTCTTGTGTAGAGTATTCAGAGGAGTAATTCAGGTGCCAGCTGTCTCCATTGCAATCCAGCTTTTCTGTGTCCTTCAAAAGCCAGCAATTTTGCTTGACAGGAGAAACATAAAAAATTACTTGAATGTAATATCACTGTCCAAAGTCTAGGTCACTTTCTATGTTTTGTAAATTATAAGTTTTCAACAATACACTAGTGATTTTAGAAGCCAAAGTACATTAAAATTAAAAAAGGATATGTGAAAGGTGAAAAACAAGAAAAGAACACTGCCAAACAAGTGGCTAATATTAATTTCACTGTCTAACATTTGTTTCTTTTATATTTTTAAAAGTGTGCAGTTAAAGGGATGTGTTTAGAGGGTGTGCAGGATTTGAAAGAGGGTCATTTTCAGACTAAGAAGTAACTGGAAGCTTTTTTTAAAGAAAAAAGCAATGTAGGTCACTGATCTTGTGCAAGTACTGATTAATAGTAAGTGAATAGGTTGAGGATATTTGCCTCATTCAAAGGACAAATACATGTCTACCTTACAAATTCATCAGTACATCTGGCACTAACAGGACACCTTCTCACTGTTTAGAGAAAAGACATGAAATTACATTAATAAGTATACTCATCTACTTTTTCAAATGGCATTTCCTCCTGGAATTGTAACATATTTGTTAAGGAAGAAACTCCCTCTCCATCTCTATAGAGATACAGGTGATTTCAATTTCCAATAAAATACTCAGTTTATCAGTAGCAGTAAGTACAAACAAGAATCCGCTGCTAACAAGTTTAGGTGGCAAAGTTCATTGACAACCTCATGCATTTTTTAATTTGTGAATGCAGTCATAGTAATTGTTGTTGCATTTCCATAAAGTTGTTAGATTAACAGCTTTGAAGACTTGCTCTTGTTTTCTTCAATTACATTCACTTTATAGTTATTACCTATAAAACATACCATAACATAACGTAGTATTTTCTCATCGTCACACAATATGCAACTCCAAGTCAAGTATCCCTTCAGTGAAAAGGAAACAAGGGAACCCAAATAAGTCAATTTTGTGTGACTTTTTGTATGTCCTCTAGTAGGAGCTTTCCCAGAAAGGGCAAGGACAAGAGGAGGACTGCAGAAGGAAGGAAGAGGAAAGATGAAGACAAGAGAAGACATTTATGTATAGAGACCTAAGGCAATACATTAAAAACATATGACACCACAACCTGATCAAAACTACCATGTCTGAAAAACAGTTGTGATTTCAACAGTGCTTTCTCTAAACCAACTGAGGTACCTAAATATAGGACCAGAGAAAGAAAATAAAACCTAGAATAATTTGTAGGGATTTCTGATCTAGTCAGACCTTTTAGGCTTTTTGTTCCCACACTTGTCCCTTCATTTTTTCCTGCTCATAAACTCATGCAAAGTCAATTTATGGACCTGTGTTATAACTGTGTACTAGTTTGAAATCAAACCAGTGGGAGATCACAAGTCAGAATTATAATTTAATAGAAAAAAATTAAAAGAAATAAATAAATGCAGTAGCACAAGAACACTGACAAAGTCAGATACACCCTGACACTCTATGGTGGTAGCAGTCCAAGCAAAGCAGTTCCGTTGAAGTGGTAATCCTGTAGGAAGAAAAGGGTGATAAAGTCCAATGGTAGCTCTTGTCCTCTGGGAGTCCAGTAGGTAAGCGCTCCTGTGGTGTTCAGAGTCTCAGCTTATATCCAGGATGGAATTGTTGTCTCCTCCCAGAGGGAGGCAAAACATCTCACAGTGGGATGGTGAGTTGTGTGATAAGGCCTGATGTGCCCATTAACAGCAGATAGTCCAGGAGGGAGTTATTTCTGAGTCATTGGGTGAGGCATTGATGGCCCATTAACAAAAGATAATACAGAGGGAAATGGCAAGGAACACTGTTTCACCAGCTGTTTCAACAGCTAACGGAGATGGTAATAGAATATACTTCAACCTAGGACAAACTGCTAGTGGTAAACTATGAAGTGACTTATGGGTTTTGAATATCAAGACTTTTTCTGATGCATGCAAGTGACACTGTTACCTGTTCTGTTCAGACTCTGTTCTGAGTGTTTGTGTGAGCAGAAATGAATGAAGATCTGACTTTTGGTTGTGGATGCTTGTTCAGAGAACTACTAAATAAACTTATAACCAAGCCTAGATATCTTAGTGAGTGACAGCATGATCATCTCATTTGCAATTCTTTCTTTTATTTGTTTAGCATCAGTAAAAAAAAACAATTTATAATGTTTTGTGAAGCCAAGATGTCACCTTTTTTTGCATTAGCATCTCTAGCTCTGAGAACAGTGTCATTAGTTAATTGAGATAATAAAATTGGCAGAAAGAGAAAGCACAAATTATATGGTATGTCTTTGAACAATGTTTTTCATTTCTCTGTGAGGAGGAGAAGTTATAAAAGCAGATGATGCATATACTCAGTACGATAATTCCTAACAAAAGATGCAGTACACAGTATAACAGAATGACAACGTTACTATGTAGTGCATAGGATACCAGGCACTGCATATTGTTGATAAACTAGAATTCTCCAGATATTTTTCTATATTTTAGTACCACAGATTATGCACATCATCATATCACTTGAGGCCAGCATTTTCAGCACTGCTTAGCTGCAAATTTTCTTTAAGAATATTCTGAAGATGTACTCTGGCTCCTGAGATGTCCTCAGAGAGTTCCTTGGAGGTAGGACTGAACCTGTCATGTTTAAAAACAGTACCACTGGGTACTGCCAAGCCAGTTACCTTAGTTGTGGCTGAAAGACAACTTTACACCTTTTCCCCACTTCATTACTGTCCTGCTGTGACCTGCACACTGCTGTCCATCTGACTTCACAGTAAAACACTATTTTAAACAGCAAGAAACTTCCTCCCCAGCTCAATTTTTAAGTTAACTATTAGGTCACTTTAGCCATTATGCAAGTTCACTATATAAGTGCTACTGACTACACAGAATTCCCAGGAACACTTACATTTATGCTGCTTTGTAAGTATGAAGCCATATTCACATTTAGCATTCTAGAATTGTTGTTTCTATTGACCAGGAAACATATCTAAAATTTCTGACAAGATTGGCTGCTTAGACACTCTTTTGCCTAAGAGTAGACCTCTCCAGCAAGACTAAACATTCAAGCATGGTCACTTAAGAAGTCTAAAGCAAATACAAGATATAGAAGAAACAGCTGTGTGTGCATTAATAGAACACTGCTTTTAGACAAATGGTGTGGAAAAACAGACTGGATCTTTCTTTATCTCCCGTATTGAAGCACTTCCATTTTACACAAACATTTATTGGAGCAAGTAGAAGCAAACGACAATTCCCATCTGTCAGCTGAACTCACTAATAATAGGAGTATAGCATCAACCTTTATTGCTTATCCTCTATCTCTCCTTAGTGTAATGGACATTTAGTTAAGCTATCAGAAAGAATAGTGGTGGGATCAAGAATATGACACTGCTGGCTTATGGTCAACTCGATGTCCACCAAGGTGAATTTCAGGTCCTTTTCTGTCAAACTGCTTTGCAGATGGGTGTCCCCAAGCCTACTGGTGTCTGGGCTTGCACTTCCCCTTGTTGAACCACATGAAGTTCCTGTTAGCCCATTTCTTCAGCCTGTTAAGTCCCACTGGATGGCAGCACAACTTCTTGGTGGATCAGCCCATCCTCTCAATGTTTTTATCATCACAAAATTTGATGAACATGCACTCTGCTCCATCATCATTTTGCAAATAAACAAAGATAGTCAAGTCTTAAGTTTTGAATTATCTCACTTCAGCAGACAAGTTAAAAACCTTCTCCAAGTAGAGCTCTCAAATGCCAGGTCCAGTGCTGTAACACTATGCCCCTTTTTCTTTCCTCTGCTTCCCAGTGTCAAAATATGGCCTTTGAGAAGACTTTACTGAATTCTAGGAACTAATTTTTCACCTTGGATCCACACATGGCCTCTTAGGTATAACGGATCTCCATTACCATCTACGTAATCAAAACTCCAGTTACAGGGTTTGGCTCCATTTCAGAAGCTCCTCCTTATTTCCACAATTTTGTTTCTCATTAGCAATTCCCAGTAGTTCTTTCACATTATATTCATTATTGCTTGATGGTTCCTACTTGCCTGAGTATTGCAAACTAGGGAGGCAACATCTGTGGGTGCTATGTAGGTCAAAAAGATTTAATAGGTGCCTGAGGAACATTGAGATCTGGACATCATTAAAACTGTTTGAGTCATACTTGCAGAACAGGCACTGGGCAAACATATACCTACAGGAATATAGAGGCTTTTAAAAACAACATTTCACCTCCATGGTCAGTAGAACCAAGCAGTCGAATTGTACCCGAAGATAAGCACTCTTTCAATCTTGTCTCTAACATCTAGAAACAGCTTGAGTAGTCTATTACAGGGTTGAGATAGGGCAGTATGATAATAAAAAACAGTATGATGGTAAGAAGCCCAGGTAAAACATAACATATCACGTTAGATTTTAACATTATTCCTCCAAACAAAATTCTATTCTGATCACATCAGTTGGAGGTAAGTCTTGTTTTAGAATATGAAGCAAAAATGTTCATTTTGGGCATATGACTACAGAAAAGGAAAAGAGAACTCTTATTCTGAATTAAATATGGGTTTAGCTCATTGGTTTTTTTATAAAAATAGCCCGTTTCACATTTCATGCTCCCAAATTATACAGTTCATGCCTTGCGGTAAAAATGGTACCAATGGGAAGTAGTTTATGTTCTGTGTTTATATGGGAATAACAAATCAAAACCAGGCAAGTGTTTCAATTTCAAAAGCTTGGCTTTGTTGTTGTATATCTGCTCAACTTTTGAAATATTGAAGTATTATTATCCTGGGGTTTGCACTTATATTCAGAAAACTTATCAGGTTCAAATCCCCAGCCAAAGTGCTGATTTACATTCCAGTGACACAATTGCTCTTTCTACCTTTTTACATTTATTTTTCTTCTTTCTATCTCTGCTCAAATCCTCTCCCAATCTACCCCAAAAAAAACCACTGTATATGAATAGTATAAAGACTTTATTGTACATGTTGAGAAATACTATAACTGACAAAAGTAATAAAATTAAAACTGTATATGTCTGAGTAAGAGTATTGTATTAAAGAGAGACATAAGACATTTCTTCACCTTTATTTTATTAAAACTTGCATGTATTTATGTTTTGTTTCCCTTTAAGCTGGTGGAAGCTGCGTGTGGAACATGTAGTTCCAAAGAATTGACAAGTTCTGCATAAAATTTAAAAGTGAAATTCAAAACTTTTGTTAGAGGAAATTTTAGGATTTCATATGTGTATTACTTTTATTTTCAAATAAAATATTTGAAAATAATATGTTCCTTCATTGCTTGCCAAATGTAGGATTTTCTTTGCCAAGCTGAAGTTTCAGTGCCTGAAGCTGAAGCTAAGTGTTCTGACTCTCAAAATTGAACTTCTGTCAGCAAATAAGAAAAGCACAAAAACAAAATTCTGATAAAGAAATGGATATAGGGATGGTGCAGGAGAAACTTGTCAGCACATCAAGGACGGAAAAAGTCTAGAAAACAACATCTCCCCCAGAAGATAAAATGAAAACAAGAATGATAAACAACCTCTAATTGAAGTCTGTCTCAAGTACCCGTGAAACATACCAAGGATATTTTTTATCATTCTACTGTAATATTAAATTCCTATAGAGCCCTTTAATAGGATCAACACAGTATACAAAAAAGAATTTCTGACTATTTTCTCCTATTCATGAAAAAGTACACCCAGAAACAATGTTAATGCTAGAAAATTAATTTCTGAAACTTGGGAAATGTCTGTATTGCAGATACCAAGCAACTCTCAAATCTTTTCTCACCTCTTCCTTCATCAGCTAAAGTAGAATAAATATTTTGAGCTTTCAGTTTTCTACACTGTGTCTTTTAATTCAAGAGCAGCCTCTTCTATTTTTGCTCTTTTCTCGGCAGGCACATTTCCTATTTCATGGCAATATTGCATAGTGTTGTCCCTGCAAAGATCAGTAGAGACTGCAAATGTTTTCTGTTTCACACTTCTTGACTGATACTAGAGGCCAAACCACTTGGGACGCAAGCTTCCTGGTAAGGAGGCAGAAAAGTCATATTTTCAGACACAGAATGATACCACCGTTTTTGAAGATATGCACCCAAAGCTGACAATATGGTGTGGCAGTTTGTTCATCAACACAGCAGGGCTCCAAATTACCCACATTTCTAAAGGTGCAGGAGCAACATACTCCAGACCTGTCATCACAGATTCAAATCAGAGAGACTGTCCAGCTTACAGAAATACCTGGGATGTACCTACAAGGTGCACTGCAGTGCTCCTATGAAGAGACATGGATGAACTCTGAATTCAGTAGTGGGAAAAGGACACCCACAGTTCTGACATGCTGTCATGGTTTTATCTGAGATAGAGTTAACTTTCTTCACAGAAAAAGGCTGTGTATTGGATTAGTGCTGAACACATGGCTGACAATATAGAGACGTTTCTGTTATTGCTGAGCAGGGCTTGCGCAGAGCCAAGACAATTTTCTGCTTCTCACACTGCCATACTGGCAAGGAGAATGGGGGTACATGGGAGGTTGGGAGGAGTTACACCCAGGACAGGTGGCCCCAAGAGACCAAAGGGACATTCCAGATCATCTGACATCATGCTCAGTCTATGAAGCGGAGGGAAGAAGAAGGAAGCAGGCAGGAACACTTATAGTGTGGCGTTTGTCTTCTTATGTAATCACTACATGTGATGGAGCCCTGCTCTTCTTCGGGTGACTGAACACCTGCTTGTTCACGGGAAGGGGTGAGTCAGTCCTTCATTTTGCTTTGCTTGTGTTCCTAGCTTTTGCTTTCCCTGTTAAACTGTCTTCATCTCAACTCATGAGTTTTCTGGCTTTTACACTTCCAATTCTCTCTCCAATTCTGCTGCTAAGGGACTGAGTGAGCAGCTGTCCGGTGTTTGGTTGCCAGCTTGGGTGAAATCACAACACATGCTCAGCTAAGGCCACGTGACTGTGGATAGAAAGGCTCTTCAGCCTGGGTGGAGCAGTGAGCTGATGTGACTGTACACTTTTTTGTGTATGAAGAAAGTGACAGCTAATCTTCATAGGCTTTTACACTAATTTTTGCGAGAGAATCTAGTGAATGTTAACTGAGACTTCAGTACAATTTAATAGTAACAAATTTGACATAGGCACCTTCACTGCAGAAAGTGTTTCAGAGTCTCTCAAACACAAGATAAGTAATCATAGAGCTACTTACACAGATGAGCCCAGGGAATGGACCTCGCGGTTAATATCTGTGGTAATTGCTATACCCTTCTGCCATAATAACATATTCAGCTGGCAAGGAAGAATGGAATTATTCTGTTTTCATTCATGCTAGTTCAGCCTGTCTATAGTTCCACCTCTTTTTATTGTTTCACTCTTCAATACTACACTAATAAAACACATTCTGTCACTTGGCTTGAACAGGAAAGCATCACTGTTTTCGTTCAAATATGAATGCACTTATTGCATTACATCGAGATTTTTTCATATAATGAGCCTGAATACTGGTCCCCTCTGGAGAGGTAGTTACTTTTACAATAATTCAGCCATGAGGCTTTGGTCATGGAAACAAAGGTGAAAGATGAGGAGTGAAACGCATACAATAATTTAACACAGGGGAGAAATGTCATGATCAAATTTTTTTCTTTTCTCTTATTTTTTTTTTCCTCTGTAACGTAGACTGTTTCCTGATGCCTTGCCAGCTACATAGCTTGCTCTCATATGGTTGAATTTATAAATCTAATTTAGAAATGGACCCCGTTGGTTTCCCATTTGCTGTGTTTTCATAATGTTGTCATCCATCTGACTCTTGGTGGCATTTATATTGCTACAAAGTAGGGATCGGCAAAGTCCATTCTTTAAATTAGTTTTGTCTTCTAAACTCATAATTCTGACGTGAGCAACTCAGCCAAAGATATCTAATTTTATCAATTTCATTCAGTGCTCTTGTCAGAGTTTTTACACAGACCAGGAAATTTGGCAGAGAGATTAACCCAACTGTAATTGAAATATATTGCATTTTCTTCATTCAATGAGATTCAAAATGAGAAACATTTGGCTGTATCAAAGAAGTCAATGACAGAATAAAAATTTGAAAGAAAGAGACTTTTTTTCTTTTTTACACAACAGACATGAAAGAAAGGAATAATATGTGAAAAGTTTGGGAAGAATTAGGTTTAATCCTACATATATCAGGTTCATTTACTTTAGTTTAACCACAGAATAATAAACTATGCTAAATCATGTGACTGTTTTACAAGAAAAATAAAATCTAAATGTGAGATAAATGAGTAATATTTTTAGAAAGGCTTAATGGTAAAAAAAAAAAAAGAATAAATGTATCAACGTATCTACAAATTTTATATTCTTTGACTTTTTTCTATTTCTGGAACCAAGTCATAATTATAGGTATGTTGTTTGATTAGCAGATTGGTTGTCTATCACAGCATTTAGAGATTGTGATATTTTATTTGGCTGATTGTGATTATTATTTGGCTGTTTATTTTGGCTTGATGCTATTGGATAAGACTATGATTACAGTGGTTGGTCTTTCTTTTGCAAAGCCATCTCCAGTGTCTATCTGGAAGTTTCACACCTGGTAATGTCAGACATCAAGGGATACTTTACTAATATCTTCAGCAGCAGCTTTTCTCATAATTGATGTAAGCTATTTTAACTGGTAAAAAGTAATTACTTAATGCTGCTTATTAAAAAAACAACTAACAAATAAATAAGCAAATAAAAAAGTTAATGAGAATTATATAAATGCTTTGAGATTAGCAGGTGGCTTTATAGTTAATATCTGGTGATGTTAGACAAGTATAGTTGAGCTGTGTAATTTTATGAGTAGTTTTATTTTAGCTTTCCTTAAAATGCTTGACTTTAAGAGATTTTTAATTTTTTAAATCAATTATCGTTTTTAATGAATAAATAAACAATAAAAACTCCTTTAAAGATATCCAAGATTTATATCCTTAAAAAGCAGATATTCCACATAACATTTTGCCTAGGATTTCCTAGGATGTAGACAAATGCTTGAATTCAGGAATGTTCTTACTCTCTGAAACTCCATTTTAACATCACTACATCTCGTAGTCACACAAATTTTCTCTCAAGATGAGACATCTGAAAGTAATATAGGGATATGTTATTATGTAGGGGATATTATTCTATCATAAGTCTCAGGCCTAACACACAAGTTCCATACTAATACTCATTAATATCCATTCAGCTAATAAAGTCACTCATTACTTCAGTTACTGGCTTTCTTTAGTTGAATTTTCAACATGCTGAAATGGAAAGAAAAACAAAGTTAAAACACTACTTCTCTTCTACAGAGCTCCTGTAAAATCTTGCAAAACAGGAATCCTAAATTAAGATTCTTATAGTATTAAATTCCCCAGCACTAGGCCAGGAAGAGCTTCCAACTCTAATGCTGACAGTATCCCAAAAACTGCAGAATTTGGGAACAGCTCATGAAATATAAAAGAATAATGGATTCCAATCTGCCTCCACTCCAACAATGCATGAAATCTCAGGATTAATTGCAGCCAGAGTAGTCAATTACCCTTATGGTTTTTCTATCTGACAGCTAGGCAAAAGTTTAAACGTGTTACAAGAGACTCCGTCTTCCACTAAGGAAGAAGGGTCACCAACATAGCCAAATTGGTGACCAACTTAAATTGACAACCTGGATAAGTGAGTATATTGAGGAGGTATAAAAGTAAATCCCTTCAGTATGAGTTGAAGTTTCATCTCATATTGAGTAGGTCACTCTGAGTGCAGCTGTTCTATCTATCCCTTCCAAATGTAACATGTTATCAAAGTGGCTATTATATATCCTGAAAATGTGACTTCTCAAAGAAATTATTCTAAATATTACAATGAAAAATAGCAACCACAAAAAGCCAAGGAGACAATGAGCTAAACTTGTTCTTGGTGTACCTGTAGTGGAGTCAGTAGAATCAAGTCCACATTTGGACTTCTGCTTCCCACTCTACCAGAAAAGTCTAGTCCAGGCAAAAAAACTAGTTCTGAAGCTGGCACTTATTAAGGAGAAATGCTTTTCCAACCACCCCAAGGACTTCATGAGGTTAATGAGGTTCTGAGGAATTATATTTCTGTATAAAGCTACAGGAACTTGCATTCATTTAAAATAACTCATGGTAGTTCTTAGAGAACTTTAGAGGGTTTTGTTTGACTGCTGAAGGAGATTTAATGTGGGAGATGGTATTTTTAGATTTACTGAAATACAGCTGTGTAAAAAAAGTCAGAAATCACAGTGGTGGATTGTGTATCCATACACAGAACTAGGGTGGAAGGAAAAAGACTCATGTGATATCTATAGGTTCTTCGTGCTTAGTTGTAAATCCTGAAGTTGAGGACTCTTCTTCTAAACCTGGACTATATCTATGTATTCAATATATATTTCTACTTATAATTATGTAGGAAAGTGGCTGTACTTTTCATGCGATTTGCAATTCAAATGCTAAAAAGGAATTAAAAAGAGAGTTCAAAATGAAAGATAATGGGGCAGTTTTGCATCTAGGCATGTGGCTAATTTTAGGCGTATCCAGTATAGAAAATCATGTCCCATGAATCACACATGAGTCAGACACCACCTCCTCAACAAAGCAAGATTTCTCAGGAGGAAAATTGACTGCAATATTAGCAAATATAAAGATAAAATATGGAAGATAAAACCTTTCAGAATAGTGATCTATGTTTTGGGTTTGTTTTTTTTAAAAAATATGGTTTTAAGGAAAGCCAGAAGCTCAAGTGAATGGGAAATTAACAATAATGGGAGATGTCCACTCAGCTATAAAGCAAATTTTAACTAATCCAAGATTTATGTCAGGCACCTTGCTTATGATATGACCTACAGCTGTTGCTGCAATCAAGTACATGAATACATGTACACTATTTGGTAAGTCTCCACAGATAAAATAGAAAGGAGATAAATCATAGTTATTGATACAATCAGGGTGTCATAGAGCTATGACCTGGGAAGCACACACACACACACACACACACACACACACACACACACACACACACACACACACACACACACATTTACACTGATTTACAATAAATATTGAGACTGGTACTAGTTGTAATGCATTATTTGGGTAGCCATAATTTCCAGATTATTAACCTAATCATTTAAAAAGAACTTTTCACAGCATTAATCCCATTTAAATTTAAGATGGAAGCATTCAGAGGAAGAGAAGCTCTATTAGCTGCACAATGTGAAGCAAATGGGAACACAGAATGCAGCTGAGTTAAAATCAGAAGGAAAGTGAAATATTCTATAGACATTAGTTAGTCCAAAAGTATCAAGAAAAGCAGTAGTTTACTTTGTCATCTTCATTGACAACACAAATAGCATGATCTGAGACTGAAGTCAATATCTCCATTCAATAAAATGCCACAGAAAACAGTTGAAGGTGCATAATATAGAAAACATTTTAAGACAGGACGTATGGTAAGATAGTCATTACATAAAATAGAGCCAGATTCTAATATCCAATCAAGGTTTAGAGATTTAATTACACAAAAGTAGCAGGATTCAAATGGAAAAAAATAGGTTTTGGCTGCATTATACATATTGCCCATATGTATAATAATAAATACAATAATTGACTTATCATAGAATCATTTAGATTGGCAAAGACCTCCAAAATCATTGAGTCCAACCTTTGACCAATCACCACCTTGTCAACTACACCAGAGCACCCAGTGCCATGTACAATTATTTCCTGAAAACCTCCAGGGATGGCTATTCTACCACCTCCCTGGGCAGTCCATTCTAATGCTTAAGCACTCTACCTGAAGAAATTTTTCCTGATACTCAAGCAGAACCATCCCTGGTACAGTTTGAAGCCATGAGTAATTGTAAATAAAATACTTTGGAAGGCTTATCTGGAGGAGATGAAAGCTTGTGTTCACTCAGGGGAATTTTCCAACATGAGAGGGAGCTATCTGTCCCTGGAATGAGTTCTGTGTTTTCTGTCCTCCTGCATTCCACAAGGATTGGTTCCCTGCCATGAGAAGAAAAGTTCTGCAGACCTTTCAGAAGGCCTCTGCAGAACGATAGGCAGGAGAAATAATAAAAGCCCTGAGAATGACAGGTATTATCTTTTCCCCATCCCAGATACTTTTTAACTCTATTCAGTTTAATGTTCTTTAGATTTAGAGTTGTCACTGTATTGGTTTTCTGTGAGCAGGTTTTGGTAGCGGGGGGGGGGCTGAGGGAGAGGCTTCTTCGAGAAGCTGCTGGAAGTTTCCCCCATGCCCAGGCTGGGCCCGCTGCTGGCCATGGCCGGGCCAATCAGAAGTTGACAGAACGCCTCTGTGATAACATATTTAAGAAGGAAGAAAAAAAAAAGAGGTGGTTGAAAAATGAAGACGGCTGCCGGAGAGGAGCAGGGTGAGAGCCTGTGAGCAACAACGCAGACACCAAGGTCAGTGCAGAAGGAGGGGCAGGAGATGCTCCTGGCGCCGGAGCTGAGATCCAGCTGCAGCCCATGGTGCAGACCATGGTGAAGCAGCTGTGCCCCTGCAGCCCATGGAGGACCACAGGAGTGCAGAGATCCACCTGGAGCCCGTGGAGGAGCCACGCCGGAGCAGGTGGATGCTGGGGAAGGCTGTAGCCCGTGGGAGACCCAAGGTGGAGCCGGGTCCTGG
>VXBA01001173.1:403765-431566 GCA_013399895.1 Serilophus lunatus
GAGCTTGCTTCAGCATCGGCGAAGAACTACCTGGCAGCCACAAGCCTTTTCCAGTTGGCGGTTTGGACCTCATCTTCATAACCTTTCCCAGCAATTTTTGTTTTGTTGTGTTTTGTTCTTCCTTTGTGGGTTTTCTCTCCTCAGGTGGGGTTTTCTCAGGGCAATGGGGTGGTTCTCTGAACACAATTCCTTTCTTGTGATGGGGGGTATGTATGTGTGTGTGTGTTTTTATCTTTGGGGAATTCCGTGTGTGTGTGAGTGATATATATATAAATACATATTTATATTGTTATTATAAATATACATATATATATTTGGGGGTTGGGGTTTTGGGGTTTTTTTTTTTCCTTTCCTTTTTCCCTTTTCCTTGTAATAAATCTTGTTGTTTTTCATTTAACGAGCTTCTGTTCTAAGTGATAAAATTCTCTATTGTCTCAAACCAGGACAATGCCACATATAGTTTTCTGTTCTAAAAGTTTCAGCAAGACTCTGAGATATGGACAGCAAAAGTTAGGATCCATAAAGTCTTTGAGCTAGCCAACTATTAAAAATAACGGATAACATTTGCTTAAATTACCTGATTCAGATTTGAAATGTGTCTATCCTAGTAAGGAATAGAAATATTTAATTCAGAAATTCAAGCAATATTGTATTATATAAAAGACCATATTCATAATTGTAATGGGAATATCACAATACATTTTAATCACTGTAATTAATGTTTGCAAGTTATTCAGAACTTGAAAAGAAGGAAACAAGACACGGGAGAAATGTGAAATACAATGACAGTTATATAAAACAGGGCAAAAATATTTTGAAGGATGAGGAATATGGGTTGATGTTTGTCATTTTAAGAGACTGAAGAATGCATATAAATAGCAAGACATTCTTTATCATATTTTTTTAATGATCTGAGAGAATAAGTAAGTAAAGAGGCATTCTAGTGAAATCTGCATGATAGGCCTAACTAACTAGTGTTACAAATATTTCTATGGAGGGCAATGATATATCGAAATGTGATAAGAATGCAAATCTGGGTAGAAAATAATAAGATACATTTTGAATTCTAGGTAGTGTGTCTAGGAAGAAGTAGTCTTTAATATGTGATAAAAAGAAACACTCAAGAACAGAGAAATGCAGAAAGCAGGAGAGCCAGTAAAGATCTGAGGACACTAGACAGAAATGTACATATGATTTCAGACAATATTGTAGTGAAAGGGCCAGCTGTCTCACTGACTCTGAAATCTGTCCTTATGGTAAGATGTGCAATGGTCTTTATGTAAGATTGAAATATACCAACAGAAATAGAGACTAACAAGTCAAGATTATTTTCAAATAAGCAAAACATGGCAATTTCCATTTTGATATGTTTCAAGGACAATAAGAAAGAGATAAATAGGTCAAAGGAGCCATTCAACCCTACCAGGTTATGGAGCAAGAATCTCTTGTTATCAAACTTGGAAACTTTATCATTGTATTTCCTAGCAATGAAAAAACATGTATGTCTAGAAAAAGTAGATGAAAATGCTCCTGGAGTTCATACAGCCTAGTAACTCCTGGAAAACTATACTACTGCTTTTTCATAACCTTTGAATTTACTTTATTTCACAGAATCACAGAATTAACTAGGTTGCAAAAATAGATCATCAAGTCCAGCCTATGACCTACCACCTCATCAACTAACCCATGGCACTAAGTGCCACATCCAGTCTTTTTTTAAACACTTCCAGGAACAGTGACTCTACCACCTCCCTGGGCAGCCCATTCCAATGACCAATCACTTTTTTCTGTGAAGAATGTTTTTGTAACATCTGGCCTAAACCTTCCTGGTGCAGCTTAAGACTGTGTCTTTGATGAGTTTCTTTGTTAGGTTTTGGAAGTCATGAATGGATGCTTTAGCAAAGCACCCTTTTACCATGTACTGTAACCACAAGTGCCACAATAGCTTACACAGTTCCTTTTGAAAGTACAAGTTTTCTCAGCTTTAGTTATTCTGCTTTCGTATTTCTATATTCTATTTCATATTTCTATATTCTCTAGGTGGAGAATGCAAGATGTAAGATCCAGAATCCCAAAGGATCTTTGCTCCCCACATTCACCATCAATTTGTGAAGAGTTCTCTTCCTAGCCCTTTCCATTTTACCATGATTTTACTATAAGAGAAGGAACATGTCAGCACTTTGAGCACAAGACATCAGTCAGGGAGGGGAAGGACAGCGGCATCCTTTTTCTATTGCAGAAGTGATTCTGAGTTGCCATCTTCCAGTTCCCTTTTTCTTTATCCTAGCATTTTATATCATCTGGCATGAGTGCTTTTCCACTTGTATTCTTGGGCTGCTAACTAGTATTACCTGAAAAATCTTAGCTGTGCCTGCTTTGCTGCCTTACTATACGTGTCTCTGCTCTATGAAGCTCCTTACAGCTTGGCAATCTCCTCAGTAGCCTGAGCAGGGTTACACAGCTGAACCACATCAAAACACACCCTCAATGACAGACAGCTGAAGCTCTAGCAGGAGGGTACCCTGTTGCTTCTACAAGATTGACTTTTCCTTCAGAATGTACCACTCAGAGAAGGACTTTCACTTCATTATTTCTTCCACAGCCTGCTTTTGGACTCATCTTAAAAGGTGTTTCTAAAGCTTGCTTCTCTTACTGATGTTTTCTCAATTGTCTATATATGATGTTTTCAATAAAATCAATTATAATATTTTGGGGTTTTTAACAGTGTAGATGACTTCTTTCAGTCTGATTGTCTCCTTTCTGCTCCTGTTCAAACATATTGCTTGGATGTATGTTTGACTGATTTGATATTTCTTTGTCATCAACTCATTTGAATGCTGTAAATGTTTCTGTCTTACAGAACCAGACATACACATGCAGAAAATATACAGCAAGCAGATACATAACAACATAAAAAATGTGCTGACAGTGACTGATTGTTTTTCCCATCCTTTCCCATCACAATATGTGCAATATGACCCCTTACATAATGCAACTCATTAAACAGCAAATTCTGATTATTTAAAAGACCTAAGAAAGAAGAAAACATCTGCCAGTGTCCTATAGGGAATGTCAGCCCTAGGAAACTGAAAAACCCTGAGGTCATATAGCATATGCCTCCTTTAGCCATGGCATATAAAAGTAACTCATTTATGTTCTGTGTACAATAGTGATTGTTGATCTTCAGTATTTCCTTCTTTTGTCATTCTACCTGTCAATATTTTGTGCTAAAGACAACCTTCCTTTCTAGTTGTATGACCTAAAAGCATAAGAAAAATCCAGGTTTAGCATTTTGCATTCAAACCAATGCACTAGTGAAACAAAGGGACATTATGAATAGAATTAGGATAATATTCATAGAATGAACTTGCTGGCTAGTTCCAATTTTTTCCCTCACTTTTTGCCTGAATCTCTTTCATTCATATCTAGATACAATTCATATAAAGAATACACTACTAGCCCAGATTCAGTACAAAAATTCACATAAAATTCAACAGTTTGAACCTGAAGAAGTAAATCACATCTGAACATCTGATCCACAAAAACTTTAGTAAGTAAAGGTTTGAACTCCTGAATTCATTTTACTGAGGCAAGTAGCTTTTGCTTCCAAAAGGTATCACAATGTATTTCTACCTACTATTGGTCTTGCATGAATACTTTTGAGTATTACAGGGTTTTAAATTTGAAAAATTCTATCTGTGATTTTGGATTCCTTCCATTTATTGTCTGATTTTGAGAGCAACTGAAAAGAAATATAAACATGAAAAGCAGATTTGAACTTTATTTATGTACTTGAGTTGTGTTGATAATTTGACTGTAAGACAAAGCTTTTCATATTTCTGCTGAAAATAACACAATGCAGGAACATCAAAAATGTAAGAACTTGAAAGCATACAAATACTATATCAAATTAGAATAATGCTTTGAATAACAAGAGTTAAAACCAGTGAATATAACAGATTTTTTTTTCAAAAAGTAAAACATATTTACAAAAACACAGTTGAGGAAATAATTCAAATTTTATAACGATAGAATGAAAAACCCCTAATACTACAAAATCTTTATCAGTCCTATTGTTTGTCATTTAATTCCATCATACTCATCTCATGGCAATTTATCCAGTATATGGTTTATTCTGCTTTTTTTTTAACAAATAGAAAAATAAAGTATTTCAGCAATTTTATTTTGTATGCCAATATTTTCTTTGACTGTAAATGAACATGGTAGAAACTTGCTGATATTGTTATAGACCCTTTTTTTAGGTTTTGTTTTTTTAGTTTTATAAGATTTCTTTATTGATTTCAGAATACCTTGTCAGATCACGTATAACTTGCAGGGCTAGCTATTAATCTTAAAAGTTTTATGAGCAAGCAATCTACATACCCGTCAAGAAGATACATCATTTGTCTGCATGACTATACTGCATTTTCTAGATCTTTCAGATTTGAAAAGTCACAACCATTGAGAAACTGTCTATGCAAACTCTGTATAAATCATCATTTGAATGCCTATCTAGGAGATGTAAAGCAAATTCTAGAAATTATTCCACCCCTTCCTATGGGGGAACAAAAAAAACCAAGTTATTCATAGCCTTGGACTAACCAAAGAACTTTACTGATATTAAGTTCATCTTATTCACTTATTTATAGTACCAGGGTCATAGGAATTATATATCAATTCTAGACATAAAACTGCAATACACAAAAAAACCTGGAGTGGTGTTATCACCTGCTATTGAAATATTCTCACAAATATACATTTCTATTTGTTTAGTAATTTAAATAATTCCAGGGCTTCATAAAGCTTTGACTCATCTTTCTGCAGGAGAATTAGTGCATTAACACATATTTTCTGACAACGCAGAATGATAGAGAAGTTATTACATCTTCTTTTATTTAGTTATGTTATTCTAATTAAAAATTCAAGCACTCATCCAGTATTCTAGGAGTCATTTTTGCTCGATGAGCTTAATAGTAACTTTTAATGTAGGAACTTCTACCAGAGAAGAAATGTAAGGATTTGTGGCACTTGTTCTGAATGTAAGAATTTATGAAGAGGATTTAATAGAGTTTTTTCTTTGGCATTTTTGGATGTACAAAAGTTGATGATTCTATAGTGTTTAAGGCACATTTTTATTTCTTTTTCTAATTTATCAGTGTCTCAATTTCAGAACACAACACAAACATCTATCATTTTTCTTGGAGTTAGGCAGAGACAATATTCTTAAATGTCTGCATTTTGTAAAGATACATTTGAAATTCATTCTTAGGGCCCCTTTAAAAATTTGCATCTTTTCACTCCAAGATAATATGGTAACATTCTCTAAAACATGTTTCTTATAGCTCTATCATCATAACAGTGTTCCATTTTCACTTATGAAGACAGTGAAAATTGTCTACAGAAGTAAAAAAATATTTTATATTGAATAAAAATTTTTCATTTTTATAAGACTGATCTATCTCTTGCAGATACTAGTTGTGTACACAAATTTTACAATTCACCTTAGTTAAGTTATTGTCCCTGCTGATGTTTGCAAACATAGCTAACAATTCTGAATACTTACATTCAAAATTAATTTCATAAGTATAAAAAATTGATCTATTTTTTCATTATTTCCTACCATCATGCATGGATCTTATTCTAATTTCTTTCACACATGAACCCCAATATATGAAATCATAAATTGATTAAAATGTACCCTCCTACCCCCTTAGTTCTCTTTAATAGTCATACTGTCACACACTATGCGCAGCTGCGTTATGCACATATTCATATTGTTTAGTTTCTTTCCTAATGATATTTTCAGATTTGACCTAAAATTTTCTTGTTAGCCAAAAAATGGCAATTAGCTTTAAAAGAAGCCCAGGGGAAAGTCTTCTTGTGACTCTTAGGTGCATGTTAGCCAAAGTGTTTCCAGCATTCTAGTTCTGAAGGAAAAAACCAGACTTTTGAGTTTCCACCCCAAGCCCATTGTTTATTTGGCAATCGCAGGAGCAAAGATCAGCTCGCAGTGGAGCAAGTCAAAGTGTATTTATTGCTAGGTTCCTATAAACTGTGTCATAATTGGAACTATGAACCTGCAGAGACCCTTGTTAGAGTTTAATGGACTGGCAAGGTCAGTACAGCTTTCATAGTGAAAATGAAAATGCTGTCTCGGAGTTTAATGAACACAATGACATTTCTGCATGCCCCCAAAAATTCCTGAGAGTATCTGGAGCTGGTTTAAACTTGTTGCAACATTGATTTTTCTTCTTCTTTCTCTCCTGAGTATTTTTCTTTCTTAGGGCTAGCTTGTTTGTGTCTTGAAAGAAGGGGTACCTTTTTTGGGGGAAAAGTGGGAGGCTTTTTTCTTGAGAATAGGATTTAAATTTCATCTCGGTATTTTCCTCTGGAGAAAAATCTAATTCCACCTTTCAGTTCTCTGTGATCCTTTTGGAGAAGAGAAAGGCAATAACCTGCATAATTATGCAAGGTTTAAGGCAAATATTGTCAGCATGACCTTACAAAGAGAGTTAGATTACTGCTAGGAATTTCATTCGAATTAAAGTGTCTGTACAGTCCTTAATCAATTGTTTGCAAATAATATCCAATATTTTCCTAACCATTAATAAAAACTAACATCAGCAGCAATATTACACATCCAGAAAAACAGGCTCATTTACTTATAGAATATTTTTTAACAAAATGGGAAGAAGGGGGAAAGAAGGATCTTCTTGCTATCTATCTAACTCATGCTTTGTAATGCCTGCTATGTTTACATCTCATTATCCAATTCATTCAGAATATTAGGGCTAGAGGACTAACAATGGCTTCTCTCAGTCTTATGGTGCATATTAAAGCAGACAACAAATTCTTAATGTTTTGAAATTTGTAATTAATTCTTTAAGGTCAGCCTGTCATGGTGCAATCAGGAATACAACCACTCCATACAAACTCATTGAGAACAAGATTTTAAAGTATTAACTTCCTACTATTACTCTTTTTGTTTAAAAAAAAAAAAAAAAAAAAAAGAAAAGTACATCTGTTATTCAGTGCCACACTAGAATTATAGAATCAAAGAATCATAGAATATAGAATATTGGATGGGGACTTCAAGAGTTAACTGGTCTAAACTTCCTTGAGTCCAGCAGCAGAGTCCAGATAAGATGGCCCAGGACCCTACCACCTGGCTCTAAAAAGTGTCCACTGTGGAACATCCACCACTGTGGGAAATCCACCAGTTCACTAGGAAGATTTTTTCCAAGGGCTGATTTTTGCCACTGTAAATAATTTTCCTTGTCTCCAATTGAAATCTCCTCAGGAGTAATTTATACTCATTAGCCCTCACCATTTACTTGGTACTCATTGTAAAAAGGACTCTTTGGTTTCTTTGTAACCATAAGAACAATGGAATAAGGTCTTCCCTAATTCTTCTTTTCTCAAAGTTGAGCAAACCCAGCTTTCTCGTCCCTTTGCCACATGACAGGTTTCTCAGTCCTTTGGTCTCTGTAGTCCATCTTTGGACCCTCTCCAACCTGTCCGTCTTATTGTATAGTGGGGACCAAAAGTTGACACAGCATTTCAGCTAAGGTCTAGCCATCACTGAATACTTTAGAATAATGACTTTTTCATCTCTGCTGGTGATGCCTTTATTGATGCTGTCCAGCACCTCCTTGGCTCCCTTTGCTGCAGCAGCGCAGAGTTCACTCATACTGAGCTTGCTGTCCACCCGCACCTTTCTATAGAGCTGCTCCCCAACTGGGCTGGTCCACACTGTCCTGCAGTCCTTGGTTATTTTTCCAGGTGCAACACCTTAGATTTGTCCTTATTGAATTTCATAAGGTTATTGTTAGCATACTTCTCCAGCCTATCCAGGTCTTCCTGCAGGGTGGCTCTCTGTGCGAGGATGCCCACTCCTCCACTCATTTTGCGATCATTGGCAAACTTTACTCAGGGTACTCCTGAGCTCATCTTCCAGATCACTTATGAAAATATTAGCCAGCACTGAGCTGAATATTGGTTATACAGGAGCCCCACTTTTGCCAGGTTGCCAGCTTGGAAGGGAGTTGTTTACCATCATCCTGTGTGAGACTGGTCAGCCAGCTCTCCACCCACTACATAAGCCTCTTCCATAAACTGTAACACTTTCTCTAACACTGTGGGAAACTCTATGAAAAGTCTTGAAGAAATCCAGGGAGACAATGTCCACTGCTTGCCCCACATCAGCTAAGTAGGCTGTCGTAGAAGGTAATTAAGTTTGTCAAGAACAATTTACACTTGGTGAATCCATTTCAGCTTTTCCCAATCACGTTTCATGTGATTTTTGATCCTTCAGGAGGATTTGTTCCATAACTTTCTCAGTCACTGAATAAGACTGCTAGACCTATGATATCCTGGACGTTCCTTTAAACCTTTCTTGTTAACCTTCTTCCAGGCTTCTGGGAAAATCTCTGTGACTTCTCAAAGACTATGGAGAGTAGCCTTGCAATGAAGTCAGCCCTAACACCCTCAGGTGGATATTGTCAAGATGTGTTGATTAATGTAAGGGTCAAGCTCCTATAAAAGTTCTTAACAATAATACTTCTTCCTGTGACTGTTGGCCTGCATTTCCATCAACCCATATTGTTGTTACCAAGGCCTAGAGCCCAACAAATGAAGGTGAAGTAAATTGAGAATCTCTGGCTTTTCACCATTATTGGTGAAATAATTAACTTCTAGTTCACTTCTCCTGTTTAAAAGGGCATTTCTCTTCTATTTTTCTTGCCTTTTATTACGATCCCTTTCTTGTGGATTTTGACATCTTTGGCCAATTTTAACTTGCACAGAGATTGTGCTTTTCTAACTGGATCTGCGTATCCTGGCAATGCATTTATAGTTCTCAACAGGCATTTGTCCACTTTGCCATCTCTGCTATGCTGCTTATCTGGTTCAGACTCAGAAACTCCTAGTCTGTAGCCATCCATTGTGACTCTCCAGTCACATGAGCTGTCACACCATGTTTCAAGTTATCCCTTTAATATCACAACTTTCTGACCGGACATGGAGCTCCAGCTCCTCCTATTCATTCCCAAGGCCTTGTGCATTAGTATACATATACCAGTGGAGATGGTTGGTCTAATAACATATAACAGAGTAAAAGCAAAGACATGTCGAGAGCAATCATGACTAGATAGGCATCTGTGGCAGTTCACAAGGCATGCAGGAGCCCATAACCAACAACTAGTAGTACCTGATAGGGACATTTTCCAGTTATGGAGGTGTTGTATCTATTTTCATGGCTTCTTGCAGTGAATCTGGAAGTCTATTGCTTTTTACATACTTGGCAGGTTTAATCAGGGTGAAATGGTGTGTTGTTGGTTTCAGAATCTTTTGTATATACTTCAATTTAAAAAGTCATAGAGAATTAAGAGGTATTTCTGTTTTTTAATATGCATTACATCTGAGACAAACTGAAGAAGCACAGGCAGAATTTATTTTTGCAGTAGTGCTCTAACTGTGATAGAGATCTTCTTGTGAAGCCTTATTTTTAGGTAGTTTTTTTCCGTAACAGTAACTAAAGTAGTGCATAAAAGTATAACTATGCAGTATTGGTGCAATTCAGGGAATAAACCACAAAATATGCATTGCCTTAGTTAATGTATACTCTTCTGACTATTTCTCTGGCAACACTTAGTAATTCAAAGTGATTAAATTAAATTGTTTTTTATATCTTTGTAATAAAGACAGAGTATACAGCCCTGTTCCCTCAGTATAGGTTGGGATTTTATTGCTTAGCTTGATTCTCACTTATAATTGGCCTTTTTGGTTCTCAATGATCTGTGAATAAAATCTGAGATGTTTCAGATTATGTTAAGGAGGACTCACTTACAAGTGAAATGCACTCAATTTTATGAGGAAATTATGAAGATTATGATTTTACTGTATTTGAAGTACAAAATAAAAAGCCAGACATGGATAATCAGGACTCCTCTGTGTTCTATGTTAATGAGTATTGGCAGCTTCCAGCCTTATTATTATAATTCATCAGACTGTAATTTTTTCTCTCTTTTTTTTTTTCCCCCCTTAAGGTAGAGCTCTGGGATCCTAACAAGGCTTCTCATGCATATGGTTACATGTAAAACATCACCATGTGAGATCAAGAGTTTTATATCATCATTTGAACATGTAGGAATAGGCAGAAGGAATGAAAACACGGAGGAAGAATATTTTTTTCTCATTATGCTTTTCATAAAGATGGTAACTTCTTACCATAAATCAGTCTATTTTAATATACAAGTTACAATACAGAAATTTTTTTTCAGTGCAACCTTTAGATTTTACTTTCTAGAAAGCTTCATATTTAAAGACTGCTTTGTATTTTCAGCTCCTTAATGGCATTCTCTTGAGTTGTACATTACATATTGTTGTTAT
Organism: Serilophus lunatus; assembly: GCA_013399895.1. Lineage (NCBI taxonomy): Eukaryota > Metazoa > Chordata > Aves > Passeriformes > Eurylaimidae > Serilophus > Serilophus lunatus. The sequence continues at coordinate 414,155 of VXBA01001173.1, forward strand.
ATGTGGTGGCTTCATTAAGCTGGGCTCTGTAAAAAATGGAATAAAGTTAAACGTCCACTCAGAAGACTTCACAGTATAAAAGGTGTGTTGGTTTAGGTACATGAAAAAACAGTCTGGGACTGAACATCCAGGCAACAATAGGATTTGTAACATAGTCTGGCTGGTGTATAATTCATAGCAGCATTTACTTTCACAAGTATGCTTTCCTCAGGCAATGCCAACAGGATTATTTACAGAAGCATGGATTGTTTATATAAATAAGGCTTATATTACTGGACTCATACCCTGCATAATAATCTAAAAATATTTTAAGTCATGTGTGTAGGATCCATGAAATTACCTTTCACCTCTGGAGACTGAGAACAGCATGATATCATTATATATAGTAAGAATGCATGTTGTTTAGATCTGCTTTATCTTTACTGGTCATTTATCTGTATCTGAAAATCACTGCATAACTTATAAATTGGCACAATTGTCTCTCTGCACACATGGGAGGCCTTAATAACAGCTGGTGTTGCCTTGGCAAACTTGTGCGGCAAAGCTTCTCTGAGCACTAAAGTTCAGTGAGTTTGAAAAAATATATGTTTATATCCCCCAAACTGCCTTTTAAGAAAGACTATTCAGACAGTGCAAGTCAAAAATGGACTCATATAACACAGGTAATGAAGTGTACCCTTCTCTCTTTCACTGACGTAAATTGGAAAAGTGCTTAGTTTAATATACTTTCTTTCTCTCCTCCTGGAAATTTTATTCCAAAAGGAAGCAATCTAGGTCAGTCTCCTACTGGTGCACCAATTAACAGGACATGTCCATTATATTTATTATCCCTCTGCAAGGTGTCAGACTTCAACTTTAGAACTAGCAAAAACAGTATGACCTCAATTTACAGAAAATTGTGGAGTGTGAATGTTCTTTTTTTTTTTTCCAGTAATTTGCTCCTCACTTTCCTTTAAAGTGTATTAAAGTATTGCTGAATTTAAAAATGTCCAGATTTTGCTATTTCCAGTACATTTTGATGGTCCCATTTTGCATTTTCAGTGACCCTCACAGTAGATTAATGTTCTAATAAGCACCGGAGGTCTTTTTAGTTAAGAAGTATTTGTATCAAGCACTTCAATAGAAACCTGATTTGCCAGAGTTTCCTTCTTTTCTTTTGCCCTTACTCTAATTGATAGAAATCATAGCTCTGCATTACGCCTTTCTTCCTCATACGTGCTTTTATAGGAAATAACACACCTTCGATCATTGTGATACTCAAAGTAGTAAATGGAAATGTCTTCACAAAGTACACTTCAAGGGTATGGTTTGAAAGAAAAAAGAGTCATTGGTGATCTTGGTGTTAATAGAGGTAATATGGATGTCTGCATTGAAAAATACGCTGCACGGAGCAGAAAACACACCTGAAGAGCTAAGTTTCCATAGTACCCAGACAAACTCCAGTGTCAGTATTTCATAAAGCATAGTGAGAAGGGGGGAAATCTTAAACATACATATTATTTCAGAAACATTTGAAAGTTCACGCAAGTTGGCATTATTCTGTCTTCAATAAATTTTTAGAGGACTTTTTAAATGTGAATACAGAGTCCTGGATTAGGTCTTTAATTTTTGTTCATTTCTCCTATAAGCAAGATGACATATTATCTTCTCTGAAAGGGCTGATGGAATAATAAATTCATAAAGCACTGCAAATTTTCTATATGTAATACACAAGGGCTCCAAAGAAATGCTTTGTTATAAACATCAGAGAAAATACTAGACACTAAAGAAAATGGTTTTAAAATAATTTCAAAGAAATTCTAGAATGTATTTACAGTAACCCTGAATGTAACTCAGAGTTTCATAATTTTGAGAAGAAAAAATCCTCAGATTTTGCAAAAGAAAATAACAATATTTTGATAATTCAAGGAAAGGTTTGATTGTTCCAGAAAGCATTACAACTTTTTAAACAAAGCAGAAGAGTAGTTCTCACAAACACACACACACACACAAATAAAAAAAAATAAAAGTTATCACATGCTGTTCACAGACAAAAAAGACCTGTGCACATGCAGTGGCCTTGAGCGAAACCCAGCACAGTTCATGAGTTTTTCGTGTTCTGCTGCTGTGTGACTGAGTGCTACTGCTATGGAATGAAGACCTTGACAGTACAATTGATTGCAATTCTGAGAGGGGCTAACATAAATAGGGAAAAAAAAAAAAAAAAAAGAGAAAGAAAATGTGTAAATACTAATACTGAATGGAAATATATCAATACTAGTACTAAAACATCTAAAGGGTTGATTCATCTGAACTGCAGTGCAACTTTCAAAAAGTAAAAATCACTCCAGTGTTACCACTTAGTACGATTCATCCCTTTTCAACATTACTGCAATAGCCAGTAGAATATCAGTTAGTGGTACAGCGTCAGGTCTTCCATTTCTTCAGCTTTACTATCAGCAGGGATTCCCTTTACTTTTACAGTATGAACTTCAACAATATACTTGAAATGCCATACATCCACTGCTAATGATTGCAGTGGGCAACCGCTGCTTTGCCTTCCTTTACACCTTTTTAAAGGTACATGATTTACATAATTTTTAAGTTAAAAGTTTATTCATTAAGTAAACACCAGTGAAATATTTAGCTAGGTTTCAATGGTCACCTGGAAGAGTACGGTGGTAACTGTGGGAGACACACACTATATTTCTCCTGAGATCCCAGAAAGTCAGGGCAGTTTCTATACTTTTCAAAGAGCTTCACCTGTCTTTAACTAGTCAAACAGAAAAAGAAATTCCATTCTTACTGCCTCCTCAGAGCCCTTTTCAAGGTATAACTCAAGCGATTTAAGCAGAAGGTGTGTTTTCTGGGAGTACAAGTGCATATAAATGTGAGTGAAAAAACACTGCGTGTGCAAATTCGTACACTGACCCTCATAGTTTGTTCTTGCGAAGGTTAGGAGTTGATTTCTAGTTTGTTCCCATTTTCCCCAAATCATGTGAAGATTTTTTCCTCAGTCTGTTTGGAAAAACACATTAATTGTAAGGGTTGTTTTCAGCAATTCATGTAATTTAGGATTTCCCATTCTGGTGGGTCATCAAGTTGTCATGCCTAGTTACTTCTGTTCGATACTATTACGTGACATGGCTGATGATGTTGCATCAGACCAAAAAAATTGAAAAACAAATGGGTTACTGAGCACTGTAGTCACCAGTTTGGAACAAACAAATCTCTCTTCAACTTCTATCTGTTCAGAGGAATTAAACACCATTTGTGGTGTTTAAAGTAGAGGGAAGGATTTTTTTCTAGGAGCATTGAGTAGCAGGAATTGTCATGTGTGACAGGTTTAAATTAACTCTAGGTAGAGAAACTGTAAGGAGAAAATTTATTCAGGCAAAGTAAAACTCATTGAAAATACTTACATGTTGTTTGATCCATAGTAGTCATCTGTCACTTAGTTAGCTGTGAAATGTACCATTAACAGAATCTGTTAAAGTTTTATTATTTTGCTTTAGTGCTGCACATAGGGCTAGCTGAAAATTAAATGCTGAAACTACTTTTCAAAGGATTTCTCCTAAATTAAATTTCCTTTCAAAAATATCTGCTTTTCTTCAAAGACAAAAGGAAAAAACAGTCAGTGAAAATCTGAAAACAGAAAAGACTTCAGCCAGGAGGTAAAAATATTGTGAACAAAATCTTTCCATGCCTGCCTAACTATATTCAGCCTTTGATGGCTTGTGAACGTTTTCCACAGAAATTAATGACTACAATTTTTGGTTTTGCTTTAATTTTATTAATGCATGCCCAAGGGTGGAATACTTTCAGTGGGATGGAAAAGCAATACTAAATTCATCTTCCAACAAGCACTAGGTAAGTGTCATCTACTGTCTGGAGAACATAACCCAGAAACTAAGGGCAATTACAGGCCAAGTCATATCCTTCAGTCTCACACCAGGCAGCTAAACACAGTGAGATCTGCAAGAACAGAGAAGCAGTTCCACGAGAGATAGGAATATAACTCCAAAACATGCAACAGTAATACAAGCCCTGTAATTACCTGTCAGGTCAGAATGAGCACTTCCAAAACCTGGGCAGAGATTCAACAAAAGTATGCTTCTTGAAGGGTTAGAATAAAGAATAAAGTATGATTACAGCAAAGATTTCCAGCTGAAAATCACTATGGTTTCTCATAAGCCTTTATCACCAGTAAAGGTTACAGAAGGGGAAGCATTTTTGCTTTTGTTATGTGTCAGTAATATATTCATAATTCAATGGAAAATACTTCTAAATGGCTGAATTAGTCTTTTCTTTTTTGTCTTGAATAATCAAAGAGAATAGGGCACTGAGTGAATAAATTCATTCACTGTCATGTAAATTATGTTTGTGCCCTTGAAAATCTGATTCTTTTCTAGTGGTGATAAACTACATTTAGTGATACACATTAAGAGACTATGTTTGGGGTGGTAACTCATAGATGGAATGAATTCATATTGAATGGGAAGGTAAGACTGCATAGAAAATGTATTTTACAAATAGACTCTGAAACACTGAGGTGAAGACAGTCAAAATTCAATGTACTACTTTGCTATGGGAGGTATGTATATCTAACTAAAGAAGCAAGTGTTCAAAAATCTAGGATAAAAAGTTTAAAAATCTGTGATTACTTCTGTAATTTAAAGTAATCATTTCTAAGTCTTTCAGAGTTATTTTAGCTACCTTACCCAAAATGCATTAGAATAAACTGAACATTAAAAAGACAATTGCAAGCTGCTGTACAAGTTTGAAATCAAACCAGTGGGAGATCGCAAGTCAGAATTATAATTTAATAGAAAGAAGAAAATTAAAAGAAATAAATAAATGCAGTAGTACAAGAACACTGACAAAGTCAGAATACACCCTGACACTATGGTGGTAGCAGTCCAAGCAAAAACTTCCGTTGAAGCGGTGATCCTGTAGAAAGAAAAGGGGTGAGAAAGTCCAATGGTAGCTCTTGTCCTCTGGGAGTCCAGTAGGTAAGCGCTGGTGTGGTGTTCAGAGTCTCAGCTTATATCCAGGATGGAATTGTTGGCTCCTCCCTCTGGGCAAAACATCTCACAATGGGATGGTGAGTCGTGTGATAAGGCCTGATGGGCCCATTAACGGCAGATAGTCCAGGAAGGAGCTATCTCTGAGTCATGGGGTGAGGCACTGATGGCCCATGAACAGAAGATAGTAGAGGGAGGAGGCAAGGAACACTGTTTCACCAGCTGTTTCAACAGCCAACGGAGATGGTAATAGAATATACTTCAACCTAGGACAGCTGCATGTATTACATGACTACAACCTGGAGAAAACATTTTCTCAACCTGCAATGTTGAAAGAGACAGAAGACCTCTGAGGTCATTTAAGGTCAGCAGAAAAACTGAAAGGAGGTAAATACAAGAACAGCAGTTCTCTTATCACGAAAGCAAAGTTCAGTCTTACCAAACCTAACACTTTTCTGCCTAAGAAAAAAAAAAAAAAAAGATAGATGCATGGAATCAGAATTAAAATTAAATTTCCCACTTAATATTGACAAAGCAGAGAAGTTGAAACTTCCTTGTAGACATTTTTTTCCTACTACAAATTTTTTGACTGATAATAAATTCACTCAATGTACATTATCTTTTAATTAGCTTTGAGCGCATCAGATATTTATTTGTATTTTTCATACAATAAAGCTTGAAAAAGAAATGAGAATCTGGATTTTTTTCCAGAGTAAAACATTTTTCCCAGTGTACACAGATGTATAGTAATAGAAATACACGAGATTTACAGTGTAAATAATATCTGCTATAGGATTGTTGTGCATTTACTCATTAATTTCATCACAGTGGAGGACAATAAGAACCAGGTTTCTGTTTTCAGCAGTCTATGTAAACACAATGTGTTCAGCTACAGTTAAATATTAGTACAAGGAGGATTCTTGAATAGTGGTAATTGAATTTTTTAAATGAAAATTCTATTTTCTAATTAAGAAAACTTATGCCTGCAAAAAAGAAGGGGAGAGAAAACAAAAAATATTTCTGTTGAGAAATTCAGCTTGTATTTATTAAAAAATAAAATGTATTGAAAACAAAATATATCATCCACAAAAAAGTGTTGTGTGCATGACGTGGAAGGAAAATTCAGAGTCACTTTTTGGCAGAGATTCTGCTCTTCACTGGGAATATCCCTTTCCGTAGGTTCTACTGTACCTGCACTCCACTGCAGTCAGCCTACCTAGATCACGATGGTAAAAAAAAAACCTATGAAAGAGCTGGAATACAGCTCTCACTGAGGTGCCACTGCTGAAATATTTTAGACTTGATCAAAAGCTTCTTACGTTTCTCAAAAAATTTTCAGCTTTAAATTTTTGCATGGGAACTTTTTTTCACTAGGAGGATAAAAAGCCCTTTCATTTTGTGATCATTCTTTGTATATCCTCATTAAACCAATGAAGACTCATGATAAGTCAAGGGATTTGGAGATGTGCTTGGTACATTAACATTGCCTATAGGTTTCCATACATTCTCAGAGGCTTTTGAGGGAAATAAGGAGCTACAAATCTGTGACTGCTAGTAATTTGGAGGCAGATTGCTTTGCCAGCTATGTTAAAGTTACTTCACAGTGTCTATACAGCTTATCAAAAACCTTAACATCTGTAAATTTACTGATAACTGTTGAGAAAGTCTAATGGAAAAAATGAATTTCTATATAAAGCAAGGTCTAACAAGTAAAAATTGATAAATAACACCTTTTGGTAGACTGAAAGCAGTTAGGCTATTAAGAATAATTATGTTTTTTAGAATATCTAATATCTAATTTTCCACTGTTTATTTCCTTATATTGGCATAGGGAAAAAATGTTAAAAGAGAAAAAGTGAGAATGGTAATATTAACCAGAGCTAAGAACTTTTTTGCTGTTACTTTGCATTTTAGATTGGAAAATAAACATGGAGAATTCCAACACAAAAATTAAATGTATGCATTTTAGATTGGAAAATAAACATGGAGAATTCCAACACAAAAATTAAATGTACGTTATTTTGTACCTTTTTGACAACAAGATGAGCATAGCACTTAACGCCATTTTTCACAAATATATAGAGATGTAAAGACAGTAGAAGAAATGAGCCTCAAAGAAGGTAATCAGCTACTGTGCTTCTTTCAGATCCATGGTGCTGAAGGGCACTGAAGTTTATATCAACACTAAATATGTGGAGTCGTCAGAGTGTATCAACTATTCAGCAATGCAAAGGCCTGTGGTATTGCCTAAGATACTGTGCTGTTGTACTGTGGTACCTGGAAACTGGTGCACTTCACATTACCTAAGGAAAGGTTCTTTCTCTGTGTGTACAAGTTCATTTTCAATGGACGAGTGATACGAATCCATGCTGTACTAACAAGGCTTTCACTTTGAGGAAATGTAAAAGAGCTCTAGGAATTCAGATACAGTGTATATTTTATTCCCCCTAGCAATAAAAACACCACTGTTAGAGCCCACAAAGCACAGAGAAGTGTAAACTTTTTGTCTGTTCTTATTATAAAAATTAAAGGCATAGTGATTGTGCAATGTAGTTTAACATGAAACCTACCATTTAATGCCTACCTTTTATTTGGCAAAGACAAATAATTACATTGTTTTAAGATATTTTATCTATTAATTATTGGTTAGTAAAGGGAATTCCACTGTGCAACTATATCATGTAAAATAAGACCACAGCAACAACTCATGGTCAATTTTTTTGGTTTGTTTTTATTTTCAAAATGACTCACAAAAGGAACCTAGGTCATACAAGCTTAAGTGAATCTACCATGAGCAAATAAAGGTTGAACTTGATGGTCTCAGATGTCTTTTCCAACCTAACTCCTTCTGTGAAACAGACTACAGCATGGGTGTCCTAGTGTGGGCTCTGCTGAGGGACCTTCTATATCTTTCATTTTATACAGGTCGTAAAAGAAACAATGACGTTGAACTCTGTAAAAGATGAGAACAGCTGTTGAAGAAGGAAAGATACATAAATGCAAGGTATTATTACTGTTACTTAAACACGTAATTTTTATTTTATGTCTTTTACATCCATGTCATCTGACTCTAGGACAAATATAATTTGTCCTAGACCATAATTTTATAAATGGAGCTTTATGATGACCACATGTATTCTAAAGGAATATTGATACTTCTTCACAGCCTCACCCTCTTTCTTCTTTTGTTTTATATTGTACATAACCAGCAAGGAACCAGGTGGTAATTTCACCTTATGGAATAAGGTATATCAGCACAGATTTTTTGTTAAATTCATGTTATCTAATAGACCTCCAAAGGCCAAAATTTTGTTACTCCAGTTTACATCAAGGTTTGCATTGCATTCATCTAAGTAGGAAGACAGAGCAGGATTGTTGCCTGAAATAAAAGGGGAAACCATAGAACTGAGGATGCAATCCCCTTCTGTTTTTTCTGTGATGAAAAGCAACAATGAATACAAGATAATATTTCCACCAAGAAATTATGTTTTCTCAAATTTACTCAACCATTTACTCTATCTCTCAAAATGATGGACAAAATCTAGGAAAAGTATTTTTAGCAAAATATGTTATCTGAGAACTTCCCTCAATCCTCTTTTTCACTCTTCAGAGCCCTCATTTGACAAGTATGTGCAGACTGCTTGCTCAATAAGAGGCGAAGGTAATACATGATCCAATGCAATTATGAAACTTCTCTTCCTCTACATTTATCCTACAGTTTTCTAGCATCAGAAGTTAAACAGTAGACTCTTTCATACTTTTATTTCTAGAAAGCATTTACCATACTTTTGGATATATTTAAGTAAGGCAACATAAAGTCAAAACTGAAACTCTTGTGAGACGTTTTTCTAGATGTGAACATAATCTTCAGAAATCCCATCCTGACAACAACTTTTGGAAAAAGAATCTAGCTGAAAGTCAATACAAATGAGTATTACATAGCAATGATATGTGTCTTCATAGACTAAAACTTAAGAAAATCACTAGTACAGTTAACTCTGAGATGAATTGGAGAAATTTTCTTGGGGACTGAGGAATAGGATTTCCACTACTTTAAATAAAGCAACTGACACTGATATGTGCCCTACCTGCTGAAACTTGTCACTTGCATTAAGTAAATAAGTTGAAGGCAAAATAATTGTGTCCTGTTCAACCTCTATGTTTAAAGAACTATAAACCAAATGCAAGGGGTTGCCTTGTCTAATCAGCTTAAAGGACGCTACATTCATAGCGTACAGCATCTGTGGCTATAGTAGTTATTACTCTGTTTTTTATGTTCACCTTTACCACATGGTTTGCTTTTATTAATAAGGAAGTGAGGAGCAGTTTGCTTTAAGATTAGCAATCATTTCACCCTTGAAACCCCTTTTTTTTGCATAAATTTAATATATTTGTTGAAATCTGTGAGACTATAAGTGCCACATCATTCTGACAGGTCCTTTCAGACGTAATGGTTTAGATTTAGGCATTTCAGGGAGGGTATTGCACATTTCATTTTATTGACAGTTGCAGTGTATCAGCGCCACCACAATGCTGCTTTTGTCTACAAATGCAACTTTCCAAAGTTTTACTATGATCCAGTTTAGTGTGCCTATATAATCAGCATTAATACTTATATAGTACAATTTATACTGGAGGTTATTACTGGGGTTGAAGACTGTCCACAACAATGGATTCTGGTGCACCCTGGGAAGGTACTGGCTGGAAGATGTTGTCTCAGGGGTTCATTGATGTAAGCCTTTAGGACTGAGAGTTGAATGGCAAAATGATAATATTGGCTTGATGGGGAAGCAGAATCAAACAATGTAAAGAATTTAGCTGCTGAGCCAGACAAATTATTTATTGAAATAAATTATTGAATAAAGTCTTTTTTTTCTTTTTCTTTTGTCCTAGAAGTGCATTGATCACATTGATCATGATTAGACATGAGTTTGTGCATTGTCATCAGAGAACACCCTGAAATCTACAGTACACTGATGTGTAGATTCTACTGTGCTAAATATTTGTTATTCATTGTAATTAAATAAGATGACTTATATATTGTTTACATTCTCCACTGGGAAATGGAGTATGTCAAGGACCTAGTTATAGATTTCTTATTTTGGGTCAAATTGTCCACATACACTAGCAACACCTAGAAGAGCACAAGTAATATTTCAAATTCTGCCAACTTGCAGAAGCTCCCTGAGAATCTTTTGTGAGTTGGTAAAAGCCCAAGAGCAGCATGAGTTGGCCAAGCTTTGCAGCTGCAACCAGAACTGAAAATGGGAATGGTATGGTAGCTGACTCTATCAATTCTATGTGTTTTAAAAATTCCTCTACTCTGGTAAAATACAAAAAGTAATTTTGCTTCTTTTTCCTCAGTTATGCAACATGGTAGCAGGAGGACAAGAATCAGGGATAGTTCCATGTTTTTTCTTCCCTCTTCTTATTAGGTGACCCACAGGGAAGAAATGGCTGCATGTTTTCAAAGCAGATAGCCCAGTAGCCATTACTATATATGATCATATATATACTTTTTCTATACAGTAATATTTTTGTGCTAAAAGAAGGGTAACTGAAATTGTTATAGCTGATTTAATTGTTAAGAACACTTGTTACATGTGTTATTTAAGTGGACTCTTAAAGTGTTTACCTTAATTTCCTATCAAAGCAAGTATCACATCTTTTTATCTTCAAAGTCCCAAAGCAAAGAAATTGTGCAGCACACTGCAAAGATTTACTGCAGAATTTACTGTAGTTTAAATTTCTAAATACAGCATACAAAAAAAAAAAAAAAAAAACAAGCTGTAGGAAAAGCAATATCCAGGCTGGTTACAAACAAAACTACCAAAGGGGTTAAAAAGTGATTTTTTCAAAATATCTTAAAGTTAGAAGGATGGTAAATTGCCCAATACTGTTAAAATGTGTTGCCTTCATCCTGTTGGTTTCATGGTTTCATTCCTTTGTGAACCTGGGTCTGCAAACAATTCTTGCAATTTGAAGATAAAGACTTTAGTAAATTTCTTGTCGTTATTTGTCATTTAAAGAATATAAGAAACAGACAAAAACTCTAGAGGTAAAGACTTTTTTTTTTTTTTTTGCATATAATAAGGTGAGTGAGGATAATAGCTATGATTGGACTATGTTTGCATAATTTTTTCTTATTGGAAGCTATCAGAATGTTCAGATAGAAAATGCAAATATTCTTTTCACAAAATATGGATAGTATGAGCACTAGTCTTTCAAACTTGCCCACACCATAGACTTATACAGTGTGAATCTACTTAAGAGAAATCATCTTTGGACCCATTTTGATTTTATTTCATTTCAGAATTATCTGCTCATATCCAAAATATAGTAATTAGTTAAAACAAGTTGTTCTTAGAATCACCAAAGTGCACTGGCACCTAATAATAAATTTAGCCCCCTGCATCCATCAGAAGAAGCCATTGCTAAAATGCTATTTAATATTCTCCATCCACAACAAACTCAATGGTTCTTAGAATCAACAATTCTGCTAAATAACTTCCCTTAGTATCTGGACTTCTGCTGGTGAATTCCATCTGTGAAGGTCTTGCATGTGCTGGAACAAAGTTGTTACTTCAAATACTGAATAGCAAAGCTGTGTCTATGATAAAATCAATAGATATTTCAGATCTACTATGTTTGATGAGAGAATTGTTCAAGATGCTCTCTTCCACTAATCTTGGTAATAAAAGCTGTTAAAATGAGAAAATAAATAGCTAAACTTGGCTATTCAGTGACTTGCTTCTGAATTATTTTATTTTACGATAGTAGCCTAATATTTAATGCTATGTTCTAACTCATTAAAATGTTAAAAAAATATAGAATGATATTTCAAATCTTCAAAGATGGCATTAAAAATACTGGAAATTTCAAGCTCTACCATGTAGTCTTCTTCTCACCTGTTGTGTTAGTTAATTTTTCAACATATCACCAGAGAAAGCCATACTTGTTTTTTTCAAATCTTCCAGGCAGATTAACAATTCAGCAATTCAGTCATTGGAAATTTTCCTTGGAGAAATCTCTCTTCCTCATTTTACGAGGGAAATTTGTATCTGCTGTGGATGTCAGTCTTGATACCCAAAAAAGTATTCTCAAGTTTCAGCTGTGCCTGCACAGAATGAGTGTGAGATCTGGATAAAAATGGCCATCAAGATGTTACCAGACTAGAATATCACTCTGAAAAGATGGCAAAAGCCTTTAATTATTAGTTTTTGTTATCACATCCTCCACTAATATTTTTCTGTCACAAGTTTAATTTTATACCTCAGTTAAGATATGAATTGATAAAACACTGGAAGACTTTTCTTTGTGCACTCATACTATACTATATCTAATTATATATCTGATAATATTTCTGTTGATGTTTGTGTTATTTACAACAGGAAAAAAGCTTGTGTATAGTTTAATATAGGCTTTATGAAAGATATTAAGAAATATGGGGTTTTTTCTCCTTATTTCTCTTAAAGAAATAAAAACTGTGAAAGTATTTATCCTTTAGATGGAGAACTGTATAACAGTAATTATAAATGCATAAGTGACAACATCTTTGTGCTCTTTAAAAAAGAATGTATACGTTGAAAAATACAAAAGAAGAGGAAAGGAGAGAAGCAAAAGACACACCCTATAAAGTATAGGCAAAATTTCATTTTCCCAGTATGTGAAACACAGCTGTGTTGAAAACAGACAAAGCTATTCCAAAGAAAATTCAACAGCCTATAGTCTTTTTTTACACAAGGCAAATCTGAATCAGGCTGTCTGAAAACTTTTCCTGTTTCATGACTATTCAATACAGTAAAAATGAAGATAAGTAAATTGTTAGTCCCAGGAGATGACTACCCAGTGATGCTGAAGTGCTTTCCTCATCCAGAAAGAAATTCTTTTAATTTGGGATGTTCAATGGAGGACAAACATTGGGAAAAGTAAATAAGCAATAGGTACATTATAAAGCAAGAATTCCAATTCAGACTACCTATTTTATACCTCTTTCACCAATTTCTAATATGTTCAAATTTAGTGTTTTCACTGTCAAGGGACAATAGTATGAACACGGTTTAGAGCTCCTTTCTGTAGTCATCTAGACCTAGTCACATTTTTTTAATGGAATCAATATTTGTGGGAAAGTGCATAAATTTCTGAACAGCAAAATGACTTTTCCAATGTCCCTTTTGTTGCCTGTCTTTCTCTCAGTCTGAGGAGCACTCAACTTATTGACTAGAGTTTTTCTGTATGTTTTCTCACATAATGAAAACTTCAGCCCATGATTTGGCTGAAATATTTTTTTATACCTATATGAAAGCTAAAATTTTTCTGATTGTGTATATTCACCTCCTGGCCCATCCATGGTAAAAATGCATATATGCAGAAAACCATCAGACGAGATTTGTACTCTTGAAAATATCTCGATCACCCAAGACACCACACGAAATTAGCTTAAGACACATGAGATCAGCCTTACATTGGCTGCAACTTCAGTAGCTGAGTATTGAGGGACATTATTGAAAACCAGGCCATGTGATCTACCTACTGCTTCGGTGAACCTTCCCAAGAAAAGTCTAGAGCCTTATCAGAGCAAATTCTGCTCCATTTAAAGATAAAAAAGACAACTGCAATTTATGACTATAATAAAAGAGACAAGATACACAGATTTGTCTAGCTCAATGATTTTTCTTGCCTTAAACTGTCATGAAAAAGACTTGTGACAGAATTATTTTTGTATATAAGGAAAAGATTAGTTAATGGTAATGTATTATTTAGATTTTTTAAAAATTTTGGTAAGTATTATAGAAAGTAGGAGACATGAAGTGATATCTAAAGCATGGATATGTGTGATTAAGATACCAGCAACTCACAAACTGACAATAGCAATAATTAAATGGTTTACATTTTCAGAACAGTTAAATGTAGTGTGGTCCAGGGTAACAGGCACATTTATGAGGTTTGCTAATGTTAAACTAGTTTTCTAAAACAGAGACGTTAGCTGTGAAAATTTGCAGATGACTGTGGTCTATATTTTTAAGCATGAATCTTTCCCAAACCAAAGATATCTGAATCCCTTAAGTTTCTTCTGCATTTTTCTAAAGATCATGCCACAGTATTGAACATATTGAATATTCATAGACTTTTTACATCACAAGAGACCATTGTGACCCTACTGAAGTCAATTGGAGTTTCGACTGGATTTCAGAGTAAAGTAATTTTAACTTAATTTTTTGTAACCCTTCAGTTTTGAAGGCAGGCCAAACAGGAGGCACTTTAACCATGTGGATTTTGATGTGGCAGTTCATATGTAAAAAACGTAAATCTCTTTTTTAAGAGTTTTGTTATTTGAGAGCTTTAAGCCTAAACAGAGAAAATACTGAATTTCATTAATGAAGTTATGTTTCACTATCACCAAAAAGATGCCTTCATTTCTTATTGTGTCTTGTATTTAGTAGATATGTTTGTGTTGTGCGCTGTGAAAGCTGACTAGTAAATCACACCATAAGGCTGTCTACTATAGGAAAATATTGAATCAAGCACCCACGCCAAATTGCTGATTTTTTTCATATGCTTATATAGTATATGTCTACAGTCAAATGAGCTGTGAGAAAATAAATCAGCATACCAATCTCAGTCTCTACAAAACTATGAAATAGGCTGCTTCTTTTTTCAGCTGCACAATAGATAAACAAAGACATTCTGTAAGAGTGAACCAATATCTGTTATATCACAACACACTAGAATAGTGAAAAAATATTAATCATGAAAATAAAAAAAAAAAATAGAACAGAAAATAGAGTTGAATTTCTTAACTTGTAGCACAAAATAGGATGCAGTAGTATCACAGTTCGTTTGTTTAGAGGTCTTGTTCTGAGGGAGACAGTGATAGCAGAAAAAGCACAATATTTTTCTATAGTGATAGGGTAGCTCTGAATAATAGACTTTCAGTCTCATATACCTTTCATTTAGATGAATAAATTTCCTTGTCATAATATTCCTGAAAGTATCTTTAGTGCATTAAAAAAATTAAACCCCAAATAATTACTAACTTGGGCTTTTCAGGTCGTGATTGTCCAGAAAGAAATCAATAGAATTCATTTGTTTTTTTCATAGGGAGCAATTGGGTAGCTTAGGTGTTAGACAGGGAAGTCATATCACAAAACTCATTCCCATGTTGATATATTCACATTACATAAATGTAGCACTACTGTGATGCAACAAGTAAAAAGTATTTTGTGACCAACATGCAGAGGCTTAACCGTCACAAAAAGTCCATGGACCATAAAGACTTCAAATCTTCAGAAAATTATCTTCAGATAAGGTGCTCTATAGCCCTAAACTTGATGTATGATTAAAATTTTTTGGTTAAGAACAGAGAGAGGCCCCTCATCAACCATCATTGCAAGCAAAACAGAATAATTTTAATCATGAATTAATATAATTTGTTACCAATCAAAAGTCAAAGTAGGATATTAAGAAATAAAAATACGTCTTAGAACACATTTTCCCTACCATTCTCTTCTTTCCAGGCTCAAATTCACATCCAATTTTCTGTATCTCCCTCCCACTAGGTGGCACAGGGGACACAGAGAATGGTGGTTGTGGTCACTTCATTACACTTTGTCTTTGCTGCTTCTTCCTTCTTATATTCTCCTCCTGCTCCAGACTGGAGTCACACTCATGGCAGAGAGTCTTCCATCTACTTCAACATGGATTGCAGTTTGTCACAAACTTCTCTGGCATAAGTTGATTCCACAAGGTGCAGTTCTTCTGGAAAGGATTGCTCCAGCATGAGACCCACCGCAGATTTACAAATCCCGCCAGTATACCTCCTGCAGTATGGGCTTCCCACAGGGGCACAGCATCCTTTGGACCTTCACTGCTTCTGCTCTGGATATGTGCTCTATAGGTTGAAGGAGAATCTCCGCTCCAGCACCTGGAGCCATTTATCACCCCTCTACTTCACTGACCTTGGTATCTGCAGGACTGTTCCTCATATTTTCACTCCTCTCTCCTGGCCGCTGTTATGAAGGAGTTTCTGCCCCTTCCTCCACACAATATCTCAGAAATGCCACCAATCTGACTGGATGGCTCAGCTTTAGTCAGTGGCAGGTCTGTCTTGGAGCTGGTTGGAACTGGGTCTACTGAACACAGGGAAAGCTTCTGGCATCTTCTCATAGAAGCCATCTCTGCAGTCCCCCCTGCTAATATAACCTTGCCAGGCAAACCCAATGTCCTTGCCAACTGTACTGTCCTATGGCTTACACCCATCCAGAACGTTTCTGCAAAGATCATTTTCCAAGCCTTTCACCTTGGTAATGACACGTTTCTGTTTCAGCCTTCTACTGTTCTCTTTTCTCAACTGGATGATTATTGTCTTCTTGTGGAATGGACTGCCCGGGGAAGTGGTGGAGTCACCATCCCTGGATGTGTTTAAAAAAAGGCTGGACGTGGCACTTGGTGACATAGTCTAGTCTAGTTGAGGTTCTAGGGTAAGGGTTAGACTAGATGATCTTGGAGGTCTCTTCCAACCTTGTGATTCTGTGATTCTATCTCCGTGTTTTTCCTCTGTATTTGCATGTTATCCAATCCAATAAGGTCTAGTCCTTATTATAACCAATGTTACACACAATTGTAAATACTACAGCCTTACAAGTGTACATACAAGTGTCAAAACCAACCATTCCAATGAGACATATTTTTCTAGATTTTTAATAAGTCAGAAGGAAATAGCTATGTTTGCCATGGAAATACAAGGTTGAAATTATCTAGTAAATACTGTTGTTAAGAACTGTACCTTTCCCTTCATGCCAGGAACTTGAGCTATTGTGGAAATCATGCAGCAGTCATACACAAATGACTAGAATTGCGGCTAGAGCCCATTAACAATTAAACTATAGATGATAATTACTGTTATTGCTAAGCAGGTTTAAATAATTAAATATAAGGAACAATGAGAAAGCATGGCGAAAGATGTTAATTTTATACCTGTTCTGAGGACAGAAACTGCAAATACACCTCTGTCCTGAATAGCCAATTGGGAAGAGAAACACTTGTTCCACCATGGATTCGTATGATGCAGGACCTTCTTCCTTCAATTTTGTATGCTTCCAGCTTGAATGCTTCAATGCTAAATATCCAACTCCATGCTGAAAGCAATCAACCAGCAAAGATAAAATTCTGTTTATAGATACTAATCACTGTCTCAAAGTTACTCAGTTTTATGTCTGAAGAACTCTTGTACCAAATCCTTGATGTCAAAAGTGTGTTGTTTGTGATGGAGTCAAAACATGGAATCTCTACAGAAGGGGAAGAAATAAGGCTATCCCTAGTTAGATACCTGTAGTGATCAATTTTATAGTCTGGGAAGATTTCGCATGACTAAAAAAGATATGCTACAAGTTAGACCTGCCCACCCCCC
>VXBA01001173.1:431614-444758 GCA_013399895.1 Serilophus lunatus
CCCCCCCCCATTCACAAGGGAAGTCAGACTTGTGGAATATTTGAATAGCTAGAGGATTCCTTTTAAATCTCTGTCTCTATCCAAAATGTGTCAGATGACTTCCAGACGTTCCTTCCAAACTATGATGACTTATGGATGAAAGAATAAATAAGGTATTGTTATGAGAATTTGTTTGTCAGTCCTTTGTAGCTTCCTACAGCAACCAAAAGAATGTCATGTTTGTTACCCAGCAGGCTGTGGTGAGTCACAGAGTGGGAGAGAAACATGAAATGTAGAAATCCAACCCGAGAGCTAGGACATCTGTGGGTCCATTATGTGCAACTCAAAAAGTGTCAACAGCATAGGCATTGTAATGACTGCAACACCATACAGACTAGTGATTACTGAGCTGAAAGGCTTTTGTCCTTTCCAATATCTGTTCACATATCAAGCACATGATCACAGACATTGAGCTATTTTGCATCCTGCAGAGCAGAACTGTGATATTTTTATACTTACTTTTCAAAATGGGTCTACTTACTAAGTCAAAATAAAGCAGTGGGGAACATTCAATTGCTAAAATACATGATACTCTATGTTATATTTTCATTTCTTTTGAGAGGTAAAATGGAGTTCATCTTATCATGAAGTCACCTGATTTTAGTCTTTTTGCTCTGCATTAAAATCATAACCATCCACTTAAGGCATCATTTGCCTGCTGTGGACATAATTGCTAAAATATGATGAACCTTTACAAACAAGTAAATAGCCAGGAAAAAAACTAAGTGAGAAACTAATACATAATACATAATACTTGTCTGAGATGGTGTAGTTTTAACAACACATGCTTTTTCATGTGATATCAGTGGATTTTAAATGCTTACTATATTATATTATTTTAATATCATCAACCTATCCACATTTTTCATGTTTTAAAATAAATTCATTTTTATGTTTTAAGGAAGCAGGAGAGGCAAGAATGACTCCAGAAAAATATCATAAGGTCACTTTATTTTTGCTAATTTTTCCATGTCTTTTAAGCCTCAGTTAGGTTACTGTTATCCAAAGATACAGTAGGACAAAAGATAAGCTGTTTCTAGATATAATTATATATAGCCTTTCTTCCTAAAGCTAAAAATACATTGTTCTAGAAGCATACTTTGGCATTTGAATCAGCCTCACTGGCTGTATTTTTCTTAACTCTGTGAACATCGTGCAATGTTTCATCTTGGCAGAAAGCTTTAGGGGGAAAATAATAATGACGAATTGGGAAGAAACAGAGCAAAATAAAGTGGGGGGGAGAGGGGAAAGGCAAAATAAAGCAATATTTTGGCATGCAAAATATGCTGTACTGTAGGCAGAAGAGAGAACATATAAAGCCATGTCAGAGATAGGTTATTTATAAGGAAATTTTTGGATAGTGAGCTTGGAGACATAGTATATTTTCTTCATCTTTGTGTCAGTTTGCTTGCCTGGTTATTGTATGTGCTGTGAAACAGTCATGCAGTAATCTGCAATTGGGAGAGGCCTTGTTTTGACCATAGAGGTGCCAAAGAATGAAAAACAAATAGGACAGACATCACAGAAAGATTGAAAGCAAGACCTTTTTATATAAATCACAATAATAAATCCTGATAACTACTTCTGTGTTTTGGGGTGGAGCTGTTTATTTGTTTTGTCTCTAAGCAAGCAGGACATATTTTAGTATGTTTTAGTTTAACAAAACAAAGCGATCTGAAAGAATACAATCACTCAAAAATTATCCACTTTTCTGGCTCTCTGTGCTTCCCTTCTCAACATTTTATTTCTCTGATTTGTGAGATACTACAGGTTTAATTATTGCTGTTGTTTATTCTGATTTTGCTTCTGTTGCAACTGGTATTATTCGTGGTAATTCCAATGTCTACTTATTCTAGAAAACCAAGAAATGTGATCAAAGTTACATAAATAATCTTACAATGTCATGTTTTTTAAATGCAGTGTCCTGAGCATATCACAATGATATTCAGAAAATCTACAAGATAATTGCTTTGTTAATGTTTCATCTAGGTCAAGTTATAGCAAAAGAGAGGAAAAACACACACTTGCTGTATTGGTATGATTGCATTAATCTGCCATGTATTTCAAGAATAAAATCTTTATCTCATCAACAAGACAATTTAAGAAAGAAACAAAAAGAAACCCCAGAACATCAAACCCAAAACAGCTACAGAGGCCACAAATTTTCTTTCAATTTAATTAAATTAAGTCCTATTTTTCTCTATTCCTCATAATTCTAAATTCTTTCTCTGAACCCTGGCCTTTACTCTCTCAGAATATTTTTTTTACAATGTAATCTCATCTTTCCCCAATACAGTATATATTTAGTGAGTAAAATATCTGTTATTCTCTGAAAAATAATTATATTTCAGTTCCCCTCAAAAATTTTTTTCTGAGGAAAAACCAAATGCCTCATGAATCACCTGAGAATTAATTGAAGAATTCTGGTTACAAACGAGGGAGAAACGTGACTGTAGTAGAGCTTATTCAAATATTTTCTAAAATCACGTTTTTTGTACAGAGGATTTTGTAATAATAATCTCTTGTGAGAATTTTACTATTTTCTGGTATTAGACTATTCCAAAAAGTAATGTTCAGCAAAATACAAGGAGATTCCCATTTAATAGGTCCTTATAGATCAAGAAGTATTAACTCTGTCCACTAAACATCAGTACATAAATGGTATTATAGTATAATTCAAGAATTATTTTCTATAAACCCTAGGGCTTAAAGACTTTATAATGGTGAAGTATTTGAAATATTTATGTACTTAAATAAACCATGATGACTGGTAAGATGTGTTGGAGTATTACCTTTATGTTTGTACAGAAATACTTTTTATTTATGAGTTTGAATACCAGACTGCCAAATCTAAGTAAAAACAGACCAGGAGTAGCTGACTACCCTTAAAAATTTCCAACAGTTACCAGTCCCCAGTCAATAATCTCTGAGAAAAGTATTGAGTTTTAAAACCAAATGTTTCTTTGAGAAATTAAAAATAAAATGAAGAGCTTAACAAGGTTGGAAAAGACCACTGAGATCATGGAGTCCACCCTGTTACCTAACAACATCCCATCATCTAAGTCATGGAGCTAAGTACCTCATCCAATCTCTTCTTAAACACGTCCAGAGATGATAACTCAACCACTTCCAAGGTCAGCCCATTCCAATGAGATTACTCATATTAAAAAATTACATTTTACCTACAGATAATAATGTTTATTATAAAGGTGTCTTTTGCAGAGGACTGTGCAAAAATTAAAAGAAATCATTTCAGAAATAAAAAAGTAAACATATGTTAAGTAAGAACAAAAATTAAGATTTTTATCCCTTTGGACTCGGTAAGTGTTGGATTCAACAGGTTTGAATATTAGTGTGATCTGGGCACTGAATTCATCTCAGCCTTCCAATGCCCTGGCAATGATTCTTTATCAAGATCCATAACACTTAAATATGTAAAGGTATTTTGTTTCAAGCTAACTTAAGTTAAAAAATAATTGGATGAAGGAAACAGGATTATTTACCAAAGCTAACCAAAGCCCAACTGCCTCCTTATGCACAGGACAGTAAAACAGTCTTCTTGAAGACCTCATTTTAAATGACAAGTTTCTCATTCTACTTCCTATCTCTTTTATTAGGTTCTGCAAGGAGAAGAGAAATACACCTCCACTAGGACAAAGTACCCCTCTGATTTTCCCTCCTGTGTACTTGTAAACTTCTTTGGCATATAAAATGAACATGTATAATTCTCTCTTTTCCAGCATACCATCATGTACATAATTAAATAATCTTTCACTAATTAATGGCTAATATGCCTAAGGAAAACATGGCAAATGCTTGGAGGCAGTTTTCCTCTCTTTGAACAATATATTTGCTTTGGCTAAATCATCATTAACACCAACAAATTAGCTCTTTGTTTAGTGTTATTTTGCAATTTAAAACCCAGCAACTAATTTATCTACCCAATACAATAAACATCAGGTTAAGTGAAAGAGAAAAAGGGCATTTTTATTTGCTTGAAATTTTACATACTTGGCTTGTTTTGCCAAGAAATCTCCTATTTAAGAATGACAGAACTCTGTTCAGCTCATTGCTTATCAAGAATCTTCTTTGTGCTGAAAAAGCCTTCAATGAAGTAATTCACCTTGTGTTACTTACATGGAAGATGAATTGAAAGTTGCAAGATCTGCTGCACAGCTTTATAAGGGGAAAGTCCTGCTTGTCAAACCTGATTTCCTCCTACAGGAGGGCAAACCATCTAGTAAGTATAGATAAACTAGTGCATGTAATCTTTCTGGACTTCAGTATAGCTTTTGATACTCTCATAGAATCCATCAAATGTCCAACAAAATGTCAAGCACACAGCTGGATAAACACATCAGGTGATAGGTGAGCAACTGGCTCACAGGTCAGGCACAAAGAGTTGTAGTGAATGGAGTTACATCAGACTGGTGACCTGTCACCAGTGACATTCCCAAGGCTCCATCTTCAGCCAGTTTTCTTCAACATCATCATTAATTTCGTCGAAACAGGACTGCAAGAAATACTATGTAAATCTGCAGATGCCACTAAATTGGGAGGAACTTTCCACTCATTCCAGGGCAGAGAACCTGCAGAGAGAAGCTGACAAGTTTGAGGGATGGACAATCATCAGGTGTAGGAAATTTTACAAGGACAAGGGCTGGAGTCTGCTCCTGGGATGGGGCAACTTTTGTTGTGTGTACAGACTAGGGAATGAAAGGCTGGAGAGCAGTCCTGGAGGGACCTGGAGGTTCTGGTCACCAGCAGGTTTAGTATGAGCCGGCAGTAACCAGGCTTGGTGCAAGCGCACTGATGGCTAAAAAGTCCGATGTGGGATAGGGAAGTTTGGTTGCAAAAGGCACAGTAGAAAATCTTCTTAGGTGGTGCTGATGAGGCACATTTCTTTCTGTGTTGTCTGTTCTCCTCAAGACTGGTTCTACGTCCACTCTCAAAGGAGGCAGCAGCATTATGGATGGTGTGTCTCCATAACAGTATTTACTGCAGTAATTGCTACCTCATTCATGACTGTAACGTGTGAAAATGAGCCAAGGTTTGTAGAGATAAGATGTTGCTTTTATTACAACTACTAGTGCGGTGGGGGAAAGAAAGATTTCAGGATAATAATCCATTCAGTCTTTCTAATTACTCAGTAATACAGATGCTGAAACATTAAGAAAGTGGACAACTACAAAACTATGGTCAATTTAAAATATATAGTTTACATATTCAGAAGAAAATTCTTGTTCTAGATCCTTCAGAAAGTAGCACACACTCTGGAAGGGCAGGAAAATGAAGAGGAAAAACAGCTAAAACCTAAGACAAAATTTCTGAGCAACAGATAAAAAGTTACAGTTTTCAGACCTCTGTAAAGAGTTCTATGGTTTTATTCTTACCTTCCTCAGGAAATGTGGAAAATATTAGAAAACAATTTCTTGTCATCAGAAATCATCAATAGTAAACTGCATCATTGGCATGAACCAAGAGTTTTATTTGCTTCAGCTACAGCTCCTTGATGTTCTTTATATCAGTTTGAGATACTATTTACTTTAAAAAAATAAACAATACAGAAAACAAAACAAAAAAACTGTGTGTGGTCACAATAAACAAAAGAACAGGCATTATAAAAAGAGGTTTAGTGCCAGATGATACATACTCATCTTCATCTTATTATTCAAAAAGATGTCACAGTGAAAATGGTCCTATCCTTTCTTGTGGCAGATATTAACTCTGATAGACTAGTCTTTATATTAGAGAAAAGTGCAGTGGGATAGTCTTCCAGCAGCTTTCGGTGTCATTATGTTATATTGCACCTGAAGCAGTACCAGCAGGAATCTTAATGAAAGATGAAAGCTGAGTGGCAGCAAGTCTACTAAGAAAGAAAGAAACAAGGGTAGATTTACATCACTTGCTGCTTAACAGAGTAAGGAAATGCACTCAGGGGGCGTTTTTTAAGCAACTTCCACCACTTTATGCATTATTTATCTTCTTTTCCTGTGTAACTTACACAGAGGTTACCTGTACTCATAAACAGACAGATGACCCCTGCACAAGGGAGTATTTCCCCATCTAGAGTGGTACAACTTCAGTTGTGAGTTATACTAATTTTTTTTTTTAATTTTTTTACCACAATGGCATGTAATGACTTTGGACAACATGTGGCAGCATAGGAAAACTAGAACTAGTAATAACACAAATCAAGATACTCGACTTTTAAGGGTCGCATGTCTGATGGTATAATATGTTATCAGTTTACTGCCAGATTGTTTCTGAAATTACAGATGGTTTATTCTAAACAAACAAGTGGATATTACAGCATTTTATATCTCTTCAGCAAGCATATGTTTTTTAAAAAAGGGAGCTTTTTGAAAATAAGTCTACCCTGAGCCAAACTATATTGTAATATATAATTATAGAGAGCTCAGCAATATAGTTTTTTACATAGATCAATACTTTTAGATTCCCATCACAATTTCCTCTTTGTGTTTATAGATATAAACGACGTTTTCATGTTGAATTAGCTCAGCTAGGGTGGAATGCCTCATGTCAAGATTTAGACAAAGTGGTTGAGTTTATTCAATGTGTAAAGATCTGAAGAATAAGAGAACAAAAAATGGAAAGAGGGAAGGAGAGAGTCATAAAGCTATTTAGTCACAATATTAAATGAAACAAAAACACACAACAATGATTTGTAGGACCAAAGTTCTGTCATTTTTGTAAGTAAATATTTTGAGGCTTATGTTATCTTTTTTTACAAATAACGCTTCTAAAGGTAAAAGTTTCCATTCTGTCAACAGGCCTTTGTTTCTGCTGTTACCCCACCATTCTTAGCTTTATTTTCCTGAAATAAAAGGATAGCTTTCAAAAATTAACCACATAGCAGGATGTTTATGTAAAAGATTCCTGGTACGAAGTCACATCTTTAAAAGTGTGGTGCAGCCTTGTTTACTTTTATGTTGCGTTCTGTCCGTGCTGGACATAATCTCCTAGAATAACCATTTGGGAGAAAATTCTCAAATCCTTGGCTTATTTGGCTCCAAAACTTGTAGCTTGATGGTGCCATTAAAAATAGATCTTGTGGTGACTGCTGTGACAAAGCTGTATCTGAGATAGATTAGGTTTTTTGTGTTGTAGTAAGGGTAACTGTACAATAACATTCAGCAAATATTCCTTAGAAATTACTTCCACACAATGTGTGTGGTAAACAAATATAACATGACCCACTAAGCCTAATAGTGTTCCATGTCGCAACACCAGCTGAAGTCTTACATAGTGTTATCATAGCATTTGGGACCATTAATTTAAATTTTCACCTTTTTTAACTTTTTTTCAATATTACTTTTCAAACTGTCTCGTTTTACTATGGCTTGTCATGCTTTAAAAGGAGGTGTCTTTATCACACAGATCATGATTCCACTCATATAGAGGTGGTCTTCTGAAGTCACTACCTTGTAATCAACATTAATTGCACATAATTTTGTTTGCCATAGTTCACATCTCTTTCAGAAAATAAAATAATTAAAATTCCTGCTTTAAATTAGATGTATAGCCTTTGAATATCAAAAGTAACAAACTCAAGAACTGTTGTGTGTATTATCCACTGTAATGCATGTTGGTAAAATGAAGAGAAATGATCAGACATCTAATCTTAATCTTCCTTAGTATGTTTGGGTTTTTAAATATGCACATTTCTTGTCACATCACCAGATTGTCACATAAATCCTAAAGGATATTTCTTATATATGAATTTTCAAATATCTTCCTATCCATGAATAGTTATTTGATTATTTTTAATTTCATTTACGGTCTGTGAAAGGGTGTCATGGTTTAACCCCAGATGGCAACTAAGCCCCATACAGATGACCTCCACCTGGTCGGATAGAAGAGAGAATCAGAAGGCTAAAATTGAGAAAACTCATGTATTGAGATAAATAGTTTCAGAGGTAAAGCAAAAGCCACATATATGAACAAAACAAAGAATTAATTCATCCTTTCCCCTTTATTTGCCCCAGGCAGGTGTTCAGCTATCCCCAGGAGAGTAGGCCTCCATCATATATAATGTCTTGGGAGGACAAATGACATAATTTTAAATGTCCCCCCTTCCTCCACCAGCTTTACATTGTGAGTGTGATGCCATATGACCCGGAATATCCCTACAGTTAGCTGGGATCACCTGCCCTGCCCTGGCTGCGTCCCCTCCCAAATCCTTGTGCACCCCCAGCCTGCTCACTGGTGGGGTGAGGAGTAGAAAAGGCCTTGGCTCTGTGTACACCCTGTTCAGCAATGCAAACATCTCTGACTTATCAACAGTGTTTTCAGAATAAAACATAGTCCCATAGTAGCTACTGTGAAGAAAATTAACTCCATCCCAGCCAGAAAAAAATCATAAAAAGACAGACTGACAGCACAGGGATTTACAGGTTTACATTTATAAGACAACAGGTATAGAACCAGGAGTAGTGTTATGAGCTTCCCCAAGCTCATGTCTGGAAGTGCACCACAAAGCAATAGTGTGTTTTAAAAATTGGGATGTTTTTTCACCATGTATACCATACAACAGGTTGGCTAACTCCAGTATTTGATATTAGTTAGAGATTACAAATGTAATTCTTAATTACTAAAGCAAGAAAAGAGATCTTAATTTCTAAGAAATCTATTTTCTTCTAAAGAGTTCTACATCGACTTAAAGTAGGGACTCTAAAATCAGAATACTGAAACAATGGTCAATTTTATTTCAAAATGTTTCAATTAAGCTGAAAATTATTGTTTTCCACAGAATGATCCACCAGTTCTGCTGCGTTAATGACTCATTATTTAAGAATATGGCGCATTAGAGTAGATAGTACCCAGGGGAAATCACTCTACAATATTTTAGTTGGATTCATAGCTGCTATTGTAATAAGTCAGAACTGAATTCAAGTATGAGTCTACAGCACTGAGACTATAAACTGTTGCCTCCTAGAAAAGAAAAAAATCCCAGAGAAATGCCATTTATTCCTATCTCCACATCCAAACATGCTGTGGATCAGGAGTTGCTAGTGGCAACATCCCAGGGCAATCAAGCACCCAGGAAGTACATCAGTGCAGTAGATAAGATGTATGCATGTCAATCAGACACTGAAGAACAAACATTATGTTGGTAAATTTTACATGTAGAAAATAGTAGTTTTGGGGATTGTTAGCTGCTGTGGAGCTTAGCAGTCCCACAGAACAGCTTGCTTATTGCCCCTCCGTGGGATGGGGCATAGTTTGAGACATAAATGTGCAAAAATTCATGACTTTATATAAAGACAGGTTAATAGGCCCAAAAAGAAATTCTGTTCACAGAGGAAAATAAGGAATTAATTTACCTCTTCACATTGCTTTCAGCCATTTCCTTCAAAGGAGGGCTTCATCAAATGTAACAATTATTTGGAAAGACCAAGTCTGTAATTCTGAATCTTTTTTTGAGAGAAGATGTCACCCTGGTAGAATAATAAAGAAGAAAGACAAAGTTGTTTATTACTTCTGCATAAGGAGAGCTAGTAAGATATTACATAAATCTAGCATTACCTATATCGAGGTGCTGTCACTGCCGCTGTTCCACAGGCTTTTTAACTAAAAGGGAAGGTGGTAGATCATTGTTCTGTTCCCAGATTTGATCAAAATTTCCTGCAAGAATAAAAAGATAGGACCATAGAATTTTTTCAGATGGAAAAGACCAACCACTAAGCCAGAACTGCCAAGTCCACCACTAAACCAGAACCCTGAGCAGGTCCCTAAAGACATCAAATACCAGCTGGGGTAGTGACTCCTCCACTTCCCTGGGCAGCCTTTTCTAGTGCTTGACAAACCTTTCAGTGAATGAATTTTTCCTGTTATCCAATCTAAACTTCTCCTGGTGCAACTTGAGACCATTTGGTCTTGTCACTTGTGACATGGGAGAAAAGATTAACCCGCACACCACTGCGTCCTCCTCTCAGGTAGTTGTAAAGAGTCACCTGCTGGCCACAATATTCCTGATCCAAGCAAAGGCTTCTTGGCTATCTGGGCACTTCTGGCTCATGTTCAGCCAGTGTCAACCAGCACTCCCAGGTCCTTCAACAGGCAGCTTTCCACAACCCTTAGCACTGCAGGGGGTTGTTGTGACCCAAGGGCAGGACCCAACACTTGGTCTTATTGAACCTCATTCAGTTGTCCTCAGCCCATGAATCCAGCCTATCAAGACAAATCTGCAGAGCCTTCCTGCCCTCCAGCAGATACAGCTCCTAAACCACATGTATTTTCTTTATTTCAGAATTTTTTTTCATTTTAAAAAAATATCACATGTACTAGAATCCCATAGGTAACCTACTGAAATCCATTCAAGGTCAAAAACATCAAAGAGAATGTTAACTTCTGAATCCTCTTGTTTGAGATGAAACAGGAGTTAAAGTTTAACTAGCTTGGAAAGAAACGTAACATGGCATGGTGTTTCGTATTTTGTCTAGTGAAATGTTTGGCACATTAATATTTTCATATATAATGTTCAAAATGTAAAACTATCATTTTCCCAGTAAAATAAAATCAGCCAGAGAAAAACTGAGATACATTAGAAGTGGAATTGTTCTGCAGCAAGTTTTATTTACATGATCATGATCTGGAATACTTTAATGAACAATGTGATAGGTATTGTACTCTAGAGGAAAAACATTTTAGCTTCCATTTACTCAGTATCTGACGGACTAGTTTAAGGCCAAATCCCATTAAGTCCCAATGACCAATTCTCAATGTGACTTTCAAATACCTGGCACCTTTCTAGGTCCTGACCCATAACATAAAAGCAAAAAAGAAATAATGTCTAGACATTACTGAGCCTGACCTCGGTACCAAGGAAAATTATGGAGCAAATCACCTTAAGGGAAATTATGCTGCATCTACAGGAAAATAAGGGGATCAGATGTAGCCAGCATGGATTTGGGAGGGGAAGATCCTGCTTAACCAACCTAGTCTCCTTTTATGATCAGGTAACTCATCTGATTGATGAGGGGAAACCTGTGGATGCAGTGTATCTTGATTTTAGTAAAGCCTTTGATACTGTCTCCCATAATAAACTCCTGGTGAAACTGATGGATTGTGGCTTAGACAGATTTGCTCTGTCCTGGGTTAAGAATTGGCTGGATGGCTGAGCTCAGAGAGTGGTGGTGAATACAGTCACATCCAGTTGGAGGCCAGTCACCAGTGGGGTCCCTCAGGGTTCAGCATTGGGGCTGGTTTTATTCAACATTGATGATCTGGATGAGGGGATGGAATCCATTCTTAGTAAGTTTGTGGTTGACACCAAGCTTGGAATGAGTGTCGATCTGTAAGAGGGAAGGAGGGCTCTGCAGAGAGACCTTGACAGGCTGGATAGATGGGCTGAGTCCAATAGCATGAGGTTTAATAAATCCAAGTGCCGGGTTTTACACTTTGGCCGCAATAACCCCATGCAGAGTTATAGGCTGGGGTCGGTGTGGCTGGAGGATGCCCAGGCAGAGAGGGACTTGGGGGTGCTGGTTGATAGGAAACTGAATATGAGCCAGCAGTGTGCCCAGGTGGCCAAGAAGGCCAATGGCATCCTGGCCTGCATCAAGAATAGTGTTGTCAGCAGGACCAGGGAAGTTATTATTTCGTTGTACTTGGCACTGGTCAGGCCACAGCTCAAGTACTGTGTCCAGTTCTGGGCACCTCAGTTTAAGAAGGATATTGAGTTGCTGGAGCGTGTCCAGAGAAGGGCAACGAGGATGGTGAAGGGGCTGGAGCACAAGCCCTATGAGGAACGGCTGAGGGAGCTGGGATTGTTCAGCCTGGAGAAGAGGAGACTCAGGGGTGACCTTATTGCTGTCTGTAACTACCTGAAACGAGGCTGTAGTCAGGCAGGGGTCGGTCTCTTCTCTCAGGCTCTCAGTGACAGGACTAGAGGACACAGTCTTAGGCTGCGTCAGGGGAGGTTTAGGTTGGATATCAGGAGGAACTTTTTCACAGTGAGAGTGATCCCCCACTGGAATGGGCTTCCCAGGGAGGTGGTGGAGTCACCGTCCTTGGATGTGTTTAAGGATAGGTTACAGGATGAACTTAATGACATGGTTTAGATGGTTTAGATGTTAGACTGATGTTGTTTTAGGTTGTTAACCTAGGTTAAGGTTGGACTTGATGATCTCTACAGTCTTTTCCAACCTTATTAATTCTCTGTGTGTAATAAAAACAGGTCTATTAGTTAGCTTGGAGATCATCACTGATCTTTTCTGAGGGATTTATTTCTGCCTCTTACTTTAGTTTACCAAATGTAAGGGCTTTTTATTGCAAATTGATCAGAACGTATTTCAAATTTGCAAACTTCAAATCCACATACAAATTCAAACTTATATATGAACATCTATGGAATGAGAAACTTACTTGCCCATATGTGTTGGCTAGAAAAAGAGCTGTGTCTTTTCTATTACCGTAGGCCTGAGGGTTTTTAATCCTGAAGTGCTAGTTTGAGATTATCTCTAGCTGCATACACTTCTAGCAGTAAAACAACACTTGATATTACATCAGAACTGTGCAAACACAGAGCAATTCTACTGATTTTATGAATGCATCAGAAAACAGAACTTCCTTTTTTTATATATATATGGAATCAATTTTATTGAGGTGAACACTAAATTTTAAAATATTTTCATTCTAACAATTTAATTCTACTAAAACACTCCTAAATATTTGTAAATATTTAAAAGATGAACCTCACTGGAAAAATATAATGAGCATTGCAGCCATGTCTAGTGTAAAAAGACAGCTCTTAATTCCTATATAGCAAGAAAGCAAAGCTAATTAGAGTGGAGAAACATATAAATTTGAAAATTCAGCTGTGGTTTGGGTGGATGTGCACTTATGTCTGTGGTGCAATCAAGCTGCAATTAACTTTGAGCAGCAAGAAAATTCTTTGCTTGGAAAGTTACAAAGACTTGTTGCAAAAAGCATAATGAACATACTGTATTGGTTTCTCTGTGGCCAGGTTTTGGTGGCAGTGGGGGGGGCTGAGGGAAAGGCTTCTTCAAGAAGCTACTAGAAGTTTCCCCATGCACAGGGTGGGCCCGGTGCTGGCCAAGGCCGGGCCAGTCAGTAGTTG
>VXBA01001173.1:445142-555642 GCA_013399895.1 Serilophus lunatus
GCTGCTGCCCATGGGATGGACTCTCGCCGGAGCAGTTTGTGAGAGGAACTGTATCCTGTGAGGGATGGACCCCATGGAATGCGGCTGGAAGGACTCCTCTCCCCAAGCAGCGGCTGAGAACAGCAGCTGACCACAGCAACACCTCCCCCCCACCTCGCCTTTTCCCTTGACCGCTGCGGGAGAGCAGGTTGGATGTAAGAAGGAGGGGGTGGGGGGTAAAAGGTGTCTTTTAGTGTCTCACTCTTAGTTCTGATCTTGTTAGTAATAAATTTGATTATTATTCCCACATGGAGTCTTGTTTTGCCTGTGATGGTGATTAAGAAAGAATTTGCTGTAGTCCTTATCATGAATAACGAAACCTCTCGTTATATTCTCTCTCTCCTCTATAGCTGGGCAAGGGGGAGTGAGAGGGTGGCTGTAGTGGGCCCCTGGCACCTAGCCCGGGTTAAACCACTACACATACTAATAAAATTTAAAAAATATAGTGCTACATTAATAACTTTGTTACTAAGGATTGATACTAATAATATGCTGGATACTTTCATCTTTAGTTATATTACTCACTGTGTGTAGTCTTACCATGACAATATAAGTCTCACAGTAAAGTGACACAGTGTCATAAAAAATTAATTCATTCACTCTAAATGAAAGAGATGCCTACAAAAACGCCATACGCGGCCTTATAAAAGACACAGGCTACGTGATATAATGTCTCAAGAAAAAGGTTGTTTTATTTATGGGGCATAGATGCACTGTAATAACGCTCCAGTCTGCAGGGCTGCTGATGCATATGGTCACCATAGTTCAACCAGATGCACTTCACATGTGGGGCTATGAAGAGGACGAGATTTTGCATCTCAGCACTATAAGCTAGCGATATCCAAAAAATCTGGTGAGGAAGGTGCTGAAGACAAATCTTAATGCTTGGTGAGTAACATTTGATAGAACAGATTACTTACACTGACGCCTATTAAATTCTCAAAGTCCTGAATGTTTCTGAAAGGAAGGAAGTCATGGGATATTACACTGCTGAAAAAGGTAGAAAAAGAAATAATATTTCCACACTGCTATTTCATCAAATGTTTTTGGACAATTTCAATACTTCTAAGCTTCAAAAGCTAATTTAAACACCACCAATAAAAATATTTTATTTGTCTCTGCAATATTGATTGAAAAGAATCAGTTCCTGATCTGGGCTGTCACTCCAAAAGCTCTAGTGTTCCTTAATATTTCTTCAGAGCTACAATTTTATAAGCAGTAAAAAATTTACATAGTGTAACAAATAGACTGTGGTTTTGTATTCTATTTGCTGTTTATTTTACCATGTATATTGCACTGGATAAAATAATCACAAGTATCAAATCTAGACATTTGTTTAGAAGTAAGAGACACTTCTTTATCTGTCTGCTAAGTTCTGCCAGCTGATACCGATGGAAGAGCAGATGAACAGCAGATGCAGAGATGGAATAACTGGACAACTGTCAGCATAATTGAGCAGAGGATTAGAAAGGTTCTGAGCTGCTGAGACAAATTTATCTATACCAAGAATTTGGCCAGTGTCATTTCATGTTATTTAAGCCCCTGAAAGGCTCAGTGTGTTGCAAAGTGGAAAATATGGTAGGATAGCTAAGACCAGAAGAAGCAGACGCAGGTACATAGGTACATAGATAGATACATATATAGACAGATAGATCAGATACAGATAGATATATAGATATAGACATGGATAGAGATGATGGAGATATAGATAGATATAGATGATAAAGATGTAGATATAGATATGATATAGATATAAAGCAACCTGGGTAGACAGACATGCAATCAAACTACTTAATTACATATTAAAAACAGAAGGAGAGAGATTGTGCTAGAGAAACTGCAAGAAACAATACATTTCAGGAGAGGTTACTGTTGCTGCCTTTCACAAGACAAAGCACACAGATTATTTCTACCTCTTCAGCTGAATTTCTCTGGCCTCGCATACAAGTCCTCATATTTGTACTGTTGTACTAATGGGCGCTGCTTCCTTCTTATGTATAAAAGAATCTGTCATTGTAGGGCCTAGTATACCATTTCAGCAGCCTGCAAATGATGTGTCACAGGATGAAAATGCTGTTCTACTGTTGCTGCCTCCCCAAGGTAATCAATACTCTGTCAGCTTCTACTGGCAGGATTCAGTGAATCAACTAATTTGAGGGTTTTAAATACTCCAGCAGGTAAAACACCACACCACATATGAACAGAACTATTAAGTGCTGTCTGGCCAACACGAGCATTATTCACTGGTTGGTCTCTGTTGTTCGCATAAGCGGAGAATGCCAATAACTGACAGTAGAAAGCCATTAGGGATCAATCAATTTCCTGTAAGCCTCTTTGTACTATGTTCAGTATTCATGCACCTAAATTTCTTTGCACAGCATGGTGCTGCACTGCTGAATACAGACTATGTGTCACAGTTTCATAACTAATGCCTTAGTCAGTGGCAACCTAAACATTTCACTTATAATTCTCAGGCAATAGATTTTTCCTCCAAAACGAAATTATTATGTTTTGTCATAACCCATTTCTCTTGTTTGATAAGGATAGTATCACAAAGACTGCTCAGCCTGTATGGATTTTCCCTCAGACTGTACTCTATCTTTCCCTTTTTGCCTTCCATTGACAAGCCTGCCCATTCTTTTTCTTCACTATTTTGTTATTAATCAATATTTTGACTTATGGCTTCTGTCACTGAGAGTGATACTACATAGAGGCACAGTGCAGGATTTCTCACAGTTAAAATATTTTTCTGCATACACTTACCCTTTTACATTTCTATTAATTGCTTATTCATAGTGAGCTTAGCTCTTTTACTAAACCTCTTAATTGGGCACATGCCTGTTGATAACAAAAAATGCACTTAACATTTGGTCAGGACTATGACCTGAAATCTTCAAGTGTCAATCAGATCCACATAATGAAATTTCTTGCACTCCTTCATGCATGTACATTTCTGATAAAAGAAATACTAACAGCAAACACTGACTTTTGAACTGCGGTATAATGTACAAATATGCAAGGTATTACTTTCATGCCCTTTGCCTTCTTTATAGTTACTTCTTATGCCTTGAATATCTTTCAGATCAAGTCAGAATGAATCTATTGCCATTCTTTTCACAGCTGGGTCCATCTCTTTCACATGGGACCTGGGATAACAATTTCCTTTATAGAAAATCTTACAGTAAGAAATTTTCTTCAAATCTGTTATCAGAATATAGCTAACAATAAGACACAATAGTTACAGAAACAGTATTTATTAGCAGACACCACTGAATGCCCATGGTAAATATTCTTCTATTAAACTAATCTAAGGATTTTTTTCCCATGCACACTCTGGCATTAAGATATAGAACTTTTAGACACTTTTTCTGTCAGAAATCTGTTACATCTCTAATTTAGACATTTCACATCTGTACAAGTGCTTTTACAGTTGGATCTATGGACTGCCTGCTAGAAAAGCTGGAGGACCTGAAGGTCTCTATTTTGTTTAGTTTTGTTTAATTTTGTCTTATTAAGTTTTCTTTCCAATATCCAAAAGACAGAATTGTATGTTACAGAGTAAAGGTTTCACCTTGTTCAGATTTTTTAAAGAACACATACAATTTCAGTTTTGATCTACATTAAAAAATATGCAAGAGAACACTTCTTCACCTATTTCCCACTCCACATCTAAAGCAGTAACTTGAAGATGACCGTTACTGCTCAAGAATAAGACCTCGTGTCTATGAAAACGTTAGCAAAGTGCCAGTAATGATTAAAAAATTATTGTGACAGAGAATATCTTTCTCAGTATAAGTCCTTTACTCACCCACACACACCTGGAAAGAGCAAGGGAGATATAGCTGTGTTGAACAGGGCAGAGAGAGCTTAGCTGTTTATCAGTCCTTCCACTACAAAACCATAGGATACTAAACAAAACATAAGGATATAATTTCTCAACTAAGCAGGTAGCAAGGATATGATATTAATTCTCTTCAAAAACTTTTAATGGCTCCAATTGCCTATGGCTGTGTTTTCAAAAAGGCAGAAAAATTGAAGATTGCTTTTTAGTATGTCTTCCAACCTGTGGCTTACCTTTTGCTCCATGCTAAAGATAGCACAGTAGCAATGATAAGAAGGCTTATTTGACCCACTAGATGTTGTTATGCATTCACACAATGGGGCTGATAAGTGCACTGTCTACAAGAAAATTGCTGAAATAATGAGAATATCATGGCTAGGCTTCATGAACGAAGATTTGGGAAGGGCTCTACCCAGGCTTGCTGCGAGCATGCTGATGGCTAAAAAGGCCAAGGGGGGAGCGGCAAGTCCAGTTGCAAAAGGCACAGTGGAAAATCTCCTTAGGTGGTAGTGACAAGACACGGTTCTTTCTGCATTGTCTTTTCTCCTCGAGACTGATTCTACGTGCATTCTCAAAGGAGGCAGCAGCATTATGGATGGTGCGTCTCCATGTCTCTCGATTGGAAGCCAGAGTGGACCACTAATGGCAGTCAATAAAACCAACACTGAGGTGTTGTCTTAGGGAGTCCTTGTGTCTCTTCTGTGGGGCTCCTCTGTTGCGGCAGCCAGTGGCAAGTTCACCACAGAGCACAATCTTAGGGTGGTGCTGATCCTCCATCCTGGAGACGTGCCCTGCCCAGCGCAGCTGCATCCTCAGCAGCATGGCCTCAATACTGGTGACCCCTGCCTGTTCAAGGACAGTGACATCAGTCACATAGTCAGTCCAGTGGATGTTTAGGATTATATGGAGACAGTGCTGATGGAAGCATTTGAGGAGTCGCAGGTGATGGTGGTAGATGACCCATGATTCAGACCCAAATGAGAATAACTGATTAAATAAATATACCAGGTAATGATTTTCATAAGGAAGCCTAAAACACCAACTGCTTCAAAGCCAAACAAGGGGCAGGCGATTGCTATAGAAATGATAAATCACATATATTGAACTTTTACTGGTGATAGGCTTATATAACATGGTAACCAAAATAGGTCTTTGTAATACTAATGTTCTTTCAACCAAATTAGATTTTGTGGTCATTACAATAAATGATAGTAGACAATAGGCAAAATTTCTGCTGTTGCCAGACCCCTCTGTTTTTACTGGAATCCCATTTTGTCTTTACATTTGAAAAAAATTTAATCTACAGAAAAGATCCAAAGTGGTGATTATTGAAACATAGTACTCTTGGTCTGTGTACTGAAATAGTTCATGCAATGGAGATGTCTGAATCAAAATTGAAATAGCTGAGTTCTGGATATTTTTAGAAAATGTCTGAATTTGTTTTAAAACAGGGGTCCTGAAGTAGTTTAAAATGTTCAGACCACTTCTGTTTCCTGTAGAGTATGTAGGGTTGGATCTGGTGTGCAAGGCAGATGCTGTTGTAACAGAACTAGAACAAACATGAAAGAAAACAAAACAAAGCTGTAGAATTGAAGGAGAAAAGATGAGTCAGAAGTGCAAATCTACACTGTCATCTGCTGCTTGAAACAGACCATGTGCATGGATGTTTATCTTTTTGGCAGACAGAATAGATTTTGCCAAAAGAAAGAGAATATCCAGCATATGGATTCTCTTACCAGACTGCATTAAAAGCTGGCAATTTCCTTAAACATTTTCTCTGAGATTAATAGCATAGGCATCTCACAGGTTTACTGTAAGAATCAGGCTTATGTAAATGCATACAAAAATAATGTGTTGATGGAATTCTTGAATTTCATTTGTTCTGAAGACTAAAAATGTTTATTTCTGTACTTTTATCTAAAACTAGATATATATGAGCTGCCTCATGTAACCGCTGTCATTCTACTAGATAGGGGAAGACTAGAAGCTCTTTCAGTGAGAAAAGATCTGAATTTTAAGTTGGTAATCGAAATTAAAGGAAAGAAAATCTCTTTGCAAATTATAACTAGATTGATAGTGCAGAGTACTCATGACATTTTAATCTGGCAAAAGTGGATTTTATAACTGATTTAGATTTATTATGTCTAGACTAAATTTAAACTTCATTTTTGTTAGGGAAAAAAAAAAAAAGACAAGCATTCAATCAAAGTAAGAGGATCATTTTAATTTTTCTTAAACTCCCTAGCAGAGAAGCCTAGAAGAAAAATTATATTATCATAATGTATATGTAGAGCAGGTTTACAGGTTGTTAAGCATCAGCTAGGCATAGGATGAAGCGGAAATACATTTCTGTGATTAAATTATATCAAATATACAAAAACTCATTTCATCTGGAGCCCATAATTACTTATTCAGCCTGGTGTGCACATATCCCATTGGTCTCAGTTGAAGAACTGGCAAGAAAAAAGGAAAGAAATTTCGTGTTAAAAAAATAGTATGTAACATGCACTGAAATAAATGTTCACTAAATATCACCACTAGACTGTGTACCTGAAAAAAGCTTTACATTTTTTGGGTTTACATTCTCAAATATCTGCTCCTCAAGGAGAAAAGCAGATATGATCAATTACGGTACATTCTTGCAGCAACCAATTTGGGCACAGCTAATTGTAGCATTGTCTATATAAGTGCATGAGGAAGGATGTAAATTCATGGAGAAACGCCTAAGACTTGTGTGTGCAAGAGACCATCCCCTGCACTAGTACTGCTGGAGCACATATCAAGTCACATATTGACAGGCAGAAAATCACACTACATCTCTCAAAATTAAGCAATTTACTAGTTGATTCTGAAAAGTGAGCTATACAAGCCAGTACTGATCACAGCAGCACAAGTCCTGTTAAAATCTGAACACCTCCATAGGTTTTGTTGTCCAATCCGAGAGAGAAGGTAGGAGCACAGAACACACCAGGTGTAAAATCTGTTGGTGATACATGGAAACTAGATTTCTGAAGATGCAAATTACCAAGTAGTTTAAGAGCTTATCATGTCACACATAACATATAAAATTGTGCAATGCAGTGCTCTACTTTCAATTTAGAAAACTCTGACGGAATGAACTAAATTCTTTTTAGTGAAAAGTCTATTGGAATAAAGAAACATGATTAATTTGGAAAGAATATAGTTGCAAAAGAATGTACAATTTCAACATAAAATATAAAATCAGAAAAATATCACTATTGATAGCCTATAAAAAATCTTACAATAATATTCTCTCTTAGATATTTATCTTAATCTGCTAAACTGAAAAAAACAAAAGCATTTCTAAAGCACTACTTTAGAAGAACTTCTAAAATTAGTTTAGACTCTACTTTTAAATTAGATATTTATTTTTTCTCTTTCTTTTCCTAAACAGCTGACCCCACTATTATTGTAGAGTAGAAAATTAAAATGATATGCAATTTTCTGTATTATTTCCTAGTAAGAACCACATTGTGCTCGAAAATGTTTCCCTCACATGTTTTGTCCCACTTTTTCTTTCTTCTTCTTAACTGATAGTTCAATCCTCATAGATTTTCTCACTGAATATTTAAGAATTGGGGAAAAAACTTAAAAAGGTGTCACTTACATTAAGACGTTATTGTAACATAATGCTATCTTGTAACTACTAAAAAGTAAAGAATACAAAAGAAGTTCAAAACAAAGACATCAGTCTGTCCTACTAAGGCACATTAATCTGATGATCAGTTTTCTTCGGGAGAGAACAAACAATAAGACCTGTCTTTACTCACTTTTTCTATTTGGGTCAATCAAGAAGATTGTTAGGTGTAACTATTCTTCTACATGCAAAAATTTCCTATATTAGGCTCTTCAGCATTCAGCTATCTCCCACATGCTATGGAACATCTGCACAGTAAAAAACAGGATGGGAACCTCGACATTAGAAAACAGATGTGTCCAGCTCTCTATAAGTTCTAAAAAATGTAAACTTTCTAAATCTCTTATGAACATCAGAATATTTACAGACAGTAGTGACTTAGGGAAAATTAATCTCAAGGAAAATTAATAACAACTAAATCATAAAGTGCTAAGATCACCCTGGCAAACTTGTAAGCCAAAACAGAATTTCCTGAAAATAATGTTAAGCATGTTTCTATCATAGGTAGAAGACATCAGTGATAAAACTATATAACTTCCAGAATATTTATTGTTTCCAGAATTTGAACTCCCTGTCTTGCTGCAGTTAAGGCTTAAAGACAAGGTACCAGCTATTAATAAAATGAGGCTTGGCACACAGAAGTCATTTTGGGAATCTCACACTGGCCCTCTTCACACTGTCCCTTTTATTCTCCCTTTTGTGAACTGTAGCTGCAGTGACTCTTATCAGAAAGCCAATTAGGTTCCCAAAACTTTTTTACAGTCTGCATGTTTTTGATTCCACAGTCTTACATCCTCATGAAATTCCTTAGCTGCTTTTAGCCAAGACCTGGCACAACATCAAGATACAGACTAGAAAGCAGTGCTCTGCTTTCTTAAACACACATGCACCTGTCCAAAAACATGAGACCCAAGGTGGAATCGTGTCTTTTTGTCATAGTCAGCCAAGAAACTAGTGCAGCAAACTTAAAATTTTTCCACAGTGGAGCACTGATGGCTATGAAGAAAGAAGTCATTGCAGGAGTAAGAGCTTGTTATACCTTCTTTGTACACTTTTCTATCAAAATGGTAGTTTTGCTGGATTCAGGCTTCAGAAGTCTTGTGGACAGTTTTCCTTTTGCAGCTTTTTAAAAATTGATCACAGATTCTTACTTTTGGTTCCCAAGTTCCACTTCTAAGAGAGAAGTCTCACTTCTAGCAGATAGGAACTCTACTAAATATATTTATACAGCTGTAAAACCTAAAGATGAGAACAATTCATCTACTTGGTCATTTTGTGTTGAGTACTGATTGTATATTGCTGATATTTTCTCAAAACTGGCTTCAAAATGTAAATAAATTTTCATTTTCATTCCTTCCCTCATTTTAGCTAGTCATCAGGCTTGCAATTTATTTAACTCTCAGTCTTGATATACTATTATTCTTATATTTCTGCCTCTTATATTTGTAGTGGCAGTTTCTACTTTATTATATGATTCCTATTTTGAGCAAAAGTTGGATTCATTTAAGATTAGAGATTTCAGAGTATGTGCTTAAGAGTACAAAGCAATCATTTTTTAACCAATGGTGGGAAGGCAATGGAGATTGAAAAATTGCCATCACGCATTAATCAAGCAGAGTTTGACCAACTCCACAGAATGTAGCTGTGAGTTCCCTTGCTAAAAATAAACAAGGACACTTCTGGGAATTGAGACAGATTTTTCAAGATGTGCTCTCCACTCTAATGACTGAAGTCAGTCACAAGGAAATTCAAAACCAATTTGGAGAATGAAATGAAACTATATCTGTGATGACTGTTCTTTGTAACAAAGGCTAATAGGATATATTCCAAAGTAAGTTATTGACAGGCATCTATGTTTACCTTAAGGCTTCAGCAGATGTAAATGGCATTCAAAGAGTTTTGTACTAAATTCAGACTGAGTTGTAACCAGCAAAAGCAGTTCTAATATCAACTGAAAATGAAGCAGCAAAGGAATAACAACTTCAGGGAGAGCAACCAGAAGATGAAATTTCACTCAGTCATAATGTTTAGTTGAAAAGCTTTTGTAATGAAACCATGGCTTTTTTGTAAATCCAAATTATATGATTTTGCTCGTTTCTTACAGTAAATGTAAGCAGCTGGACCTCAGCTCAATGTTCACTGTAAGGTTCCAATTTTGGGGAGAAATAAAGGTATTTAAATAAAAGAGTCAAATCTAATAGAATTTCATGGTTTCAACCCAGTGAAAATTTGATCCTAAAGTCCTACAGCAACTCTACAATCTATTTCATTTTATTTTAATGGATGACTCTAGAGGTGATTGAAACTCATAGAATC
This sequence comes from Serilophus lunatus, assembly GCA_013399895.1. NCBI lineage: Eukaryota > Metazoa > Chordata > Aves > Passeriformes > Eurylaimidae > Serilophus > Serilophus lunatus. Next base: position 454,997 of record VXBA01001173.1, read on the forward strand.
TACTAAAGAAAGTATTTCAGACATGATCCATAAATGTTTGCACTGTATCTGTGTCTGTTTCAATTTTCTGTTTATTGAACATTTACATTTTCAGACTTTTGCTGCTCCTAAAGATAGGTTACAATTTTCCTTTCAGTTCAATGCATACTGTTACACAGGAAGAGTGCAGCCTCTCTCATGATATTTCTTTTTTTTTTTGGGTTTACTGCTCTCTGCATGTGAAATAAAAGATAAGTTTGCCTGCAAGTCAATGGCTGGGTTTTGGCCAACACTGTAAGATCACTAGCCAAAACCCTTTCAGAGAGAGGACAGTTATACTAAGCTTAAGTTTAGAAATGGAAGGAAAGCCAAAACCATTACTGGATCACAAAGAATTAACTCTTTGAGAGACCTGTGTTCACATAATACATGATAGGAGCTAAGAAAACAAAACACAGACTCATTTTAAATTGTTTCAGACACACAAAAATAATTTTAAATGTTTCTAACAATATAAAAAATAAAAAAATGTGTGATTCTGATTCTGTGTAATGAGCAAAACTCACAAAATTTTGTTATTCTACTCTTTTCCTAATGAAAACAAGCCCTCCCATTAAAAAAAAAAAAAAAAAAAAAAAAAAGGACTGTGCTTTTGTAAAAAAAGATCCAGTTTGTGACATTTTAAATAAGCCGTTGCTGTAGTATTTACTGGAGAAGACTGACTCAAAATACCACTTTAACCTTTTCCTATTTTTTTGTGTGTTCTTTGTATTTTCTATGTTTCCCCTCATTCACATAGAGTAGTGTGCTTTTCAGCTAACTGGTTCCTGGTCAACATAAAGAAATGAAATACCTCTCAAGTTCAAAATGTCAAGAAAGCCAGCAAAAGCAGATTTTCCTCTCTTAGCTGAGAGTTACATTTTCATTTAGGCTTTTTATTTCCTTGCTTACCCTGGTCAAAATAAAAGGGTGTCTTTATGCACAAGCATCTGACTTTGAAATATTTTGATACAATCAATACCAAAACAGGTATTGCCATAAGGGATTCATGAACAAAAAACTCATTGGTCAGCATTTTTCAGATTACAAAGTACGAGCAACTAGGTAGTTTTAAAAATATACAATCACATTTAATTAACAAGGACAATTTACATTAGCTTTGACAGGAGTGATATTTTCAATTGCATAACACCTTTTACATGAAGATCCCAATATAATAATCATAATCTCTATTTTGACAATGAAGCCAGAAAGGCAAAATGGCATAGCACATTTTGCCTGCACATATGAAAACAGAAGCTAAACTTCCTTAGTCACTGTCATTTGATACTACTCAATGCCAATGCTGTCACTTTTTCAAGACCCTTTAAAGTAACATTGAAGTTTCTGAGTTAACTTGAAATTCTCCTCTCTACACTGACCAATGGAAAGAAGTAAACATGAGAGAGCATTTTCCACAGTGTCTAAGAGCAAGTTACACAAAATGCAAAAAAATATTTGGCAAGTTTTTCAAAACTTGTTCAAGACTAAATCCTCTAAAGCTTAAAAGATCAAATTAACATGGGGTACGATTTTGATTACCCTAAAAACAGTGAAGAGACCCCAGCATGGGCAAGCTGTCATTATAGAAGAAATGCTCAACCTGATTAGATCCAAGTTAGTGTGAGTGTGCTCACATGATCCATCATTTGGCTGGAGACACCTCCAGCCAACCATACCAAACCCAAATAGCAGAACGCCGGTTCTACATCCACACCCATGGACTGGATTTTCAGACAGTGTTAAACAGCAGATGTCGTCTGAAGTAAATAGCTCAGGAAGAACTGAGAAATCCAGCTCTCTGAACAAAGACATCTGCGCTGATCCAAAAGCCATGAGGAAAGATACAGAGAGACAGCATTATTCAACCAGCAGGAAAAAATATAACTCCTCTTTGTAGGGCCATGCTCATGCTTCACATTTCATGTTTTCATCCTGAAGCTGCCAGTGGATAAGGTTACCTTGTGGCCAAGATGAGAAGAGAGGAAAACAGTAAAAGAGCAAGCAGTAAAAGATCAAGCAGGAAGAAAATGTATTTTATTCATTCACTCTAGTGACTGAAAGACCTCCAGATGACTTCACGTCATTCACATAGGCATTCAAAATTCCAGTGTCCTCATCCACAATTAAAATAAACTTTCTCTGACAAATAAAGATTTTAATTCAGTTAAGACTCTAATTCACTTCCTGATTTTAAATTTTAAAGTTAATTTGTATGCATGTCTTCTGATCCTCTCTACATGTATGTACCACTGATCTGGGCTCTTTCTACCAGGACTTTTAAAATTATTTTATTATACACCTTGTTCTTGGACTTGGCTCTTACACACATAAAATGATATACTTTTTTCCTCCTATGAAGAATTTCAGACTTTATCTAAGACACTTCACCTAAAATTTGATTCATACTGCTTAGAAGTCTATCTCAGTATTTTTGTTTTCTCATATCTCTTACTTCTAACTAAACTAGCTGCAGCATATATGGAATGGGGAAGATTCCTGTAGCCTGAGACAATCAAAACACGGGATTTTGGTGCAGATAGCATTTTCTTTGATCCATAAAGCCAGTTACATTTATTTATTGATGTTATAATATAAATCTTTCATAAAATAGCTACAGTAAAAGTGAAATTGTGACTGGAAAATGGTCTCCTGCTTTGAAAATAAATGTCTCACCCTCACATAAGCATTTTTTTATATATAACTTCACTTACAGTGCCTCAAAATTTAACTTGCTCTGGGACATCATTATCCATTCAGTGTTCAATTCCACTTGCCTCATTCTTTATTTATGTCAAATAAAATTGACATCGGTCAATCAGGCAGCTGGAGGGTGAACAGTTTTTTTATTGTTATTTAGTACTGATCTTTTTTTAAAACATAAATAAATAAATAGCTATGTTAGTTACAAAATTGCTATATTTTCTTGACTGGAACATGCAAAAATATTTTCTCCCTCAATAATGTAGTTTTGGGGAGAGGGAGAAAGTAGAAGACGAAGAACAAGAAGAAAAAGGGAGGAGGAAGAAAAAGAAAAAGAAAGAAAAAGAGAAAAGAAAAAGAGAAGGAAAATTACTACATACATTCCTGTGAGCACACAGTGTTTCTGATAAGCTCAAGAAGAGCTCACCCCAAGTGCTGCCTGTCAAGTCTGAGACCTAAAAGCATTTCTGAGATAACCAGTGCAGCCTGAGGAGGGAGGACATGCACTACCACAATGTATCTCAGCCAAAGAGAAAACAGTTTCAAGATGAAGAAACTCAGGAGCCCATTTTCTCCCATTTTCCTAACTATTATGTGCTTTAAGGTTCCGGGGACTATTTATAACATCAACTAATATCTGGAATTATGGTGACATTCTCCCATTGCAAAAACAGAAATACACTATCCAACAGAATTGTATATGTTATAGCTAGCTACATAATTGTACAAATGGAAATATTTTCATTTGTGGATAACGAGTTAGAAATAGGAATTACGTGATAGTATCCAACTATTTCTGTATATTACTTTGATATTCTCATGCATACAGTGTCTCTAAGTAGTTGTATTCTGAGGAACGGATACAAGACCTTTCAGTTAATTGGCTCTTTGCCCAATCATTATTGTGTATAAGAGTTAGAAAGCATGTACTTTGAGGAGATGTGTGGACTCTGGACTTGTCTGCTTTGGGAAAAAGGAGGCTGAGATGTGTCCTCATTGCTCTCTGCAGCTTCTGGAGGAGAAGAAGTGGAGAGAGAGATCCAGTAATGGCTCAGAGCTACATCAGGGAAGGTGCATTACATCTTACATTAAGAAGCATTTCTTCACTGGCAGGGCTTAAGGATCTACAGCAACAGAGTAAGCAGGATGAAAACTCCTGCCCAGCTACTGCCCAAGTCTAGTGGCAGTTCAGTGTCAGACAGGGCAGCTCCCTGTCTTTTAAGGAGTCTTTCCCTAGATCTATACAGCATTGTATCAGTTTATTTAGCGCAGAGCAATAGAGACCATGTGCTCTGTCCCCAGGTCAAGTTAACGGCCAGAGTAACTGGACATTTAGTCTCAGGACACACCACAATGCAGTTCATTTTAACCCAAAAGTACGCAACCAGACTGCAGAAGATTCATCAGTTGCCGCATCTTTGTTTAAAAAAATAGCCAAAAAACAAGCAAAAAAAAAAATAAAATTATCGTCTTCTTCTTTTTATATCTTTTCCTCAGATGGAGACCTAGTTATCAGGCTGGGGAATCTATTTTGTCATTTTTTTTAAATGAAGAAGTAATGGTTTATTTTTAGCAATTGCCCATCCTACATGTTCTCTTACCTGAGAGGGAAGACAGGAACACAACCTACTCATAAAAGTTCTTCACTGTGGCCCTTACTTAGACTTGCTCTATAAGTTTCATCATTTTTTATAATGTATCTTTTACAATCTCTCACAGAGGTGCTATGAGCCTATAAAGAGTTATAAAACTCCTGAAGATGTGGGTAATATTTGTAAAGAATGAAGACATATAATTTATAATCAACAGGCATTTTTAGCACTCAGAGCAATTCTGATCCAGCAAGGATAATATATATTAGTATTTAGATTTTTATTCTCTCGGAAAACTATAACACTACATTTATAAGAACATAAAGATTCCTACATGTAATACAGAAACATTTTAAATTGTCAAATATGAATTGTAGCTCTACAAATCTCAGTATGTTTTGATAGCTAATCAAAAAGAACTGAGAATGCTAAGTAATGGTATCTGCAGCCCACGAACTCTTGTATGTGTTGCAGACACAATTTTTCTGCTTGGGCTCTATTCTCTGACTGGCCCCTAATCCTGCATTGCAAGCATCATGAAACTTTCATGTAACAAAAAGGCAGCTATTTGTGCTTCTTCACATGAAGTCTAGACTTGTATTTAAAAGCAAAAACTGCCAACACAACCTATGCCTGATGCCTCCATAATGAGGGTAACACTGGACTAAGAACATAAAGACAGCATCTAGATTCATTCCGCTTGCAGCCTGTTCCAACCATCTGAAACCAGTCAGAATAATTTTAAATCAATAATTATTTGTGAGAGAGTTTAATATTACCCCAAACAAGACAACCCTTGCTATAGTACTGTATAAATCCTGATTAATTTTATCAGACACAGGGCAGCCCTTTAAAAATAATAAAAGGTGCAAATTCCATTAAAATATCACCCTTAGAAAGATAACATAAATCTTTTTCTTCTGGCTTTAAATCCAGCTCTTTCCCAGCTTCAGTATTTTGTTCTCAATAGAAATGAGAGTGTTCATTTTTTCAATAAAATTTTATTGCAAATATAGGCCAAATTCTCAGAGTGATGTTTACAATTGCATTTTTTAAAATTCATACTCATATGGTACATGATGAAGATACTGAATTAGTGAATTTCTGAATTATTGTCAGAGAAAACAGTTATTCAATTTTGCCGGTCGGGTCTTTCTGTCGCATTCAGTTGAGGTATTTTCAAATTACACACTGAGTTTAAAGTTGACTTTTGATGCTTCTTTCTTTCACTCTAAAAAGAAATATTAGACCTACTATTGGATTTCTTCAGACTTATTTTCTCTTTTGGCTTATTTTTCAGAAGGAATGATTTTTAAAGTTTTGCTGATAGGTAAAATAAGCAGAGAAGTGGTGTTTGTCAACCTTTACTGAAATTATGGGAGGATTATCACTAAACTGAAGAAAAGTTTTAGCCCTCAGTGAATTAGGCTCAGTTGCACCAAATTTGTCATCATTTACCCCATGAATAGAATCGAAATACAGGAGTTTAATCTTCCAGAACAGTATCACAAACACTTAAACGAAAAGGTTCTTGAAACCTCACCATATGAGGTTTAATCATCCATAACCATACTGAATGCAAAGTCCAGTCATACACCTAGGAGTCAGAAAACATTATTATTCAAAAGACTAAGTAAAGATGTCAGAGATTTTACTGGCACTGTCCATCTTACATACAATGCCTTGAAGAACACAGGCGGTTAAAAACCTAGCTTTGAGTCATTCCTTTGGCAGGAAGGAATTTAACCTGTGTTTCTCTGTGAAGTGTAGCTTCTGAAAGGCTGCTAGCAACTTTAAGGAAAAACATACCTTGTTACTGCTGTTGAGATCAGGCAAAAGCAGAAAGGCATGGAAGATTCATTTGGTTAATGACATCCTAACTGCAATCTTTCAGCCAGACTTTCAGTAGCGAGAAGCCCCAGGTCTAGCTGAGTAAGGTTTAGTGTTTCCCAGGCTGGAGTTTGAATAAGATACCTAAACAAATTTTTGAATCCACATCTTCTCCTTTGCAAAGAAAATTACAATTCCATGTAGTTCTAGCTGAAGTGTAAACAGAAATCAATTTCCCTTAAAGTTACTTAGCTTTTTACACCTTGACACACCTGGTGTTGTAAGACTGATTTTTAACTCAAAATAGATAGGATCTGAATTTCAATGTTATGAAAAAAAATGTTGCTTTTTGTAAGCATAATTTCTCTCCTTTATATACCATTAAGAAGCACAATATAATGTGTCTAGATTTTTGTAGAATAGTGGACATAACAAGCAGAAGAACTATTCCCATCACACTGAGACCTATTTGGGGCAGGCACAAGAAGTCAGTTTATTTGTGGAGTTCTGATATGTGGCTGATGTTTTCCTGTATTATCTCAGGGAATTTCAATTTATAAAAATACAAATACAAAACAATACAAAACAATACAAAATAATAATACAAAACAACACAAAAATGCAAAACTTCTTCTGCAACATTCACTAATTTTTGCAGTTACATCTATTTCAAAGACCATAGTTATGTGGATAGAATTAATCAGATTAGCACTGTAAGATGAAGTTGCGCAGAGACTACTGAAGTATATTTAAATCATAAATATTAAAATTAAAAAAAAACAAACAAAAAACAACAACAACAAAACTCTTCAAACATTAAAATAGCTAATGGATATGGCTGTATCATATTCTGATTACCCATGTAGGACTCTGCAGCTAAAAGAGGAGTGAAGAGTAGTCCCTGATACACAGTGCTACAAGATCGATCTGAATGCCTTATTTAGATGAAAAACTTTAAGTTTCTTCCATTTTAATTAGGCTACTACATATACTGTTGCTTTGAAAGCAGGATGCTATTTTTGCTCATTAGTTATCTACTTGGTTTTTGGTTTGGTTTTAAAGAGATATGGTCTTTTGTTTTTTTCTCAAGAGATAGATACATTTCTGTAGAACCCAGAGAGAAGCATCCAATTTCCAGAGAGTGAAAGGGTTTGGGCATATTTATAATACTCCCTAATGTCTTTTCAGGCAGTGCCTTGCTGATCATAGAAGACATTACGCATCTCATTCTGGGCAGCTCTTTTTTCTTGTGTAGGTAGCCTAGCTCAGGACTATAGTTTTCAGTCTGAATTCTGGTGCTTAAAAAAAGAGTTGCATTGCTCAACCTTGCCAGGGTTGTATCATCAAAGATTTTACACTTTTATTAGTGCTCAAAAGTCTTTCACAAAGTACAAGCATTTGCATAAAAGTATTCATTCTTATGAATTTGTCAGGCAAACAGACACAAATATCTCAGGTAGCTGAAGCAGGATGGAACTTGATATAAAGGTTTTCAGACAAAGAATAAAACTTCATTTTAATACTGAAAAACTATACTAATGAATGAGCATTTTTATTTAGTTTGTTCCTTCATCTCTTTTTGGTAAGCTTTTCAAAACAGCTAAGAGGCATTGAAGTATACTACACAAAGTTTGACAACATCTAAAAAGCAAAGGCTTAAAATTAAAGAAACACCGTTTAATTATTAAAAATTATAACTCATTACAAAAAGTCTCCTAAGTTTTCTCAGTTGCCATATATTAATAATATCTGTAGAGTATAATATTCTCACACTCTAATGGTCTGTGCTGCTTTTGGCCAGAGTAAAGTTAATTTTCTAGAAGCTATATGAGATAATATTTTTTATTTGTGTTGAAAGAATGTTGATAATTCAAGGATGTTCTAATTGCTACTGAGCAGTTCTCACAAAGCATCAAGGCCTTTTCTGCTCCCCACTATTTCAGCATGCATGCTGCAGGTGCACAAAGAATTGGGAGGGGACACAGCCAGAACAATTTAGCTTTGCTGACTACAGGGATATACCAGACCATACACTGTCACGCTCAGTATTTAAAGCTAGGGGAAGAAGAAGGAAGGAGAGGACATTCAGAACAATACTGTTTGTCTTCCTGAGACACCATTACACGTGATGGGGCCCTGCTGTCATGGAGATGGCTGAACACCTGCCTGTCCTTGGGGAGGGATGAATTTCTTGATTTCCTTGTGTGTGCATCTTTTGCATTCCCCTTTAAACTATGTTTACTCCAATTGAGTTTTATCACTTTTATCCTTCCAGTTCTCTCCCCCTCTGAACAAGTGGTGGGTGTGAGGTAGTAGTTGTGTGGTTACTGACACTGTCTTCAGATGAAACCAAGATACTTGTTTTCTCAGGAGACTTTTTTTTCCTGGCAGAATTATTTTCCCTTGAATTAAGTTTTTATACGAGGAATTGCTATTACTGTGAACAGTTAATACACCCTGAGTTTTTATTGAACTGTCTAATCACATAGCTAATACTTCTAAAAGTATCTGAAGAACATACAAGAAACATATTTAAAATAACAGAGAACTCACTCCCTTCTGCTTAACACCTTAGCTTACATAGGTGTAAGGCTACGAGCATAAAGTATACAGGAAGTCAATATCTTCTGCTTACAATGAAACATTCTTCATATCTTTTTTAATCATATGGCACAAGGTGCTATGGAAATTTGCACTCAGATTTTCAGCATTTCTGTAAGAACTTATGAGATTATTATGGATACTAAAGAAGGAGTTTTCAAGGCTTAAAATTTACTTTTGTATCATTAGCCAATATTTCCTTCAAGCTTGCTATTTCATCTTTTTCGCACCATATCATTCTGTCACAAGCAAGGACATCTATGATCAGTGACTTGCACAAGGCTGGAATCAAAAAAAGAGAGTCAAAGCAAAGCAGCATCTGGAAACCAAGCTGTTAAATGGTAAGAAACTTGCTTTTTAAAGAGGCAAAGCCAGTGTATGGTTCAATGTTTGGGCCTGGGTAAAGTTTATGTAGCAATGTGCAGTCTGGAACAAGTGGCAGACCTGCACAAAGACTCCTGGGATATCTCCAACCAGCATATATGTTAATCAGAGTAACTGTAAGACTCCCTTACAGTGCAGCGGTCAGGATAAACCACCTTTCTCATTCATATCCCTGTTCAATGAGGTTCATGCATAAAATCCCTCTGTGTGTAGAAGCTTATTTGTACCACAGCTGCAAAAGGAGACAGCTAGCTAGTTGACAGCTAGCTATTTGGCTGGCAGCCCATATAAACCTGGGAAAGAAAGACTGTCATAAAGGTGACAGGCAAAAGCTATTGTGGCTACAGCTACTTATTTCCCCCACTATCTCTTCCATATCATTTAGAACAGTCAGAAAAATTAGGAGGTGCTCACAGCCGTCCATCTGCATGGCTGCCCACAGGAGCTTGAGTACGAGTGTTCAAGCTGAAGTTTCTTAACTTGCTGTAGACATTTCTTGTGGCACACATCAAATATTTTGGTATTTGAGGGCATTTTAAGCAACTTCCTAAGGATATTAAAGCTCTGTGAGTGCTCTGCTCTCTGAGCATTACAAGTTAACTGAGGTAGGACATTGTTAAAGGATTTACTCAATCAAGAATTTCTGCCCCCCCAAGGAGTTCTCCTTTAGATCTGTATAATAAGCACAACTAAGCTTATAAGCACTGATTGAATTATTCAGGAATTGTGTTTGAACTATAGTAGGAGTTAAGCAGATTGTTCTTATTTTTCATAAGCACTTTGCTCTTTTTCTAGCCACTGATTATTACACAGTCTGTTAAGTTGAAACTTGTTTTCTTCTGTACTTCTCCAAGTAGTCAGCTCTCACTTTCAAAAAGACTGCTCTCTGTCATCCCCTCAGCATCTTCCCTTATCCACCCACCAAGGAGCAGAGAGGAAAAAATCCATGAGTTTTTATAGGAGCTTAGAGAGATGAATTTAAAATTAAATGAGAGGTGAGAGACAGTTGAGTGCTTGTTTTAGCTGGAGATAGGTTCTGGAAGAAAAGAAATATGTTTTTTCTGCAGTCTCCATGCTGATGCAAGAAAAGCAGAGCACTGTCAGTTCTATGAAAGGAATATGTGTAAGTAATTAATTAATGTGTATAATGTATAAAGAACAAGCAGCATCTGGAGGACGTATATGAAGGAGATAATGTAGTGCCTTATATTCAGTATAGGAAAGCCCAGTGTTAGCCCAATGTTTCTGCACAGAGTGGACAGAAAATTATGTGGCCCTGTAGCACCAAAGTAAGCCTTATTGAAGAATAAAACAATCTCTTCCATTCACTCTTACGCAATAGCTTTTGTCCATTTAAAGGCACTTGGTGCATCAATGTTGCAATAGCAAATACAAATATAAATGCAGAACGGGTTTTGCCAATGTGATTTCACACTAGGATAAATCACACCAGGTTTGATGAACTTTCCCTGCTAAGAAAAGAATTTATAGTTTAATATGGGAGTGGGCATAAATTGTTGATCTGGATGAAACCTGTGGTGTTGAATGTTGTCAAGTCACCATCAGTTCACAATTGTGAACTAATTCCTGTGTCTCTGCTAACAGGTTACATTCCCTAGGAAACTGTTTTTAGGTTGACTTTTGAACTGAAGTAGAAGATGCCTAATTGCATTTTTCTCCCCTTTAATTTCATAAAAAGACCTTGGTTTGCCCTGGTATCAGTGATAGAGTAAGTCAGAAGAGCTTTTTTTTACTTAATAAATAGGAAACAGAAGTTAAACATTTGGGAAGCTTATTGGTCCACAAGAAATTAATCTAGCAAAATGGATAAAAGAGGGTTTCCATTGCTACATCTTAAAATGGACTGACATTTGGTAGCGAACAACCTTTCTAAAGTTCAGGCACTGCATTAAAAGGAGGATTATAAAGGGCATCATTAGAATTGTGGGGAGAAACTGTTACTCAGCATTTCAATTACAGAGCTACATGAGTGGCAGTAAGAAATAATAGACACAAATTAGTACTATTGAATGTTCCTAAATATCTATTCAGCAGCCTTGAAAAGTGATTTGTGTTTGGATGCTCTCACAATTTTTTTTCTCTACTTTCTCAGAATTTTGACTCCAAAGAATTTTGTCAATGCAAAATTATGGATTTTGAATGTTCTCCTTCTTAGCCTAACTGCACCTCCATTAGCATTTTTCTGTACTTTTTTTCCTGCTGTGGGGAGGGAATTTTTTGAAAACATTCATTGTGTAATTTATTGAAAACATTCTCACTATTGCAATCCAAACTAACAGCAAGGCACCTTCTATCAAATTTATTACTTTTAATTAGCTCAAAAAAAACTGTGATTACTGAATGCTGTATTTACTTCAAAAATCACTTAGGTCATGTTATTAGATAATATGGTAGCCTTACCATATACATAAAATGATAGTCGTGTTCAGCACTACAAAAAAGTCCTTGTTTTGCAGATACGGTGAGTTCTAGTGATGCTCTTGAACACAGATGGGACTTTTAGCTAAATACTAGAAGGGAATAATGTTTATCCTCCTTTATCTATGTCAAATAATATTTTTAAAAAGTTATTTCTCTCTCTCTCTCTCTCTCTCTCTCTTAAGTGCTAACTGAAGGAAAATATGAGAAAGATGCCAAGAAGAAAATACGTTTTTCATTGACTGCGCTTTTGGATGCAGGAGGTAGAGTGCAAAATACGTTTTTAGATTAGGATTTTCATCTTGTTTCCTATAGTCTAAGTCATACTTTAAACAAAACAAAACGAAACTTTTTCACAGAGTGTGATTTCCCATTGGAATGGGCTTCCCAGGGAGGTGGTGGAGTCACCGTCCCTGGATGTGTTTAAGGATAGGTTGGTTGATGAACTTAGTGACATGGTTTAGATGGTTTAGATGATAGATTGGTGTTGGATAGGTTGTTAAGTTCGGTAAAAGATTGAACTTGATGATCTCTGCGGTCTTTTCCAACCTTGTTCATTCTGTGTTATTTTGTGTTAAAACCATGGACGAAAAACTTCAAGCCAAACAGCTCATTTCTTAATCCAAGTTGTGTTTCTGTAACAGTGGTATTGCTGTGTGGATTTCAGTAATGTTCTGGTGTCACATATACTCACATGAACTGATAAATCCACAATGGGTGAAAGATAGCTATTGATTTAAGAGTTTTACAGAATGAGATGAAACCATTGAAATACTTTATTAAAAATCTGCAATTTTTCACAAGGACATGCTTGCCTTAATATATGTGAGAATAAGTTTGATTTCACTCAGAATTAATGTAGTTTGAAATTGAAATGAGTTTCACTCCATGCCTGCAGGATGTCTGCTGACATTTTTAGTGTACCATGTAAGCCTATGGGGAAAGAAAATAAAAAGCTAAAAATAGAAAACAAGATAAATTTTCCATAATATGCACAATGAATGTATTTGATGAGGTCAAAATCAGTTAACTTTATGAAAATGTCAATTTGTTATCATTTGGACCAAACTATTTATTTTCCAACATCAATATCCACTATCATTGTTGTAGCTGAAGAAATCTAGGTGTCATATTGTTTAAGAGGTAAATTTACTGAATACAATTTTTTTTTGACAAATTTTCTCATATTTTCCTTGTCACCTACCCACACTGCACCTGGAAAGACATTCTCTGTTTGATATGACAATATTGCACTAAACACATACCTCAGATGACAATATAATAAAGACAGATATTCTTCACTCCCAAGAGAGAAATACATCTAAACAGAGAATTTCAGGCTTCCACCCAGACAACACTACTGGCTGATCTTGTAAAACTGTGTGTAACATGAGATAGTTACAGCAATTTTATAACAGTGCACAATCCTAGCAAAAAATGTTTTCTGTAGAAGATAATAAATGACTTGTTCACTATCTGTAATGTCACACTTTTGCTGAGAGAAATAAGGTCTTTTTTTCTTATTTTCATATAATTCACTCTTTCTCAATAGTCTTGCAACAACTTTTTCAGATTAAAAAAAAAAAATAAAAAAAAATAAACAGAAAGAAGGGAGAGCTTGAAGAGAAGGCTGATCTGAGTTATGAGATTAAACTTATATGTATAATCTGGAGTTCAAAAATAGAGCAGAATATGATAATTTTTTAAATAAATTATGCAACATATCTTCAAGTGATAGCTTTCCATAGTGTTAAAAGACTAGGTTTACACTGCAGCAAAGATATGGGTTTAGGTAGAATCAAAGCATAAAGCAAAGTTCTTCTTGCATTCTTTTGCAGCACAGTATAAGCAGCCCACAGCCTGTTAAATAAATTCAGTTTGTCTCCCATTTTATATATATATTGAATGATTTTCTATAGCAGATGTTGTGCTAACATTTCAACTGTCTGATTTGTGTAATCCTTCCCAAAGAAGGTCCAGGAAGGTAAAAAGGAAACATAGGACCAGTGAGAGATAAACAAAGCATAATCATCCTTGCTATTAAATCAAAAATTAATGTGCATTGAAGAAATAAAACAACCAAAAAAAACGGGGGGAGACAAAAATAGGGGTATAACGTAAATTCATATTAGCATGGGAATAAGATATGCTCTTGTGCATGGGGTATTAAAGCAGTCAATGAAAACACACAGGATAGCATGGTATTGCAAGTGAGGGAGACTGTAACCACTTAAATATGAATTTAGTGGAAAAACCCCTTCATTCATTGGATAAAACACATTCAAACCAAGAAGCTGGGTAGTATTTTTGTTCTACAGTCCTTGAGATTGTAAAATTTACTAATTTGGAGATTGAAATGTCATTCAAAGGCTCAGTGCAGGTAAAGCTTCAAAACATGAGATTGAAATTTAGTTTGCCTTAAATTTCAGTTTCTTAAATGTTATTCACAGCTAATTACTGGTTGAAAGACTTATTTATTTCAATGTGTTTTATAGTAGGCCTTTGTTTGCTATATAAAGGCACTGTATAAAACCTCAAGATGCTGGATGACTGTTCAAGACAAACCCATTTTAAAAGTTGACTTCTCCTATATGGCAACTGCCAGCCAAGAAGAAAAGCTCTTCCAGGCAGGGGAAGATTTTCTTGTATGCAAGAAGCAATAATCAAAGCTGAACCTTAAAGAAATTCAGGAGATTTCCCCAGTAGACTCATTTGAGCTTGAGAGCTGTATTCAGCACATATAAGCATACTTGGGATGCATAGGGGACAAAACACAGAATTAAATGATCTCAAAAGCATTGTCCAGATTAGCATGCAGATGATGTAACAGAATGGTAATCCACTCCCTTTTACGTGCGGGAATCTGCTTTGTATGAAATATGAGTTGAAAGCTTATGGAGAGCAGAACTGTATTCTTCATTGTCATGAAAAAAAAAAATCAGATGTCAGAATACCCTCCCATTTTATTTATTTTAGTATGGAAACTTTTGGATCAAGAGGAAGGTAAGGAGTATTCTTATTTCACATTTTTTTATTTATTTCTGATGCATTTATTTATCTATTACAAAATTTTATAATAGTAGAAACGTTAAAGTTTTAAGGGTTTTTTAAGATTATATCTATTCTCTCTAAAACTGTGTTGTGGTAGATTAAATAACACATAGACTGTGAATTTTCTATCAAAAATTACCTTGTGTTCTTTAACATTCATGCCAAACTCTGAGAGGAGTTACTTATTTTCTCTGACGTCGATTGCTCAGTGCAAAAACACAGAACTGGAGGACACTTCCTAGGTCATCATTTTAAATCCTTTGACATCACAAGCAATCACAATCTGTATTGCAGTATAATTATTATCTTTTAAAAGAAGTTTACTTTTACTGTAAGACCATTTCAGAATCTCATTCTCCTGATAGTTACAAAAGTCCCAGTTTCAATTTATTCATAGGTCATTTATCCCTCCCACAGTATTCATAAACATCTGTTATATCCCTTCTTAGCCTTTGTTTGGCTAGACTAAACAAGCTATGCTCCGTTACTTTCCAGTAGGCTTCTTTTCCCCTCATCAAGTGAAATTGAATTCATTTTTCTTGTACACAGTATTTAAAATTATGTCTCCCTAGTACTTTGTAGAACCGCTTTAACACTTCCATGTCTTTGCTAGAAATATATGACACAGCAGAGGACTGCATTTGCCATTTCCTTATCAGCACTTCAATCATTCTGCTTTTGATTAATGTTGCTGTGCTTTCTTCTCTGGCATTTTTAACTGATGAGCTTCCAGCTTCTGGAATAATTTTTTATTAGTCACAAAGAATGGAACTTTGCATTTGGTACTGCTTAATTTCCTCTCTTTTCTACCTCAGCTGTCCACAGGCTGCTTCAGGTCTTTCCAAATCATTCCAATCCTCCAAAGAATTCAAGCTGTTTCCTTTTTGACATCCTAAGGATTCAGTACGACACTTCCACTTCCTATTTGTGAAAATGTAAATGAAACTAATGTCATGATTAGCTTCCTTAGAAACACAAGTAACTCTAGCCCAAACCTTCTCCTTACTAGGTTGTTAATCTACTGCACAGTTCTACAACTCTTCGTTACTTTCACTATATTTCTTAATAAATTTCCTAAGTGAAATCACAGTAAATACTTTCTCAGCTGATAGACTAATTTCATGTTCTTAATTTAGTATACAGGTTATCAGCACATTTCACAATCTACCTACAAAAAAATGCAGAAAGTATATTACCACATTTTTAATTTATCTGTGCTAATTTAATTAGAAACTGCTTCTTTATTGGTGCTCAGCTCAAACTAAAGAGACTTAAGTCACTAGCAAATACAAGCTTTTACATACTTTCAAAAAATTCAGAGAAAATTTTTTCTCATGATTTTAGGAAGGTCAGGTGTGAGTCCTAAGTGATCTCTCTAATTCTGTCTAATTTGGATTTCACAAGTCTCATTTTCATAATTAATAGGATAGTTTTAATACTAATTCTAGAATTCAAGGTTGGATATGAGATACGTATTTCTTTTTTACATAATTATTATTGTGGTGTTCTGTTGTGACAAACTGCTTTTCCTAAGCATATGAATCTTGGCTCACAAGTTTCAGAAGATAGAATTAATACTGTAAGTACTGTGGAAGCGCATAATGAATCAAAATATTTTATACTGTTTTCACAGAAGTTTCAAGAAAATTTGTCTTAGTTTCCTCTGCTAATAACATACGTATATGTTCTATGACATAATGACTCTACAATTAAAAAGAAATGTTTTTTATTCCCCTAAGTTACAGAGCGGAGTGCAACCGTTGGAGCTTCTTTCCTTTTTTTCTTTGACTTTTCCAGCAATTTAGATGTCATAGAGACATCATGTTTCTGTCTGACTTGTGAAAAATTTGAGATATTTGAAAGTAAGATGAATGACACTCTTTTGTTTAAAAGTTATCATTATTGTAAGTGAAAATTGCAGCAAAGCAGATACCCACTCCTATTTTCTCTTCTTAAAATAAAAAGAATAAACATTGTTTAAAAAGGTGGAAATTAGTGCATCACATTTCATATTTACTGGGGGGTTTTAGCTCCTTGTAGCACATGAAATGTATGTTCAGGGTTTTTTTCATTGTCTTGGTTTGTCCAAGGAGTTATTTTGTTTGGGATTCTTTTTATTCCTCCTTTCATATGTTGCAGAATAAATTTCATTCAATCAAATGATGAACAGTGCTGAGAGCAAGATGTCCCAAGTTATGCATATTGTTTCAACATACGTCTCTGAGCAAGAAAATTGCCACTTTGCAGAGAGAGCTGGGGTGTCTTTAAGAATTACATCAAATCTACTCCCTTTCCTAAATGCCAAGCAGCTTTTATTTCCATTGTATATGCACTGTAATGCAAACTTGATTTTTATTTAATCTCTTTTTAATGTTGAATCAGGAGATATGATGAATTAATCTTTTAAAAAAATAGAAATATATGTATCTTCAAAAAGCAAGATGTCTGACTGTATCTAATTAAATTGCCTTCATAATCCTATGCAAACTTCAGTTGCACGGCAATGTGTGGATTTGGCTGAAGATTAAATTAATCCCTGTTTACACATATCACGTAATTCTATCTCCCTTCCCTGAGGGAGAGCATGGAGAATTTCGGAAGCATGAGCAAGCATGCTAATTTTGACAACAACAATGGAGATTTAGTTAATAAATGTTCTGTGTAAGAATAATACTGAGAGAAAGGGCTTCAAGTACCACTCAGAAATCACCTCTCCCTCTCAGCCAGACAAGCAGTTCAGCTGAGTGTCTTCATTTCAGGCACTCTTCTGGGATTTAAATCAATCTACATGGCCAACTATTTCACTCCATAGGCACACAAAGGAAGGCAAGTCAAAGCTCTCTGTTTGTGCAATCACTACCACTAATGCCAGTGAATTCTCTGACGCCCTTTTTTCTAGCAGCTGCTGTCTATAACAGATGGCAACATCTGGAACCACAGTGCCTGAACACTCATGTGTGATCCTTGCTCTTCCATGCTAAATAAATATAATAAAATGGCCTGGGTTGGACAGGACCTTGACTTGGCGATTCTACCCTCAGAACTCAGATGATTTTTGATCATCTGGTTCCAATCACCTGCCATGGGCAGGGACAACTTTCACCATACTATGTTGCTTGAAGTTCCACCCAACCTCCCATGAACACTTCCAGAGGAGGCCATCCACATCTTCTCCATGCAACCTGTTCTCAGGCCTCACCAACTTCACGGTAAAGAAGTTCTAATCTAAACATCTAATCTAAACCCATTGTCAGTTTGAAGCCTTTTTCCATTGTCCTGTCACAACATGTCCTTGTAAAAGGTCTCTTTCAAGTGGGCTCCCTTCAGGTACTGGAAGGCCACAATTAGATCACCAGGAAGTCTTCACTTTTACAGGCTGAACAGTCTCTCAGCTTTTCCTTATAGGAGGGGTGTTCCACCCCTCTAATCTAATGGTCTCCTCTAGACTTACTGTAACAGGTCCATGTCCTTCCTGTGCTGGGACCATAGAGCTGGATGCCCTGCTGGTGGGGTCTCACCAGGGTAGAGCAGAGGGGCAGAATCCCCTTCCTTGACCTGTTGCCCACAGTGCTGTTGATGCAGCCGAGGATACATTTGGCTTTCTGGGCCTTCACTGCACTCTGGTGGTTCATGTCCAACTTCTCATCCACCAGCACCACCAAGTCCTCTGCAGGGCTGCTCTTGATCTGTTCATCCCCCAGCCTGGATTGATACCAGGCGCTACTTGACACTCATGTGCAAGTGTAAATGTGTGTCTCTGAAGGAATATGCTGGAAGCCAAGAAACAGGAATACCACTTTCATGGAAGTCAGAATAAAAAGACAGTGATGTTAAGTTCCAGAGAGCTGAAGGAAAAACAATATGGGCAAATTCTCATCGTGTCCATTCAGAGTTGTGTTGTGAAAAGGGTCTAATAACTGGATATAAACAACTATGATAACAAAAAAAGTAGAGCGTTCTTGGAAGTATACTGATCCTGTGTGATGATTTACACACAGCATACCACTGGAGTACAGAAATACCATCTGGAGTCATCAGACATGAAACTGTCAAATCATTCACGTGATACCTGACCCAGGTGCAACTCTTTGCTCTTGGTCTTGGTAAATTGCATGAGAGTCCATGGACCACCAGCTTCCCAAGCTTGTCCAGTTTCCCGTGGATGGCATCCTGTCCTTTAGGGGTGTCAGATGTACCACCCAGCTTGGTCTCCTCTGAAAACATGCTGGGGATGCACTCAGTCCTTTCATCTATTTTTTTAATGAAGTCATTAAATAACACTGGTCCTAAAACAGTCTCCTGAGGGACACCACTTGTCTCTGATGATCATTGAGACTCTAACCTGTTGATCATTACCCTCTGGGTGTGACCTAGGCTTTAAGAGAAATTGTGACCACTGATTTTATTCCTACCTCCTTGTGGTTTATCGGCCTGAACACTTGTTATTTAAAACCTCAAATCCATGCCTCTATCAAACCAACCGTCAGAATTCTGGATTGAAATGCTCAAAGAGTGGTCTAATTCTTTCTCAAAACTTCGCACGCTTGGAAATGTAGATATATTCCATAACAGTGAAATAAACCTTTAGAAACCTTTTCCTTTGTAAAACCTTAAATAAAAACCTTAATTTTGTTTAGAGAATATCATAATGACACAATTCTCAATGACACCATTCTCATTACTGCTTAATAGTACTTGTGCTCCCTGACTAAATTAAAGTGGACTTAAATGTTAAATGATTTTTTTCTCCATGAGGGCAAGAATCAAACAATTTACCCCATGTGTGACCTCTTTCAAGACTCTCTTTTAGAGTATAGAAACCAAGTTAATGTTGCTATGATGCCCCTTTGTGTGTTTAGCTAGCATACGGAAGTTGACAGGGAAGAGATTAACATTTCACAGATGTACTGCTTCAGCTGCAAGGAAACCTTCATAAAATAAAATTATCTTGGTCTCAACCACGGTGAATGAGATATCCCTTCTCCAGGGTAAAAATAGGATAAGCAGGATGAGTGTGTTAGCTAAAGGTTAGTTTCTCTTTCAGAGATAACCTCCTATCAAAAAGTCAGGATTTAACAATGTTAAGTAATCTTCCTGGTAAATTTAATTTAGAAGTTAAAGTGGAGGAACCTTCTTGATCAGCTCTTAAATACAGAAAGCCTTTGTGACTGTTTTGTGCAGGCTGTGGAAAGACTGCCCAGTGTAACACAGGGCATTACATCAATAAATAAACTTATATGACAATAAAATTTAAAATTTGCTATCTCCTTCAGGAAGAGAAAATGTACTAACCTCATACAAAATACAAAATTTCAGTATAGTATTCAAAAACTGCACAACATATTCTTTCAAGATGATTGGTTATGTTTCAGGGTCCTCAGCACGAAGTGACTGAAGAAAACTAAAGTACATGTGTGCATAACACATATAGATGAGAGTTCTGCATTTATGGAGATAAGTATTACCTCTAGGGCTGTTGTGCTGTAACATCCACAGACGCAGACAGTGAATTCTCTTTTTAGATGACTCTTAGTTCCCTTTATGAGGCATTTTGTTATGTTTCAATAAAACTACCCACGGTTCCACATTCCATAGCTCAACAGGAGTAACCTATGACTCATAAGGACTGAACAAAAAACAATGGGAGCAATGAACACAGTATCAATATCATTTTATCAATACACTTAAGTGACACAAGGTAGCTCAATGACTCAAATGGAAGTAGCAATGGCTCTGCCACACCTGGCACCTAAACTTTTCCACATGCATCTGAGTTTTCTTCGTGGTCTTTGATCTTCTAAACTCATTCTGTCTGACGCGCTTGTAGTTCCTTATCAGTAACTGTTCTCTACTCTTTGTCCTGGTACTGTGCTGTGCAAGGTGGCTGTGCAAATCTGATTTAGGGTTAGATTCCCTCTAAAATAAGGAAGTGGAGAATACAGGCAAGAGAAGAGCAGAGAGATTTTGGGTCCTCAGTGTTCATAAGACAGGCTTAGTCTCTGTACCAGGTGTCCATGCACAGTCACCAGCAGGAGGGATCTGCACTGGTGGCTTCTGTAAGGAGACCACGGCTTTGCTGGACACAGCTGGTTCCTGTCCACTCCAACAGATGCACTGCAGGGCTAAGCTACACACCTCATCCCCAGTGGTGGGAAAGTGTATTTATGAAATAACAAAAACTGCACATCAGAGAGAGAAGGGAGAGGTGGGGGAAAGTGAAACAATTTACCCTGAGGACACTACTTCAAGGAAGGAGGGGAACGAGTTGCTCCAGGTGCTGATGAAGAGATATCCCCAGGGGTTGTGGATAAGATAGAGACACATCATTAGCATTAGTGGAGGACCCACTTGGAAGAATTATCTTGAAGTGTGACATTATTACAATATTAATACAGCGTGTCCAGACCATGATATAATGTCTTAGGTATGCAAACATCATCTTGTGATCTGCTGTGGCTCTGAGACACTGGCTTAGTCACCTCTGCATAACACATGACCACCTCTCCTTTTGTCTATTAGCTGTATTAACCGAAACAATCTTTAGACTATAAAACAAAAGCAAGAGAACAGAACTATGGTAATTTCTTAGGAAGGCAAACAGTGGCATTACCACAGAATGAATGATCTCATCACCCCACACGTTCAAAATTTTCCAAGCTTGTCTATCTATCTCACTGCATTTCCCATATGCCTTAAAAATCAGTGCACAAAAAGAACAGGTCAACCAACACGAAAGTGGTCATGAGCAATTAAGTTTTCAGGTCAGTTTAGGAACTCTGTTTATGTATGAGTGATTTGCATTTGAATGTTTAGACTCTTTCATTGATAATAACTCTACGTAGAAGCAAATTTAATGGTAGCAGGATGTTCTAGAGCTTGTTCCACACCAAAACCACATACACTGCCAGGTTTCTTTTGAGTCTGGAGCACCATTGTCAAAATAAACATGACCTGCTCTACAAGACACCAAAGAAAGAAAAGTTCACTACTGTAAATCTACTCTGCTGTAACAAATTATAAAAAAAATGCAATGGTATCTGTACTGAGCACAGTTTCAAGATAAATTTTACAAAAAGGGACTTTATTTGAAAATTAAAATTTTATTTCTAGGTAAAATAATACATATGTGCTAGTCAAATAAGCTTTATGTCAGTCGTGGATCTACATTTTCCCATATTAGGGAAACAATTTTGATTGTGGCAGTTGTACAAGAACATTAACAAACATGAAGGAGACAGGTTCAGCTAGAAAACTGACTACAGATTAGAACCTCCATTATCAGGGAACAATGATGTCTTTTTTTGCTTATTATGATTGATAAAACATTATGGAACTGATACTGATGAAGCAATTTTAATGCAGATCATATTCCTTTATAAGACTCTTTTAAAAGGGCCGGGTGCTACTCTTTGACACTCATGTGCAAGTGTAAATATGTGTCTCTGAAGGAATATGCTGGAAGCCAAGAAACAGGAATACCACCTTCATGGAAGTCAGAATAAAAAGACAGTGATGTTAAGTTCCAGAGAGCTGAAGGAAAAACAATATGGGCAAATTCTCATCGTGTCCATTCAGAGTTGTGTTGTGAAAAGGGTCTAATAACTGGATATAAACAACTATGATAACAAAAAAAGTAGAGCGTTCTTGGAAGTATACTGATCCTGTGTGATAATTTACACACAGCATACCACTGGAGTACAGAAATACCATCTGGAGTCACCAGACATGAAACTGTCAAATCATTCACGTGTTACATGACTTACTGTCATGTCTCTAGAATAGACATTACCACAGCAAAAAGTGTTTTATATTTAGGTCACTTCATCTCAAATTTACTTCCAAGCACTTTTGATGATAGAAATTGCAACTGTAATTACTTACGTAGTGCTAAATGTATTCTTCTGAAGAGAGGAAAGAAACAAAAACTTTCAAATACAATGATATTGGATTTTTCCCTTTACTGTAGAAACACCCTCAGCTTAAGACAACTTAAAAACTTGTGTTAAGCTTTTTTCCCATGCTTATAACATATGCCACAACTGAATAATTGACTGTAGATTTTCCAAATGACTGAACTGAATTATTTGTGGAAGAATGATTATGTGATTATAAGGGGAACCAGGACAGACTTTTTTTGTTTTTAACAATTTTATTAATAGAGGAGAGCCATTATGTTCTCATACATGCAAACAAGTTCCTCATCCAAACAGAAATGTAAAAGTTAGTACAGGCTGAATGAAAAATGCACTGACTTGTAGTTATGAACATCATTATTCACAGAGCTGCAAATTATATTACTGCACCAAAATGGTTATATAAAAAAAGTTACAAAATAGCCCGAGGTTACTGTTGTGTGAAGAACGAGACTTACTGGTGTTAATGATTAACTTTTAATTTTTTTAGCGAATCCTTTCAAAAATAGTACTAATATTAATTAGCTGTTCCATACTGTTGCTTTTCAAAATTCGCTAACAGTGGTCTGTGATATGTTAAAACACGATTTTAGAAAAACAGAAGTATCATCTATCTGTTAATGTCTTCTCCATTAACAAGACAGAAATTTAAGATTTAAGCTCCATAATTTTGCTTTGGTAATTTGGGAAAAAATACTATCAGCTAAATAGCAGTTCACCTGCACAATTAGTATTCCCAAATAAACACAAGAGTTATAGAAAGATTCACAGAGAAACACTTCCTTTTTCTGTTGGAGGAAACATTTTTTAAAAAATACTTTTAAAATTTTCATACAGTGCAGTATAAGATTTCACGACTTGCATGGGTATAAATCCAGATTTTTCATCTACATCATCTCTATAAGATAGTCAAAAAACTAAAATTCTTCTCCCAAAATGCAATTTTTATGATTAATATTTTATATTTCAGTTTTGAATTAGGGATTTTGGCCCTACTTAGGTTGCATAAACCCACTTCCTGAAATTAGCTACAATAAGACTTATTTTGTTCACTCAGCAACAAAACAGGTTAAAATTTTAAGAACCAACAGTCAGGTTTAAATGGAGCCTGAAATAACAGCACTGAGATTTTGCTGAACACAAGAACAAGAACAAGACAAAGTAATGAACAGGCCACCTCATGCTACATTACCTTGATTTGTTGCCAGATCATTATCTTTGCTTTTTTTTGATGAACACAAAATCATCAGCTAAGATTTATCAGAGTATTCAAGAAATTACTGGAAACCAATTAGTACATGAAATTTTTAAAAGTTTGGTCAGTTCATTAAGTATCTAAATAGGCATGCCAAATGTCTAACCTAATCCATACAATTTTTAAAAATGAAAAGGCCCAGTGATAGAACGGACTCAGTTATAAAGAAACTGCTGGTGAGTACAATGAATTTCTGACAGAATATCTGGAAGAGCTGGGAAGTCAGTAAAACACTGCCAAAAAGAGGGGGCTGTGGGTAAACAGGAAGGGGGAAACAGAAGGGGAGAGGAGAGGCTGAGGAGGAAACAAACAGCAGATTGTAGAAATGGCTATATATTAAAAAGATTACATGAAAAAGTAGAAATTTTGTAGTCAAAGTACAAAGGCTACACTGCTGTTTTTATGCCAATAATTCTGAAGGCAGTCATTGAGAATAACCTATTTTCCTTGTTCTGTGAGGAAAATCATTTGTTGTCATGAAAGGCTTATAGTTCTCTTAAGAACCAGGGACACAAACTCTAGACACTCAGCCCGACTGCTAAAGACTTCTCAATGGCCAGTGTCAAGTTTAACAGAAAGAAACAAAGAGAAAAAATGTGTAATGTGATTTTTTTTCTCTACCCGTCTAGGACTTACAGTTTTAGAGTACAGCCGTGTGAAAATATTCCTTAAGATAACTTCACGATAATGATGAGAATTTCAAAATAGGGGATGAAACCTCAAACCTCCTGAAGTCAAGTAAAATTTTCCATTCTCGTGGTGATGGTGTTGTAATACAAACATTTACACCCTGACATGCACATACAGCTCACTTACTACTATCTGTGCCAGATAATGGCTGCACCTAGATGCATTTGTTAATTTGCTAGAATATCCATCTAAAGAAAGTTCCAGCTCATATGCAAAGAAGAGAAAGTTGATTTGCTTCTATAATGTGGGACTTTATTCTACCAAAAATCCCTTTTCAGACCCGTTTAATTCTAAATCATTCCTTGCAGAACTAAATTATATTAATTAAATAATGGCATTGCTAAAAAAGAGTATTCATTCTTTTTGAAATTGCTTCCTTTCAGTTACATTAATGATTATCATACATAATAATAAGACAGAAAGAGGGATCTGGTTTCTCTGTTCTGTTACAGCCACTATTTTCTAGTCCTTTAGGTTTTAAGATTTTATTCTCAAGGAAAAAAGAGTCCCCTTTTTTCATTTTTTTAATTATTATTTCTCTACTCACTAGCTTCATGATTTTATATGGCCTTAGCTTTGCCATATCTAGAATATCTATTTTCAGATTAAGTACTACAGACCAGATGCCAGATAATGGAAAGAAATTTACTTACATAATTATATTATTCAAAATTTACAGTGTTACTTTTCATTCTGTCCTAACAGATCTTGTTCTAACATAAAAGTCCCTGAATATTGATTACAGGAATATGTGCATGAATAAAAAGCGTAAATTAATATGTAACTAGAGATGACCAAAAAGTATTACTTTCCTTAATCAGGAGTAGCAAGTCCACATACAATGGATTATCTGCTTCAAGAATACTAAATGCAAGCACCCACATATGTATTGGCTTCATTTTTCTTGCTAACAATAATGTGTCATGCATAATAAGGAATAATTGTGTACATCACGGTTTTCAAATCCATCAGCACAGACAAAGAAGTTTTGGTGGGAGAAAAAAACTGACATTATAATTATTATAATTGTTATAATGTGAGTAACCAGAATAGTTGCAGACATGCAACAGCTTCCAACAGAAGACTTAGTCCATAAAAATTATATCTTCCATTTGTAACACTAATCAAAGTTCAAGTGGAAAAATGAGAAAATCCATTTTCTACTACAGTTAATCTACTAGATCTGGGAGTTTTGGGGTTTTTTTTCTTCCATCTCTCATTAAAAATCCTATTTTCTAATACCCCATTATTAGGTCAGTAAGAAAGGAAGCAAATTCATGCTAGTTATTTCATCAGACTCTTATGAATCTCCTATAAATTCTTCACCTGCATTTTTGTCAGAATTACCATTCTAAAGTTTGCAGGTTTTGAATTGATTTTTCCTATTTTTTTCCTCTTTTGGAGGTAAATTTTGACAGGATTTGCCTGAAAGCTGTCCTATCATTTCTGACTGTATAATAGTGGGGGGATTTAAACTGTACAATCTAGTAAATATAGTAATTTTATTGATTATATTTGGCTTGTGTAGCCAGGTTTTGGTAGGTTTGGGTTACAGGGGTGGGTTCTGTAAGAAGTTTCCAGAACTTTCCTCCATGTCCAACAGAGCCAGCCAGCCTCAAGACAGACCCATCACTGGGCAAACCCATCAGGTAAGGCAGTAGAACCTCTGTGATAAAGAGGGAGGGAAAACAGTTATTATGCAGATATAATTGTGCTCAGAGAAGAGAGAAGTGAGAATATGGGAGATGAACATCTCTGCAGACACCAAGGTCGATGGAGAAGGAGGGGAAGGAGGTGTTACAGAGATGAGATTCCCCTGCAGTCCATGGTGGAGACCATGGTGGAGCAGCTGTGCCACTGCAGCCGATGGAGGTCCATGGTGGAGAAAGAACCTGAGGACCTATGGAGAAAGTAGGCCACCCCGAAGCAGGTTTTCTGATAGGACTTGTGACCCTGTGGGGGATCCAAGCTGGAGCAGCCTGTGCCTGAAGGTCTGCACCTGATGGCAAGGTAACCACACTGGAGCAGCTTGTGAGGTATTGTACCCTGTGGCAAGGATTCACCCAGGACAAGTTCATGGAGAACTCTTTCTACTGGGAGGGACCCCATGCTGGAGCAGGGGAAGGACTCTTCTCCCTAAGCTGTGATGAACTGACTATAGCCTCATTCCTTGTCTTACTGAGCCACTGGCAGGGAGGAGTTAGGGCCCAGGAAGAAGGAAAGGGTGGGGGGAAGGTATTTTTGAGGTTTGTTTTACTTCTTATTATCCTGCTCTTGTTTTGATTGGTAATAAATTCAATTAGTTTACCTAAATCAAGCCTGTTTTGACCCTGATGGTAAATGGTGAGTTGCCTCTCCCAGTCCTTATCTCACCTCATGAGCCTTTCATTATCTTTTCTCTCTCTTGTCCAGTTGTAGATGACAGTGATAGAATATCTTTGGTGACTATCTGGCATCCAACCAGAGTCAACTCATCACATTGATCAAGTGCAAAATTTTATGTAATGGTTTGAAATATGGTGAGAATAGAATACAGACAAAACAAGTCCAAGAAAGTTAATTTCGTTGTTTACATGAATTACAACAATATTTGGCCAAGTCAACAACATTTGAAAATCATATTTGGTGAAAATGTAAACATCTGAACAATTTCTGAAAAAGGTATTTACAAATACCATCCATACATTATTTTCTAATAATTTCAGTTAAGGAGGTAACTATGCTAAGTATACAATCTGTTGTTGGGTCTGCTCCATACTCTGCATCCTTTCCCTGATGATGCAAGGATCTCAGAAAATTACTGTGATTGTTTTATTTCAGCTTTCCAGGAAATTGGTATGGATTCATCTACCCTATAGCCCTAGACACTAGGCCTAAAAGCAGAAAGACTACTACAAGGAACATGTATCTTTAATAAAACCAAGAGAGAAACAAAATAATAACTGTGGTCTTTCATAGTTAGAACAGTCTCCCAGTGGGTGGAATTCTCTACTTGCTTTTCACTCTTCATGTCCATTGAATGTTGCTTGGAACAAAAAGACAATAAACTGGGGGGAGAGAACAGACCATGACTGGAATCATGGGGGAATTAGTAATCCGTTTCAGTCGGCACCCAGAAATGGAAAAAGGGAGAAATGGAAAAAGTTTGAACAACACTTAGAAAACATTGCAGTCTGATGAAGAGGGAAACACTGTAGTTTGATGAAGAAGGAAACATTCAACAGAACACAGAAGACTGTGAATCACCTAAGGCCGAAATATCAGTGTGGAAATTTTACACAGCCAAGGCCCAGACAAAAAAATCTAGTTTAGATCTAAAAGAAAATAGCCCAAGTGTGGCCACTAGAAAATACAGAATTAAATTTGGCAAACT
Organism: Serilophus lunatus; assembly: GCA_013399895.1. NCBI lineage: Eukaryota > Metazoa > Chordata > Aves > Passeriformes > Eurylaimidae > Serilophus > Serilophus lunatus. The sequence goes on from VXBA01001173.1 coordinate 482,846, forward strand.
GCCCAGAATAGGCTATTCAAAGATGTCACCCCTTCCAGGGTGTTGCTTAGTAAGAATAACCCTTGAGAATTCAAATCCCATAAGAAAATATGAGAGGCAAATATCATGCTGTGCTCCAAAACAGAATTCACAGGACAGTTCATGGATTTCTACATGAACCACTAGCAGTACAATACACTACAAAACACTGGTACAACACAGTATTTGGAGAAAGATGAAAAAACTACAGATAAATGTATCATTTTGCAAACCCCAGAAGAGCAGGCATAGCATAGACAAATCAGAAAACTTGAAAAAATCTTTTAAAAGCTGCAGGCAGTGGTGAAGCAGGTTTCTAGTAAGTTTGGCACAGTTGAATACAGAATATATGTAACAGTGAATTAGTACTGAAAATAAAACAAACAAACAAACAAACAACAAGCAAAATAAAAAAATGCCCAGCAGGACCCCAACAGGTGAAACTCAAGGTTCAAAGGCTTATCTTTCTGAATGGAGTTTTGTGTCAAATGCTTGGGGAAGAGCATGTATTCAATTTATAACAGCACTGAGGAAAAAGTACCAATTACTGGATTCAAAACATGTCATGTCCACAGTTTTTGCAAGAGGTTGCTCTCACTGGTAGAACTGATTCTTCAGCTGTGGACAAGTTCAAAGATTAATTGCTCTCAGAAAAAGCAAAGCTGTCAATAAAGAATAGAATAGAGCTAAAAGGGCCCAATTTTCTGTGCCTATGAAAATTCTTCTGACCTTAAGAAAGGGGATAAAAGAGAACTTGGATAGGTTCTTTCATTGGGAATTACAGAGCAAGTGGAAAAAGAAGAAAAGGCTTTTAAACTAGTTGGTCTCTCTAGTGAAAGCAAAGGAAGCAAGCAATCAAGGAAAAAAAAGAGTGAAGCTTTGGTTTCTAAGTGTGCTAAAACATTGTTAAATAAAGGTGCAAAAAAGACAAAAGTTTTTCTACCTGTGAGTAGAAAATGCTGGAAGAGATGCTTCATGCCAAGTATTTTTCTAAGTTTCATGAATCAGCAGGGTTCTGGACAATGAAACAGAAAAAATAAAGTTTGCCTTTTCAGACTTTTGACATTTCTTTTGGGGAACACTTTCTTCAGATAATACCCAAGGTAAGTCACAGGAAAATATAATCATTGTTTAATTGTGTAGAAAGCAGTAAACTCCACTGAACTTCCCCTTTAATTATGAAGGAAAAAACAACAAATGTGTCTAAACACACACAATAAACAAACAAAAAAAAAGATAAATTATTGGACTAAGCTTTATTTTATGTTTTTTATTCAAAAATATGGAGATACCACATATGTTATTGAATATAACGTGTTGTTAACAAGTTAATACAGCAAAGGAGTACAGAGGCACTCAACAAAATGCAGACTTTTCTAGAACAGGCAAGGAAGAGATAAAAGAGCTCCTTGGGAAGATAAGCTTCATGTCCAGAGCAGTCATCTGAGAATGACATAACACAGAGATGCCTAATGAACATGTTCTGCAACAGTCAATCATAAAATTGAGCTGGTAACTTAAAGAGATTTTCCTCTTTAGAAGAGACTGTAGTAACATAGGAAGAGTCAGTAAAGAGAAAATAAGATTACTACAGTGTCAGTGAAGACTCGTCAAAAACTGTATGGGTTCAAAAAAATAGTGAACCGATGCATACAACTCATAGAACTTTTGAAGCAAAGCAACAACAATGTGAATTCATTATGTGCAAACAGAAAATAACTCTGGCCTTCACTGAAGTTTGGCATATGGTTTTGATGTTTACTTGTGGGAGGCAAACACTGAAACAAAACTACCGCTTTTTACCACTGCCAGAAAGGGCAAACTTAACATGGCAAACTTATAATGGTACACTAGCCAGCACTTTCAGAAGTTTTCACAGATGTAGAAATAGAAAAATCTCATCATAAATTCTCATTACTCCTGTGAGTTATCTTTTGAGAAAAGGGTTTTGGGACATGGACTTTTGTCAAGATTTTGCACCAACAGGTCACAAGCCACTGAAGCCATCTAGTAGAAAACTGTAGCAAAGGCTCTAATAATAAAACCAGATATCTAAAATAAATAAAGACACATAATGAGGTACAAAAGCAAATCAGAAATCAGATCATGAGATAAAATTTCAGGAGCTACTAGTATTTCTTCAAAACTAGCAGTCTATCTGATAGAAAAGCTTTTCCACAGATAGCAGTGACGTTACAAGGGATTGTTTTACCAAGAATGGAGTCAAAGTGTAAAAAGAAAAGAGATCCCGCTCCCTACCTTCCCACAATGTGGCACAGTTCCTCCTTTGTTTTCCAGCCCATCATGAATGGAAGGACTCCATTCGTAGCAAACAACACTCATAGGTTGATGTAACAGGTATAGGGCTCTTTTCCTGTACTGACATCAAGTGACCCTGATGGATAATGACATTTCTTCACTGTTATCACCTTCATGGACATCAGTCAAAGAGATACATTATCACATTTTTTGGTTTTCAGCACGGCAGGAACTGTACAATACAGTGACCACTTGCCCTCCCAGGACAACCGCAAAAACTAGGCAAAGTACAGCAATAAGGGTAAAGACAGAGAGAAGAATGATGATGTGGGCAAGACAGGTTGACAGCAGCAAAAATGGAAATTGGTCCCAAAGCAGAGTCAATGTAAATGCAAATAGAAAAACAGGGAGGGAAAATGGACAACAAGCCCTTGGAAAAAAAAGAAAAGAAAACCAAAGCCAGGAGCAAAAGTGATTAACAACATAGCCAAGATCAAAGGTAACCAGCAAAAACAGATGAGAGAGGAAGTAGAAGCAGAGGGAAAAGGAAAGGGGAAATGGAAGAAAGAGCTGAAGGGGCTGGACACTGTGAAAAGGTGTCCGTCTCTGGAGCCTGGAATGGAGCCTGTGGCCTACACATGTCTGCACACTCCTGCAGCACAAAAGACATCTCTCTCCTGATACTGGCTGATTCATGCCACAATGCAAGAAGCTTCCTATTAAAAAAACAATTTTTAATTACAAACTATGTCATGAAGCACTTACAAAAGGAGGTATCCTTAACGTTATTTGGATTCTTTTTCAGGAAATTACCCTTCTTTTGAGTGGTTAACCTTAAAAATCTCAATCTTTTTTTTTAAGTAATCCATTTTGGATGTTGTATAGACACAACAGAAAAGGAGAAATATGTAACTATTTGACTCCGTCAAAATGCAGCTACTTCTGTGGTGAACTTGACTTTAACCTTCATATCACATTTGCCAGTTGTATTCTATAGTTATTCATCATTTTCACACATCAAGTGCACCTTGGTTCTTTTGTATTAACAGTCTGAAATGTAGTGCAGAGCAGCTGGCCAGTATGTTCAGCCTGTTTATCCAGAGGTCAGAGGAAATGTTAACATTTGAAAACTTGTTAATATGCTTAAAGTGTATGACAATCTCATCTCTACTTCAGCAGACAGTCTGCTTTTTAGTAAAACATTTTTCTTCTTGCTATGACAGGATTGGTGGTTTAGTTTTACTTTTAATTTTGACTAGGAAATCAGAATGGATAAAGTTGCATCTCATTTAAAAGTTCATCTGATTCATGCTCAGAATCCATGCCTGTCTTTATGAAGGCAAAAGATGGTACTTTGGACCTTTTTTCTACACACACTAGGAAGACTTGATCAACTTCTGTAAATAATACATTGGCACTAATTTCTGTGCTCATGGCCAGAGGCAAGATTGCATGGTGTCTGCTAATGAAAATAATTGTGAGGACACAGAGAACAAAATAGAGTGAGAAATAATATCAACTTTTAAAAAACTTTTAAATTACAAATAACTTCTGATTGTTCCATCTTCATTAGTATAGAAAAAGCCAGCTGAATCTAAATTAGAATTCACTGAATTATTAATAACAAATAATTTATTAATCAAATTTTACTTTTCCTTTTTGTGAACTAAGATAAAATTTCTCAAGTATTCAAATTGGTTCATTAATTTCTTAATTTTTTTTTCTTCTACACAGTAACCATAAGACATATGGTACAAATACCAAATAGAAAAGATGTTTCAAATTCACTTTGACATTGAGCCTGAACCGAAGACTTCAATGGGTCTAGAATTCCACCCTTTAAGTCTTACAGGCTATTTTGCAAATCATAAAGAGGATGATGTCTGATACATAACAAAATTCAGTGTGAAATCACATTTTTTCTTACTTCACACAGACACTTAATTTACATTGGCATTGTGTTAAACAGAAAAACATCTCAACTTAGAAATTTGTGGTTAATACTAGTCACAATGAAAGAACACTGCAAAGCACACTCACATCTGAATCAAACAAGGTTTTGTTTTTCTCACTGGTGGCATATATTTGTGAAAAACCTGTTTTTTCTGGCTTATCTTATAAATGCATGTATCAATTAGCACTTTTTATGCCTGTCTGGCCTGTCTTCTCATCATATTCTTTCCTCTTTTCAGATTTTCATTTTAACCAAATTGCTTTCACATGTTAATGAGCTTCTAACTAAATCACATTAAATTTCACTGACCTGGGGCAAGGCTGACAAAAGCTGTGACATTGTGGGATGTTTTTAATTCTTTCTTATCTTGTTTACTCCCCAGAGGTGGGAGAGACAAAGCCTTGTGGTTTCCCTCACTGTTGAGTTGTCTTCCTGCTTTTTCTAGTGTCTCTCCTATCTTCCACACTTGACATCGCAGTACAGGGAGTGAAGAAGAGATATAGAACAGTGAGCTAAATAAAGATCCTTCTTTTCTCTAATGTCTCCTCACCATGCTGCTCTTTTTATTTCTAAATTGCTTGGGAAACTTGAAGCTGGAAGTGACACCGATTTTCTTTCCATGCTGTGTGAAGAACTAGAAATAAGGAGGAGTGGTAGGGCATTAGCAAGGACAAGGAGTCAGTGCTTGTGAACAGAAAAAAAATCTTCCCAAGGGCCAATGAGAGCACTTGGCCCTACTGCCATTTGATATGTTTCTTCCGAGAAGAGGAAAATTGGTGAACAGAAGAAAACATGTACTGAAAATACTGACAGAGAAATTGCCTTCCAGCCTGGGAGCTATGAGCCTGGGAACTAAGCTTTGGAATCAGAAACATCCTTGAAAAGTGCAGGTGGCCTCTTCAAAGTACAGCTGTCAGAAAGGAGAGATCTTGAGCTACCAAGAATAAGCACAAAACCAAGAAACACTTACAGCAACTTGTCATGTGGAAAAAGTGTAAACAAGCTGGAAAAATAAAACATGTCTGAAAGAACAGAAGGTATCATCATCATTGATTGCTACAGATATGAAACAGAAATTAACAGATCTATTGGCAATTTGAAGCTGTGGTGCTCTAGGATCTCTTCTGTCTAAGATATAAAAGCAACTTATTTTCATAAAAAATGGAGCATGCTTCTCTGAGAACTTGTCATGTTGCATGTACTCTTCCTAAGCAGGTTGGATCTCACACAAACATTCTAAGATACCATGGAGTCTCTGCAGGGAAGCCTGGCTGGCATCGGACTCCTTGACACAACCATTTTTCAGGTGAGACTCTGCCTATTGCCTTATTGGTCCCCCTCCTTTTTGCATATTTGTCTTCCCACCTCTGGAATGGTCAGATACTTCTCCAGTAACAGTAACTGCTCCCCTGTGCCCCGCTGTTCCCCGGAACTGAGCTGGGGCTGGGAGGGCCCTCGCTCCTGCCTGCTCTCCCCCCAGGGTAGGGGCAGCAGTGGCAGCTTCTTGTTCCTCCGGGCCCTCTGGGAGCGCGGGACCGGAGGTGATGGCGGCAGGGGTGTCCTCAGGGGCCAGGGCTGGGGTGGCCAGTGCTGGGGCCGGTCCCTACAGGCCAGGGAGGCAGCGGCGCACCGTGGTGCCAATTCGCAGCCACCAGTGCATGGCCTCGGGCCGTCTTGGGCTGTGCGTGGTGCGCAGGGTTCCCTCAGTCCCGTCGCAGGTGGCTGCCCAGGAGATGGCCACAAGGGAGCTCTGGCATGGCCGCAGGCTGTGCAGCAGGGCAGCACAGCGGGTACAGTCCCTGCAGCTCTCGGCTTGCAGGCAGAGACACGCTGCAGGTGCCAGAGCCAGACCCTGGTGCTGCTGCAGCTGGAAGCATGAGCGTGGCGGCTGATTGTGGGACAACGGCAGGGGTCCAGCGCTGGCACCATACAGGCGACGGCTGCGCAGAAGGGCAGCAGTCACTCCGGGGCATCCCCGCAGCCATGAAAACAAAGATGGCGCCTCGGGCCCTGGGCATGTGGCTTTCGGTGGGAACCACCATTGTGCCTGGAGTGAAAACACCAGAAAAGAGGTGGGGCTCGGCACCACTGGCCAATGGGGAGACAGTTTGGCCAGGAAGAAGACAGCGAGATTCGCGCGAGATCTAGAGGGCTTAAAAAGCTGAGCACAGAAGCCCTCCCTCTCTTCGGCTTCTGGTCCAGGGGTGAAGCACATGGCTCCTCTCCTCCTAGGTCTCAGATCCCGTGGCATGACTCCACCCACTCCTCCCAGCACTGAAGCAAACTCTAGCTTGATCGCAAGTAGCTACTTGCTGAAGGTTCCTGGGACGGCGTCGCTTTTCACTTCTTTTTGTGTTTTTCAGAGAACCTCAAGGAGCCAGGAGCGATACCAGCAGAGAGGGAGGGAGAGAGACGGCTTCCCTACCCCTCCCCCTGTTTTTCTCAGCTAGTCACCTAGCTGGGAAAACAGTTCCTTTTTTGGCTTTGTCCCTTTTTTCCCTTTTGTGCTTTTTGCGAGTCAAGTGTTCCTCTGTTTAAATTTTGGGGTCCCTGTGGGTTGTCCCTTCTTACCAATTTTAAACCCCCTGTAATAAACTGTTCCCTTGCTGCCAATTTTGTTCAGTCTTCCGTCATCTTTATTGTGCACGCCCCGTAGACGATAAAAAGTGGTTCAAAACACCACACCAAGTCATTGCCACTAACTTTGTGATCCAAAAACTCAAGGGTTCTCCTCTTTTTTGCTCTTTCTCCTTTCAAGTCAATACCACTCTGTATTGGTTTCTCTGTGCCCAGGTTTTGGTAGCAGCAGGGGGGGCTGAGGGAGAGGCTTCTTGGAGAAGCTACTGGAAGTTTTCCCCATGTCCAGCAGAGCCAGTGCCAGCCGGCTCCAGGCTGGGCCCGCTGCTGGCCAAGGCCAGGACAATCAGCAGTTGAAGGAGCTCTGTAGCAGAATAGGCTACAGAGTTAGCTGTTAGGCTGTATTACAGCATGTCAGACTATGATGTAATGACAGTCATCGTGTGACTGTCCTGTGTCTCTGGGACAGTGACACATGACTACCTTTCCTTTTGTCTATTGGCTATGTTAACCTAAACAATCTTTGGACCATAAAACCAGATAAATCTGCAATAAAGAGGAGTCTCCAAGAGACTCCAGGAGACTTCATTAGAGACTCCATTCCCTTGTACAGTTTGTATATAGTCTTTCTTTCCTGGATCCTCTGATTATCAGCACCATGCACACAAGGCCACTATGTTTTCTTGGCAGTTGTGGTTTCAGAGGGTCCTGATCCCTGATGCCACCAAATTGACGATTCCAGTCTAAAGGATCGCAAACACAACTGGACAACAATTGGTGGGCCGTACGGGACTAGATTTTGGCAACAATTGATGGTCCCCGTATGGGGACTAGATTGTGGACCAGTGGCTTCATGGTGGACCTCAGCTGCATTGAAGAAATCTACCCAGAAAAAAGAAGAAAGAAGAAACCTCAAGGAAAACACATCATTTCAGCACCTGGTGAGTATTCACTGAAGGTGACCCAGCTGAGAAGAGTTCCCCTCTCTTTCTTAGAAATAGCACCCCTATATTAGGATAAGAGACTGTTTTGGGACTGGAGCTGTTGCTCCTTGTTTAAGTTTGGCCCTTGGGACTTCTTCAGAAAGCCAGGGCTGGCTTGCTGACTGTTTCAAAGCCCTAGGACTTCTCTAAAGCCAGGGCTACTTGGCTGGCTGTTTTAAGGGGTCTTTATCAGCGAGGGGGGAGATGAGATACCTTTTTAAAGAGGTCAAAACTTTGTACTTGCAAAAGGGCTGCTTAATTTCATTATGCCGGCTTGTGCCAGTATGGGCGTGTTCCCCAATCTCTGCTATAAGAGGACACATTTTTTGTGGTTCTGGGACTTCCGTACACCCCAGTTTACCCACAAGGAACCTGAAAGATGGCTTGAGAGATAACGGATATATGCTCAAAATGGCGACAGACCTTGCCTACCTTCTCTTCTGAGGAGAAGGAGATGACATCACCAAGGGACGGCCTCCTCCCCGGGACTGGCCATATAACGGCATGGCCTCCTCCAGGGACCACATGGCCAGGCAACTTTCTGCTGTTTCTGGCTGAGGAATTATCATCTGTTTAGCAGCTCTGCTTATCCTTTTCTAATCCTCTGTCAAGGACTGAAAAAAAGCCTCAAAAGAATTGTGTGTTGTGGCATAAATAATTTGAGCATTTGTGTGTGGTTTGGCAAAACCAGCTTTGCAAAAATGAGAGAAAACTTACAGAGATCATCTAACAAAAAAAAATTAAAACCTACCTTTTTTTTTCTGCTACTTAGTTTCTACTCGTGCTCTGTGTGTCTGATTCCTCCAGTTCTATATATTGAGTTTATAAAAAACTAATCTCAAGGAATCAAATCAATGGGAGACTGGCTGATGAAATATCACTGGATCTTCTCTTTGCTTCCACTTTTAAAACACGTATAAAACTGAATTCCTGATACACTTATTTGTATGACCAATTGTCAAAAAAACTTGCAGAAGGATTAAACAGAAAAAGAGTGGTCTACAAAACTGTGACTAGGATGAAAGGTGATGCAACCTCTCTACTACCCTATCTTTTTTTTAAGTGTTAGAAAATTGTGAATATGGCAAATATTTGGCAAGTATTATATAACATTAGCTTGCTACAAAAGATAAAGTGAACTAAGAATATATATTCACTTTCTATTTTTAACTTTTATAATTCTATTCTTAGAGTTATAAATGGAACCGTATAAAGCTGAAAAAACATCAAAAGTATTAATAAATACAGCTGAACAATATACACATGAGTAAATAAGACTTAAGTGAGTATTGTACTGCTTCTTTTATGCACACTTAATAAATTTTTGTGTTGTAAAGGTAACCTGAATACTTAATCATGTTTCCCCTGAACATCTTCCTGTCACAGCCCTTTTGCCAACATCCTTGAGCTTATTCCAGCTAAATACTTCAGAGCTGGCAGCACCCATGTCCAGCTTTATCTTATTCTGAAACAACAGCACTAAATATTTTAGAGTCTGATAAATAACTGGCAAGCACCACTAATTCACTGGATATTCAGGATACTGCAAATGATCTTTTTATGTAATGAGATCTGGGAGATGTCAATCCGGAGGAAAGTTGCTACTGCATTAAAGAAAATGTGAAAAGTTAGAAATATCTTAACTGGGATAATTTATGCATTCTATAGTAAATTCAGACAATTATTATAGTTTACACCTCAGATTCAAGTATTCACACCTAATACTAAAGGAATTGCTAGTTTTACTGAAGAAATTCTACATAGTATTATTTCTTTATAAATAAGTATATATTCTTGTGTTAAACGCAGGATAAGATTTTAGGTAAAGAATCTTAAAGGAGTTGAGTCTAATTGGAGACCAGTGAAGTTAAAGGAGTTTAGCTGGAGACAGTAACTAGCACTGTACCCTAGGGCTCAATATTGGCTTCAGTCCTGTTCATTAATGATCTGGATGATAGGGAAGGTGCAATCTCAGTAAGTTTGCTGATGACACCAAGCTGGAAGAATAGTGTCATGTGTTCATTCCTGTATCAAGTAGACAGTACCAGTGCCATGAAACCAATCCAGGCATGAAGCTTTAGGGCTCTCTTCCTTTTTTTGACTGTCTAATACCCATATTTATGCTCCATTTTAGACAATCAGACAACAAACAAGATTATGGTCAGTCCCAGGCCTCAAACTCATGACTTCTAGGCTACAAGGTGAACTCACACACATGTGCACACACACACACGACTTGTAATACAGGAGAGAGTTAAGAGTGTTAAGACACGTGTCCTCCCATCGTCCTAACCAAGTTGTGAGACCCGATCCCCACCCCCCTTTACTGCTTTCGGAGACATGCTGAAAGCTGCCCCCCCTGCCCCCGCTTTCCCCCTTCCCTAAATAGGGCTACACGCAGAACAAACCCACCTAGCTGGACTCAGACCCCTTTGACCATGTCCTCTGCCCTGAGAACAAGATGAAAAATCTGGTCTTCCAGAAAGGAGGTCTCCTGTTATCTGAAAAGAACTGCCCTCAGTTTTGCCTTCTACAAGGGATTCTTGGGAACTGGCAAATCTTGGATTGGGGAGGAAAATGGTAGCAGAATTCCTCAATTCTTCAGATGATGGAATGTCCAACCCAAAGAAATCACACGTCGTTTGTCCCATCTAGGGTGCCAAACTGATGCCTAAAAATGGATGGAGAAAACTTCCAAACAATATTGGCAGAGCTAAAAGAAAGTGTAGGTTCTTTAATGAAACATCCATATCTAAAAACATGTGTCAGCCCCCCCTTATCAAACCACCTTTATAACATTCATCAATTCTTACACTCTTGGCACATCCAACCAGAGTCTCATCCCACCCCTGTGACCTCCCTTGCAGCTGCCCCTCTGGAGTCTTTTCAGGTTCTCTAGACCTCTGTTTTATCTTGCCTTCTACAATGTCCTAGCAGGCAGCTTCTGGAAAAACATGGTGTCCTTGTTATAACATGTTTGTTCCAAAAGGAATGCTAAAGGCTTCACAAAGCTTCATCGGAAAGGCCTCACCAGAAGGCCCATGTGAGAAAACATGCAATCAAGCTAAAATCCCAGAAATATGTGAAAAAATTCCAAGACATCACTGCCATCCAGATGTCCTGGACAGGCCAGAGAAAGGGGCTGGCAGGAACCTCATGAAATTCAGTAAGTACAAGTTCAGCATCCTGTATCTGGGTAGGTAGAATCCCAGACACAGGCTGAGAAGCATCTTGGAAGAAAAGGCCTTGAGGGTCCTCATGAAAGCTAAAATAAACATGAAACAGAAGGCTGCTCTTGCTCCTGAGCAGGCTAACAGTATCCTCAGCTGCACTGGGGCATGAGTTGCCAGCAGGTCGAGTGAAGTGGCCATTCTGCTTTGGCTCAGCACAGGAGGGGCCATACCTGGAGCTCTGCATCCAGTTCTGGGCTCCCCACTAGGAGAAACAGGCATGATGAAGAGAGTTCAACAAAGGACTGCCAAGATGACGAAGGGGCTAAAGCACATCTCCTGCAAGGAAGGCTGAGAGCTGGAACTGTTTAACTCAGGGGCTAAACAGTGGGCTCTGAGGAGACCTCGTCAATTTATGTAAATATCCAAAGAGAAGATGTAAAGAGAAGAAAGTCAGGCTCTCTTTAGTGATGATTAGTGACAGAATAAGAGGCTGCTTACACTTTTTTATCCATTTCTTTCTTACAGTGACTCCCTGTATTTATAGCCTTTCTTGTGTAGTAGAAATCCTGAGAAACAAACCTCTGAAATCAGAGACCGTGAAAATTCAAAGGCAAAGCATATAATAGTAATTTTACATTTTTTTCACCCTTCAAGTAAGTATCTCTATGTATTTCCTATTCTCTTTATCAGAAAGGATCCTGCAGGTGTGATTTTATCTAGATTACTTGTCAAAATTCTAGCACTACATGCATATATAGCAGGACCTAACACGATTATGAATCCAGAATCAAACACATTGTCTTCCTAGGTGTAATGGTCTAATTGTAACACAAGAAGTGCCTCTTGGATTTCACAATCAAGAATCCTTAACAGGAAGAAGCATGATTAGTAAGACTCACCTCAAGGTTTCCATGTTTTCTTACAAAAAAATGATTCCCTCATGTGTGATGTAGTGCACTTACTGCAATACTCTTCTGCATCCCAATTTGTTCTTTTTCAATGCATCAAACTTGCTGCTGTCAAAAGCATATTATTTTCTTGCCATACTCAGTCAGTGAGTTCTTCCTTTACAGCCAATTGCTGGTTTCTTTTAGCAGGAAAGTTGGAACTTTTTGTCCTCACTTTTAGGGCTTGTCACAACAGTGCTTGTTCCCATCTACATTTCAGTTCTTCTGTCCTCCTACACATCTAATGAGACGACAATACTTATCCTAATTTTCTTGGTTTATTGGGAGCTTTCCTTTTTCTCCCTTCTTACCAGGTAAGTATGTAAAACTGAATCAGAAAAGGGAATGGCTAGCACTGATTTCCAGCACTGACAATTAAGAACCTGTCTCAGGAAGAGTGAAAAGGTGGACATGTATATGAATCCCTTCACAGATATTCTATGTCTTTTGAGCTTTTCTCACTCTGGAATTTTCCCATACTTCTGTATTTTATTTTCCATACATATTTCCCTTCCAAATAATCATGCAATCTCCCTGGAGACTCGCATAAATGTCTGGTACGTACAATCATTTTTATCTGTGGCATACAGGGGCTGTCTCCTTCACAAAGAACTGTCTCCCCTGGGGGCTGCTGTATCAGGGCTGCAGTTCCATGGGCAGCAGGGGAATGATAGCAGAAACAAGGACAGGTGGCTCCTCATAGCTTGTCTCACTTTCATGGATAACATCCTAGGCTCACTGGGTATCCATCTCCCACCCCCTCCCTGGGTGGGAGAAGCCAGGTCTGCAGGACTCTGTCTCAGTGATGTCCACATGCTCTCCTAACAACACCTGCATCCCTCATGTGCCCTTGCCCAGGTGGGGATGCTCTTGGGGGCTTTGTCTGTGCATCCCACTTATGCTTATGGTGGGAGGTTATGGACCACAGGGAGACCCCCCATGCACCCCACGGGGTACCACAGATGAGTGAGTGCCAACCCACTGTTGATGGCATGAAGGAGGGTTTGGGATACTTCCCTCTGTCATGAGCACCACCCTTGTTTCTGTGGCACTCTCCCATACACATCTCCTCCATCTTTCTCTTCTCAGGACCATTATCTCTTACAAGGAGAGGACTTCTTCCTGAAGCCCCTGAAGAAAGTACCCTGCTCTACATGATGCCTATTCACCAGATAAGGTGACATCCCCCCAGTACCAAGGGATGTTGTGCCCTCCAACCTGGGGAGGAAGGTGAACCATAAATACTCCCAGTTGTCAGCTCTTCTCACTCCAAACATTGTCAGAGTATTCTTTGCATGAAATCCATCCCTTTGGGCTGTGAAGCCAGGGAGATGGAGGCAGTTGCATGGGTCTACCTGGTGCTCCTGCCATTAGCTTCTTTACCCCTGTGTTATGGGTCCTGCTAGAGATGCAGTAGTTCCAGGTGTTGTTGCTGTTTGGCATTTATATCACTGGTTGTGATTTTTTTTTTTTTCCAGTGAAAGTAGCCTCTGCTATCACCTCACTTATCAAACAGAGCATAAGTTACGTCAAAACACGGCACAGAGTGATTTGCAGTCCTGGGTGAATCTGCTGGTCCTACTAGAGGGAAATAAATATTTGCATAGCAAACCATGAACTGTGTTCAGGACCAACATCCCAGGCAGTGACGTCAAGTCAGGTAAGGAGGTCTGCCATTATTTGTCTCATCTCTTCTTTGCCATGGGAACAGTCTAACATTGGTTCATCATCCTCCTATTCAGGCAAGACTGTCCCATAGACTTCAGTAAGGATGTTCAGTCAATCCCATGGTAATCGAGTCGCAGAATCACTTAGATTGGCTTCTACTGCTTGTTCCAGTCATGTGCTTATTATTGCTTTAGGAGAGCAGATCCCTGCAGGTTGCAGGGTTGTTCAGGGATGCTTTGAGTTTGTGTATCAACTGAAGTGCAAATCCCAGGCATGCAAGCACTGTGGAGTCCTCTTTATACAAAATAGGGTATTCAGGCAAGGCTTTGCCCTGCCTGGGGCAGAAATATGCACAGAGCTGGAGAAGATGGCTGATCTCCTTTTGGCGACTTCGTCTTCCACCTCTTCTTTACAGTCTTCCGAATGATGCGGGGCAGTAGCTGCCTACCAGTGTACTGCTGCAGGAAAAGCAATTCCCCTCAGTTCTTGCGCTTGTTTTCAGACACAGCCTCAAGATGCGAACTTTTATCATGCTTGACTTCTACAGAAGGCATGAGAATGCCATGATGCTGGCACTGTTGCCATTTTTCCAGTGTCAGTGGGACAGGTCCTTTGCTTTGGTCTTCCATCAGGTCCGCAGTAAGAAATACATCATGCAGGATTCTGGATGCCAGTTCTACAGGCAGCACAGAGGGTCAGTGAGTGAGATATGGCTGCAGCCTCTTGGTCTTGGCACTTGTCTGGGATCTGTTACAGCATGTACCATCTTACACCAAACTAACACCAGCTGAGGAAACAACCCCTAAAAGTCAGTTTGAAATAAGCATCTTAAAATAATTCAAGAGAGCTTTAGCCAGGGCATGCTTGAGCAGCTCTGGCCTCATGTGCATGTGAAGGGGCGGGCTGAGTCATCCTGTCAAAATTCTGCATCACCCCTTCACAGATATGAGGCAGCCTGTGCAGTCACTCATTTACCATCCACAGTTAAAGTTTCTGTGCCACCAGTCTCAGATGTGCTTGGACAGATACTGAGACAGAGGAGTCCACCTACCGCATTTACTAGGGAGCTTGCCTCCTCTTGAGGCACTGCGGCATACTCTGGGATGCCCGCTGCCAGCTTTCCTGAATGTCCACAGCCATCCAACTGGGAGCCCTCTGCATTTCAAGGGGCAGACAGCAAAATCTTGACCTCATGGTTCCCAGTATCCCTGTGCTGGCTGTGCTGGGAAGTGTGCAGCCAAGGGCAACAGGTGTTCACAGTGCTAGCAGCTGTGTTCCAGAGGCTACTAAAGAGGACATTTACAGATGAAAGAAAATCCATGGCCAGGCTGAAATCTTGCTCCTGATTCTGTAGCAGAGCCGATTAGTAAGGCTGGCAGCATGCAGTCCCCATAGAGATGCCACGTCTTTCTCCTTTGCAAGGATCACAGCTCTCCTTTTGGCTGTTTATGGAACAAACGGAGCCAGGCCAGCCTGGATTTCTTCCTCTCATAGCACTGTTGTCAGCTTTTATTTGTGCAGTCCTTTAAAGTGATGAGTCTGATTAACACACTCTGAATGATACTGGCAGAGCTGTCTTTACTGGGAGAAGCTTGGTATCCCAGCTATCTGGCACAAAGGTGGGGACCTCAGCAGGGTGCAGGGCAGAAGGCAAGCCCTCCCCGACTGGGGTCACTTTCCCTTCCTGGTTGTTGTAGGGTGGGAAGAGTGCAGCTACACAAGTGATCAACCTGCACAAGATCAATGGTTATGTAGCTGGCTTCACCCACTAGCTGCCCAAGCACATGGACCTCAGCCCCTTTCCCCTGCTCCCCTCTGTGCACCATATACCAAGTGTGGATAGGTGAAGAAAAAAGCAGAGCTGCAGAGCAGACTCCTAGTGGTGGCCTGGCACTGCTGCTGCCAGCCCTATATTCAAGCTACGGAGAGCCTCTGGTTTCTGCTGCGTTCTTCAGGGCTCTTTGTGCATCTCCCATTCACATTTTAAACCCCAAATTCCAACATAATCCTGCTTTTATAGCTGCCTACTCCCAAGTCTTCTCTGAGGCTCTCCCTTTCCACAGGGAATAAGAGCCTCTAGCAAAAGATTGAGATTGTGCTGAAATGCCACCAGCTGCCAGAGCTCAGGGCTGTTACTACTACCTTGGAATAACTTACTACTACTACTACGTCAGAGCATCCTGAACTCTCCTCCTGGCCTGAAGGGTTCTGGGGTCTGGTTTAAGTCGGAGTGAGTGAACTGGTGAGGCGATTGCTGCGGCAGCGTGTGTGTCCTGTGTTTCCAGCAGACACACAGGTCATGCATGGTATGCCCCCTCTGAGCTTTGAATGTTTGTTTCTACATTAAGCTTGCACTTCCCTTTCCTAGTTTTCCATTAAGCTCTGCTTTGTTTCAGTTTAAATAACCAACAATCAGTACATTATAGTACTGTATTAACATACATATGCTTTGATTTTTGCTTTGAATTAGGTAAAGCAACAGGGCTTTTATCCTCTGTATCCTCTATAAAGAGACTTACGATAGAAGCAGCGGTGGTTGCCCATGAGTTTTAATTTTTGTGAACACTTGGCTTTAATATGTATTTACGATGCTCAGTCTCTCAGATCACAACATATCTGTGCAGGTCCCCTGCGAGTAATTAACAGGTTGGAGAGAATTTTATGGTGAATTTTTGAATTTCATTAATTTTCACTTTGAATGAAGTTAGAAGGGGAAGGAGACCGTGGTAGCAGCTGTGCAGGTGGGTTTCTTAAAGGAAAGCATGAGAATTAAATAATGAAACAAAAGAAGTTCTTTACTATAAATGCAGTACTTTTCAGGAAAATTTTAAGAGTAACTTCAGCTCCATCTCTCGTATTTTTTTGAAGTGATAAATTATTTCAACACTAGGTACTTTTTTATAACACCTCTGTTAGAGCTCCTTAGCAAGAATATAGCTCTATTCTGGGGTAGTTCCTTTATGGAAAAGTACTATTACAGCATTAACGAAAGTAAGGAAGACCTTTCACAGTATTCTATAAAAATGATAGTGATGATAGTGGTAAGGAAGGACAAAAAGTAAAAGAAGGAACTCTTCTAATGTATAACTATATTTTTTAGAGTGTCACAATTGTCACAGAATAGTAGATCAAATGATAAAATAATGAAATATTTACCGGTTATGCCTGAGCTTACATAGTTCTGGTTTTAGTAAAAATTGATGGCAAAAAATAGAGATTAGCTTTTTTTCCTGTTTCTGAAGTGGATCATAAACAAGTTGCTAATGTATTTCATAATATATAAAATTAACACACACTGTAAGGTCTATGCACAAATGTTAATGATACTGATCTGGGTTATTATTATGTCATTAATCACAAAACTGTGAGTACTTTAACAGTAACTCTCCCTCTTTTTCTTCATGCTTGGGAGAGGGGAGTCAAATGTCCCACATTCTACTGCAATCAGTTAAAATATATTAAATTTTAAACATCTTTTTTCATCTTGCTTTCATGACCGTATTCTTTGTTGGGGATTTTAAAAGGGATTTGGTTTCTGCTCACAGATCAAAGATAGCTGTCATTGAATTAAGATATAATGAAATAACCAAAATCATCCAGTTTTTCCTTGTCCATGCATGTTGATAGAAACACAAGTACAACATAACAGATGAAGACTGCTTTCTTGCCTGTGGCAGTGAGTTCTATGTGCATTTCAAATGTTCCCTCAGGGTAGTAATGTACATAGCCAGTTTACACTGATTAGCTAAAATGGATGTCCTAATCAGGCACACAAGGACACTGAAACTGAAATAAGAAAGCTAGTGGCCTCTTGAGAATACAATCTCAGGATGACTTACCATTTCTGTTATCAGTCTTACAATCTGAAAGTCACATTCAGAAGATTATTTATAATATCTTCCTATGGATTTTAACAGACTATGCAAAAGGTGAACCGAAAGTTTCGCAATGGACCAAATCCTTTGCTCAAGGTCTTTTTGTCCTTTAGCAGTTGAAAATAATTTCTGAAACTTTTAAAATTTGGAAGTTTGAAGGGAAGTGATATGTCACTAACAAGACCTCTCTATAACCTCTGTTTGCATTTCAAAGGAGTTCCACTGCTATTTTGGGGCAATCTTCTTTCTTTCTTATTTGCTGTTTTTCACAGACATAAAGAAATGTGGAGAGAGGAAAGGAGACAGCCAGAGAGAATGGTGTCTTTTGGATAGCATAATTACCTGATAGATGTCAGTCATTAAAACAGTTGTTTAAAATTCATTTTCCTGCTAAAGTAGATGGACTAATACAATACCCCACGGAGAAACCAAGTTTAATTCTGCTGTGCTTTCTGTAACAGTGTTGACAATAACCTGCAGCCAGATCATAAAGACTCAGATGCTTACAGTGGGAATTGAAATACCTGCAAATCAATGATCCTCCTGGCTAACTATAAAGGCCTTGTAAACACCATAAGCAGCTGCATTTTTTTTTAACTTATCTTTTCCAAATGCCTACAATATCACCTCTTCACATGCTTAGAAGTGCCTCTGTCTGGGTAAGATAGTTCCCTCCTGTTGAGGCTCTTCTACAGGGCTGATTTGTCTACTTCACACTTCAAGGAAACAGAATTGGCATGCATCTTCAAGGGCGGATTACTTTGAATGGATGCAGATAGTGGCAGTCATTAACATATACTCAGTATTTCTTATTTGCAATGTTGAGACAGCTCCCCGTTCTGAATGCAAAATTGCTTCAGAACAGCATGCTAAAGCTCTTAAATATGCACTGTTTAAGAAAGGCATTTAATTTGTGTGTTTTATTCTGGGGTGTGCATTCCACTACGAACAGAGGAAGTCTTTAGAACATTGAACATGGAAACCATCTACACCATCGTATCTAAGATGTCAACTTTGTTCTTATCTCCATGTGTTATACTAACTAAATCAATGGCACCAGTTAAGGAGGTTTGGTTTGTGGGAATGTTTTATGGCAAGCACTTTCAGCAGCTCTTTATTTTATATTTACACTTACTATTTTCAAGTCAAAACTGCATTTCAGTGGGTTTGCTGTGCTACTTATCCTTCCATTGTGAATTGTAATTTGTGTTGCTTATACTCTCTTTAAATTAATCCTTAGTATTCATTTCTAGATTTGACTGATCTTTCTATCTCAGAGATACCTTCTTTCCCTTTCAAGAGAAATTGAAAGTATATTTCCAATTTAGTAGACATCAGATTTGTGTTTTGAGTTAAAATCTGAGGTGAGAATGTGGGAAAAAAAAAAAAAAAAAAAAAAAAAAAAAAAAAAAAAAAAAAGCCTAAACCTTGGAGGCAAAAGCAGTTCATAACTCTTTGTTTTCACCATTATGTCTTCCACTTCAGAGTATCATAGAATAGGTCATAGGCTCTTCCAGTGTCTCTGATTCAATTTTAGCAGAAGACAATTGTAATTTTGCAGAAAAAAATTTAATTGAATGTTAAGAAAAAAAGTCATCCAGCTCTTAGAAGAACATACTTTGTACTATGCTTACATAGTATGTTAAAATAGTACTTAACAAAATTGAAATTTCCAGAAATTTTAATTTAAATTAAATAATTTATTTCTGATTCCTATTCTTCTCCTTGAAATTAACTGAGTGTGATCAAGTTTAGATTCTGTCATCTATTGTCTCAAACAACAGATAATTCAATATTACTACATATCTCAATTTTTCCACTTTATTTCCAGTGGAGTCAAGAAGACTTGAAGTACTTTGCTTAAATGAAGGCATATTAAATGTAACCTTAATCTATCTGATAATGTAGTCTAAAGTACAGTATGGCCCAGCTGTTTTATTTATTTATGGCTTTTTTTATTCCAATAATAATATTCCCATAATATGGAAGGCTAAAGTATGAAATAAAATTCTTAAATATATATTTAGGAAAATCTAGCTTTGAAGAACTAATTCTAAGATCAAATTTTTTACAATTTTGACAAAATAGGTCTCATATTCATTAGGACATATATCCCAAATTATCTTTGTTAAATCCTTGTAGAAAACATTTTTTCAAGACTTCACTCTGTATATGTTCTTCTTTCTAGATATGTTTTCCTTTCTACTGAAACTGACTCTAAATCTAGCTTGTCTTTATTTTTGCTGACATTTTTCAAATAGTAGATTAACTTGCTCTTTCAGGAATTTAAATTCAGATTAAATGATCTTGTAGAGTATGTATGAAAAAAGCAGACAGAACTACATTAATCATGAGTGAAGGTTGTTTTTGCACTACTTCTCATTCATTTACCAATAATTTTCTGCATTATTTCATAATTAATAAACATATAGTTCATGTAATAAAAAGGGATAAATAAACTGTGAATAAATTATTTCTGCTATATTTGGGTAGTGGTTTTTTGATGCTGTAGTCTATTTCTGACAAGGAAAGGTGAAACTTTTTAGAAAGACTACAAAATAAATATCTGATGCCAAATATGAAATCTAACAAGAAAAAGAATTGCTGAAAGCTATAAATATTTAGGAATAAGTAATTACTTTTGCAAACATTTAGTAACTGTACAAGGGCTTTTGAAAAAAAAGAAAGAAATCCAAAACAACATGAGCTGATAAGCTACAGTGAATAAAACTCTGTTTTTCTATTGAATTTTGTATTTATTTGGGGGGAGAAAGCTTAATTTAGTAACAGTAAACAGACATAGGCATCCTGTACAAAATAGAGATTTTTTTCATGACACTGATTTAGCTATTTTCTGGACATACAAATGTTTTTTAATAAGTCCTGTTTTAAAATACGATTCAGATGAAGCAATAAAAAAATGCAAGGGAACAGATGCACAGAATTGCTCTGAAGAAATAACACAAACATTAGCTAAGCAACAAGTCCAATACTACCAAAATATTTGGCACCCAAACTTTTTAAACAAGAGCTGTATGATATATCACAATACTATTTTAATGACAGAGTAAATAAATGTTCATATAAAGCAGTTTTGACTGTGCATAGCAACACCACTATCCAGTTTTAAGTTAGGCTGACTTTTAAAATATTGTAGTGTTTCTTAACTCTCGAGTCTGCCTTGACACTAAACAGCTTTCCTTAGAAATATGTTAGTCATTTTACACAAAGAAAAGATATTAGCTGTCTGACACGGACAGGAAATATTCCTGAATATTCTGTAAAGCATTCTCTAGTGTTTATTGATTACCTGACATTCAAATATCTCTTACTTAGATGGATTTAGATTTGTTTGTATGTCAGCAGTTATTGAGAAAGACAAGTATTGATATGTCTGGTAACAAACTGGATGTATATGACTGGATGTATCTAAAGTACTGCAACATAAAAATGATTCACCAAAAGAATGTGAAGGTCATCAACAAAGAATAAAAAAAAAAAATCACAAAGAAAAGTTTACACGGATCAATACTCCTGGGAAGGGAGACAAAAGCTCACAAAAGTTCTATAAACTTCCATCATAGCTCTACTAGAGACAGAAGAATAACGTCAAAATTATTTCACCATGTCCTTAAGAGAAAATGGAAAGACAGGTACATTTGATCTTAAACCAAACACAGTACTTATATACAAGAAGTTGAAAGTCTGATCTGGAAAGCTTAAAGCCATTGTCAGAAAGCTAAAAAATAGGGCTGGGAAATAGCAGTTGCATATTTTCTGGCTTAAATTATCAAGGCATTGACATGAAACTTGAAAGATACAATTAAATGCAGGAGAATGAAACAGAAAAGAGTGATCTATGCAATGCCTGAAAAGAGATATTAAATGTAATGAATGAATGTCATGCATCCTTCCATTACTAGGAAATTCCTTTTCATTGTAAGCTGAATCAAAATCCCAGCGCCAATAAGATAACATACCATGTTGCACAAAACACACTAACACTGCTGAATTTCATCAGTTTTCAGAAAGCCCTTGATAGCAACAGATACTGGTAATCCTAATGCCTTTATGAAAAAAGCCTATATATTTTAGACTAAAATGTAGAAAATGTAGAAGATATCAAATGTAGTGTGAATTCATCAGTTCAGTGGACACTACTGCAGACAAACAAAGGTATGTCTTCACATTATAGTCCTTATCGTCATTTTTCATTTTCCCATGGGTCTTCTGTCACAGAAATATGAATTGTAAGGATAAGAGATTGGTTGGAACGCCTGAAGACATCGACTTTGCTGACGGTACCTGCACCTTGCAGTTAATGATAAATGAAATGCAATAAAAGACCTACAACTTAGTCAGGATTGGTCATGAATTCTGACCTTGTGACCAATACATCAAAAGCAAAAGTTTAGCTACATAAAATGATATCAGATAACCCCATCTCTGAAGGGTAAAGGACTGAAGAACTATTGCATTTACTTGCCTAGGCAACATAAATCTGGTGGCTACCTCTCTAAGTGCATTAAGGAAGCTCCATTTTTAGAGGCTCACAGTAACAGGCAAGTACCACTATTAAGCAATGTTCTCAGCAGGGACCTGTATGAATAAATCCAAATCACAGAACACCAACATATCCATCCAACAGTTAATTGCCTTTGCTACAGATTCAAGAAACTTACATTTGCAGTAAAGTAGCCAGATCGAGTAAGTGTTGAAGAATGAAAATTGCACAGATGGCAGGCTGACTTGGACATTTAGCAAAATAAGTTCTTCTTAAGATAGCAAAACTAAGTTGACTCACTGTGACCTTTTTAGTCATCTACATGTTGTAAGCCAACTCTATAGTTTAACAATTTGAGAAAATTACAGGAATTAGCCCAAGATGGCCTTAGTTAGCATAAGATACTGATGAACTTTATGAAAATTGAAGGTACCATATAGCTTTCTCACTCCTCTGAACCACTGAATTAGAACAGGCAAAACATTTGCATTTCATTCCTATGCATATTAGCAAATCACATGTATTGGAGGACCAATATTCTTCTATATAAAAATTTTAAAATATCTACAATACATGTGGTTACGTGACGCATCAGTTGTCTCTTTCTTAATACTGGGCAGAACATACTATACACTTTCAACCAGACAACTAATACCTTTAACTAGTTCTAGTGCAGAGATGACAACCCATTCTGGTATTTAAAAGTAGTATGCATGCACATACGGATTTTGTTTAGGACTCTTATTTGAAGAAGAGTGCTGCTATGTCTCTCCCATCCTTATTCCCCATGATATGGATAAAATTCCAATGTAATTGTCCATGACCCAGAAAATGATTTTGCAACTTTAGTTCAACTAAATGCAGCAAAGTAATGGGTCAGCAAGAACTAATCTAAGGTAAGCTGCTCAACCTAACACTAACAGCCATAATAGAAATCCCAAGGCCAGAACAAAGACAGACAAAAATCATTTGGAACTAGAACACAATTATACTTTTCCTTAAAAAGTATAATTAATTGCTGGTAAATGGTAGATTCTCTTTCTTCTGATGCTTTCCATCTTTGTTTTTACATTAACATATTTTATATTTGTTTTCATATAAAATAAGTTGCAAGCAACCTAGATGGAAAAATACAATATTCAAGACCTATGTTATACAGTATTCCAAGTATATTTCCATTACTCTTGTCTTCAATGTAAGTTTAAATCATATCTACAAATTTATATTTTCCCATGTAGCCACTGTGTAGGCTCTGTAGCCAACATTTCATTTGTTCTTTCATAGTTTGATTGATTCTTCCCTAGGATATATGTTATTTTCAATCAGCCAAGTCACTCTATGGTTCTTGGTTTATGCCTCTCCCGGTGATCATACTCTCCTTTGTGCTGTGCAATGACTGGTGTCCCTGTGGTTTATGAGACACATTCAGGGAAAACAGAAGTTTTATTGTGTTGACAAAATTAAGCCACCCTGCATGTGAAGACAACTACTTAAAGAAGTGCAGAAGTTTAGATTATTTTTCAATACATGTGTAAAGAATTCACCTATGGTTCTCTCCTTCCATATGTGCAGAAGCTGAGAATCTAACTTTATTTTGTTTGTTTGTTTGTTTGTTTGTATTTGTTTGGTTTTGGGGGGTTTCCTTTGGTTGGTTTATTGCTTCATCCTCTAGATACCAATAAAATTCTAATTTGCTTACAGATACCTATAAAATTCTAATTTGCTTACAGATAAAGCTATCAAATTCTATTTCATAAAATTCAGGTCATAAATAAAAGTCTGAAAGACTTAATCCTATTCCTTCTGTAACCAGTATAATGCTTGGAAAACAGCTTTAGCTTCATGGCCATCGCAAAGTGAATATATTATCTGCAGTTATTAAATACAGGGTTTTTTTCAAAAAATATTCAACATTACAGTAAAAAAAACACTCATCACAATTTAGAAAAATGTTTGACTCAGAAGCAATTCAAATCAAAACAAATTATATTCCAACTATCCTTTTTTACTGTGTCTTTTTTTCACTTAACCCAAAAAAATATAAAGTTAAATTATATCAGTCTTCCACATGTTCCCAGTAACCAATTACAAGTAATATCAAAATAAAACAAATTTTTCCTTTGAAGGTGTTTTGGATTTGCATTACTTGTGCTCTTGACTCCTATAGGAGATAGATTTGCACCTGTCATTCAGCTGACAAAACAGCAATATCCTTAAAAATTGGATTGAAAGGATTGCTTCAAAGCTCTCTGTTCTTGTTTAGTACTTTCAACAGAACATTAACCCACATAAAATGTCTCTATAATGTTGATGCAGCTGATATGACAATTTCACTTGCTCTGCACTGTTCAATATATTTCTCTGTTGTTTGAATTTCTGTGTTCTGACCATAGCCTTTTTGGGTTTGTATCTTCTATATTATGCTCAAGTACCTCAACAAATCTTGGATTCCAAACAATAATCTGATATATAACATACATGAAATTACATTGAAATTATTTAGCCATTTTTTCACAGTTTTGTTCTGTTTTAGCTGTTTATGGGATACATAAACTATGTACATTCTAAATTAACATCAAATGATCCAAGAACACTAAGGTCATAACATTGGTTTTTAAGATTTTTCCCTTTTCCCACATCACTTTATTTCAGCCTCTAATTTCTTCAGTTCAAACACATATTCTGTTGAATATGAGAATACTATTACCTAATGTTCCTCTAACTTCCAACCTCTTCCTTTTGATTTTACACTCAGCAAAATAGAAGTAAAGCTGACTAAGAGCAAATTGCTGCCTTCCACACCCTTAAGTGAAGAGTCCAGAGGTGTACAGCATGGACAGATATTAATGTGTCACCTCACAAGTCTTCAATTTTTTTCATCAGAATAGAATAATACACAGTGACATGAATTGAAATGTTTGCTTTTTATCTTCCATTTTTTCATTTTTCGTGTACTTATACCCTGCTTTTCCAGAAATCCAAAAGTTCTTAATTTCATTGATTTTATCCTTTCTTCCACTCTTCAATACCCTCAGACTCTCTCTCTGAAAGCACAATATATATGAATAATATATAATTTTATATAGTTTTAAATATGTATAGTTTATATACAGCTCTATATATTCTACATAAATATCTCTTTATTACCCTAAGAAAGAAAAAGTAAATTGATTTTTCCTTTTTTTTTATTCAGAATTAATATTCCTTTGTTGTCCTTTTCACCAGGGAAGTAAAATGCTCAACCTGATTCCTCATACAGAAGAGTGCTTATAGTCCTTCACTGCAGGACTGCTCTCAGTGAGTTCTTCTCACTTGCTCTTGGAGTTGTTGAACTTCATGATGTTCCCATGGGTCCAGTACTCAAGTTTTTCTAAGTTCCCCTGGACGGCATTCCATCTTTCAGGTGCATCATCTGCACCCCTCAGCTTTGTGTCATCTCCAGGCTTGTGGAGGGCACACTCAATCCCAATGTCTATGTCACTAATGAAGATATTAAAGAGCACCCATCCCAAGAGAGAGTTCTGAGGGACACAATTCATCACTAGCTTGCACTGAGCCATTGAGCACAACTCTCTGGCTGCATAAATCCAGACAATTCCTTATCCAAGCACATCTTGCATAGTGAAATAATCATCAGTTTCTCATGTTTTCATCCAAAACTTGGTGGGATCTGTGTTTCTTTTTTAATTTGAAACATGCATACATACTCGGGAACATGTAAAATATTATAAAACCGAATTTATCTCTGAAGGACTTAAAATAAGCCTTAAGTGTTACAGACAATGAAAACTGTATTAGATGCTAAGTTATGACAAGTTTGTTTATTTCAAATATAAATACCCTGGTCATGTGAACTCTAGATGCTGAGGACTATGTATAAGTATGCATTCTTTTGTTTCACTTACATCATGTGATAACTTCTATGATGCAAATTCCATACATTTTTTAACAATTAGTTTACTAACTCTCATAATATCCTTCCAAGGATCCAATGGCAATGGACATCCTCATCCTCGAAATGACATACTGAGGCCCAGACAAGCTAAACAACTAACTCAAAATTTCTAAGGTACTCTGTCCCAAAAAATGTATTGAGACCACTTCTAAAACGCTGGCTACTGTCCTTTGTTAAAGGTCCTTTTTTGAGAGTATAAATGTCCTTTTGTACTGCAGTTTCCCTCATCTGTGTGTCAGGTAAGGAGGAAGGTCAGATCACAAATATAGAGGTCACTCTTCAGTAATCAGGAACTGCAGCTAGAGAAAACTCTATTTAATATTCCTTCACCTCCTATAAATCAGCTGAGTTATGGAGAAATCTGGACATTAAATTAATGGTAAGCAAGAACAACTCCCTCCTTGTAAGAACAAAAATGTGGAAAGATCAACCTTCATGCTTTGGGCAGAGCTTTCCTTGGTAGATACATCTCTGCTAAAGCATTTAGCACTAGTTTCTGTTAGATATAGGAAACTACACTAATTTAAGAACTCAACCGATCTGCAACAGCAACTCCTAGCTCTCTGCATTCCTAGCAATGTAACCTCTACCTTTCAAAGGTGCTTGCTATCAATTCCCCATTAACTCGATACCTAGTCTAAGAGATATGTTTTAGATTATGTAAGGGTTTAGTTTTCTAATTTCTAGGACTTGTCATTGGAACGAAAAACTTCTGTCTTCCACAATGACTTGAAGTGTGATTGTGGTCATGCATACATGTATATGTTTTACAGTGTTCACTGCAACTTAACTCATAATTACATGTATTCCTTGCAATTAAGCTTTTGTGTATTTATTTTTAATATTCTTACAAGTAAACATTTTTAGGCATCCACCCCTAAAAATAACCTGTCAGGCGTAGGTTTTCTCATCTTTCACAGTTAATTTTCCTAGGCATTACAGAAAAATGTCCACATTCTTCTTCTAGAGGATGAATTACTACTTTGTACAAGGCATAGACAGCATCTACATGCTTCATTATAATAATCTTTTAAAAATCCCAGGGCTTTGAAATTAGTATCAAAAGTTTTGTTATCTGATTTCCTTAAGGATCTCTGATGCTGAATTCAGGCTGAAGAACACTTTCTATAGGCACGGAGCATAATGGGTCAAGAAAGTGAAAGGGAAAAATACAGGACAAAAGCAAATACAGATACAGCATAGCAGGCACCCAGAGGGAGAGACACAGAAGCTAGCTTTGAAATGCTATGCAGCAAAAGTTTTTGCACTTTCAGCTACTTAATTGTAGGAATAAAAAGCAAGCTCACTGAGCAAAACCAAATCATATCAAACAACCTAGATGCAACATTTGGAATCATGCTATAATCTCCAGCTAAAGGTGTGCTTGGAGATTTGGCTGTGGCTTGGGACTGGGGTGATTTTGAAACCTGATCTAAAGCGCGTATGTTTTGGGAAATATATATATATTTCACAGTAGTTAACTGTTTTACAGAATAGGCAGCCACAGTTATAAGTATCACTATATGCCAGCGTGCTTATAAGGTGATATTTATGCTTAAACCTATAAATATGTTTTACAGACCCAAACAGCAGATTGAACTAACTGTCTTTAACTGTCTAAATGCAGTCATAACGGCACATCACATGGGTGTTTCTCACATAACAAGCTGCATATAAACTCATACAAAGCTTCATTCTCTTCATCTAGAAAAAGTATTCGGTACATGTTATTTTACTTTGCGCTTTCTCTTTTTGATATGTTTTCCAAGTAAGCTTTTGACAGTTTAGAAAGCCTTACGTTTGGAAAGGGATTTTGGGAAGTGAATTTTTCCCCCAGAAGGTGAGGCCAAGAAATGCATCAGTCACTCTTGTTGCTTTCTGACAGTTCAAGTCACCAGAGGCATTTGATGAACTTTAATCACTGTCACAATTGTAAAGGTCACACATGGGACCGA
Source organism: Serilophus lunatus (assembly GCA_013399895.1). Lineage (NCBI taxonomy): Eukaryota > Metazoa > Chordata > Aves > Passeriformes > Eurylaimidae > Serilophus > Serilophus lunatus. The sequence goes on from VXBA01001173.1 coordinate 510,714, forward strand.
AAGCACAAATCAGCTACAACATTGAAACATGAGTGAAAGAGAAGAGTGTGTGAATACACATGTAGATGTGTGCATGTGAGATAATGCATTTCACAAAAACATCGAAAAGTAACACATTTGTTTTCAGTTTAAGAGTACCTCAGAAAGATGAAGTTATGTGTTCTCACATTTTTTAAATAGCTTTGAAATTTCTACTAAAATATAGCGTCAATTTTAAATTACATTTGAACACAATTATGTCAAGTAAAGTATTTCTCTAACTTTAGGAATAGCACATGCCACACAACAGTTTGTTCTTTTTACCACACTATACAGTTATTGACTTGAACAGAAACCCCAGCATTTGAATCTATTCCAGTTTTTATAAAAATTATGAGCAATTTTTCCCAGATGTACAAGGCATAATTTTTTATTAAAATTGTAAGCTGCTTTAGGATTTGAAGTTTCTGAAATTTTCCCAAATTCAAAAGCTATGGCATATTTATTTGTGAAAACTGTGAATTGTATATTTCAACAGCTATTGAGCCAGAAGTATGTTGCAAACAGAAGCTTCATGAAACCAGAGAATTCATGCATGTTAATTTTGTTATTCCCAAGGAATAACAAGAATGCAACTATGAAGGCAATATTCTATTACCCCTCATGCAGAATGATCTAATGACATATTTAAAATAAGCAAGATGAACTTTGTTATCTATTGCACTAGGAAGCTGCACTGCCACATTGACAGGTTCACATAGACAAACAGCCTGTGGGCACATACACACATACATATAGAAAACCTGTCAGAACCAGGCCCAGTATGTTTCAGGACCCTGTTTTGAAGAATAGCCTAGAACACATAAGATCCTCAGGTCCCTTCCAACTGAATTTCTAGGATCCTATGACCCGACGTTATTGATAATACATTTTTTTTTTAATCAGCAATCTGAAATTTTAACTATTGTCTTGTTTTTACTATTGGAATACTTGTAATACTATATCATGTCAGCACCCTACTCCCAATAAGGAATCCTCTCGTACCAAGTATTCTACAAGCAGTAAAGTAACACAGTGCATAGTCAAGAGACAGCAATAGACAGATATGAAAAAAAAAAAATAATTTACTGAAATAGTATTAGTCAGTATGATAGTTAATAAAGCTAACATGGAGCAAACTATTGCTAAATACAAGTAAAACAGCAATCAACTTCTGAGAACAGCAAATAACTGAACGTTCACGAGAACTTGTCACGCAAAATCATGCACTGTTCTGCTTAAACAAACCTGTGTCTACAAATGCTTACACTTCCTCTGCAAAACTGTTTCAATCAATTTCTAAAGGAATTATTTAGAACTATATGTATTAAATCTCAAGTGTTTTTTTCATGAAAGACACCATAAAATCTTTGATGTTGAGCAAACAGCTAGATGTAAACTACAGGGATCTTCAGAAAGTGCTTTCATTGTATGTAATGTAGTTTTTTAATATGAAAAGCTCATTATGAACAGGTCGATTTATTATTATTATACACCTCATCTACAGAACAAAAAAAAAATCCCTAGATCTCCTGTGCAACAAGAGCACTTTTTCTAAATGAGGTTCTTGAATTACATACCATTTTCAAATGGCATAGCTACATTCACTGATGCCTAGAGTATATATCACACCTTATTTAGCAGGTGAATAATATACTTTTTAGGTGTGTTTGTCACATACTATTGCTAAAAACCTATGTGACTTAAAATACTTAAGATTTAGTACTCCTTTTTCTCTTTCTATATCTATTGCTCAGTAAGTTTTTAAAAGTAAATTTAGATTCTTGATGCCTGGACCAGTTTTAACAAGCCTTTCAGCCTCCCTTTCACCTGAATCTCAAAAAGCCATTGTTAACAGAATTATTAACAAGAGAGTTTACAGTGTTTGCAGAAATCCTAACAAAACTAACAGTGCAGTTCACACAGTACAAGCACAGAATTTGCAGCACAATCTACAAGGTTCAAATGGTACTAGAAGACTGGCACAGAATATAAGTTACCAGTTTTTTCCTTGCCTACAAGTAGTATGAAAGCTTCCTTAATATTGATGCAGATACGAGTAATTTTTCACCAAAGAGTCCCTGCAATCACACAAAGTACATGAGAATTATCTATCACATCAGAAATTAACCCAGCATATTATTAAAAGACTTCAACAAATATAGTGTTTTTCTAATGCAATTCCTACTCTCTTTTCCTCTCTTTACGTCTCGCTTTCTTTCTCTCAAATATCTCTTAAATGCACTCAGTTTAGCTTAGCAAGGAATGTGCCTATATGCTATCTAAAGAGACACAAACCCCCATTATTAACATTGGGATCAAAGAGAAGATGCTGGAATCAGCTGTCACACATTTTTATCATTTGAGAAAGGTCATGAAAAACTGAGAACGGCTGCCCTACAGGCAATAACTTTCTCCAAGATCTTGAGTCAAGCTCAGCAATGACCATAATTCAGATCTCTAAAATCTTGCAAAGATTATACAGGGAGTTCTTCAAGGTAATTTTATCACTCCTGCTTTCAAGTAAGAAAGGATACATATACTAGCCCAGATATATCTAAATTTTTCAAGAAATATGCAATACTCCTCAAGGGCCACCAAAAAAACATGTAGAAAGAGCTTCCTAATCTGAGATCACCAGGGAGCATGCACTCCACATTGAGTTAACTGGGAAACATTTTCAGAATTTATTCTTCTTAGGAGTGATCTTCACTGTATGACACATCACTTGGGAGCCTTAAACTTGTGACAAAACTACTGGAATTTGCAATATAAAAAAAAAAATGCAAATAAACCTAAATGATCTCATAGAATCAGTCAGTGGAAATCCACAGCTCTCCCACAGTAGCACCAAAAGACTGTTAAGAGCTGCTGGCTTTTTTCCTTCGGCCAGCTCATCTGACACTTTAACTGTAATTCCTAAAGGAAGTATTATATGCATCTATCATTTTTTATTAAATTTTTAAAGAAAATAATGTGAAGAAATGTAATAGTAAACTTTAACCATTATAGAGAATTATATTTTAAATGTTATGAATGATTTTGTGGAAATCTATTATTAGCAACTAAACGATGAAGATAATCTAATACTTTACATGACATTTCGCAGTATTTCATATGTGCAACCCTGTAAATGCCCAAGTCCTTAGGATTTATGCACTTCATAAAGAAAAAGCCACCAAGAAACCAGGTTAAATGTTTTTTTAAAAAATTCTAAATTAATAACCTTATAACTCTGAGTAGTGATTCTCCTCATCTGGAAGGAGTGAAGCAGCAATCTGTCTCTGTAAAGGTTCAAGGCATAAGCTCCTGAGGCTAAAGATGTCTAGTTCTAATCCTAGCTCAGATAGATGGTATCAAATTATGTCAGTTTTAAAGTAAATATCATTTGCATCAACGTTTACTTCATAGTTGAATTTAGCTGAAAACATGTGTCTCTTCAAATGATGACTCTAATTTTCTGAATACAGTTCCATTCATTGCCCATAAGAACAGCCATATCATGTCAAAAAATGTATTAAATATTAATTTAAGTAAAACCAACTAAATTTCATTATTTAAGTAAATTTAAGTAAAAACACTTAAGCAAATTTAAGCAAAACTTTAATAGAGAATCTATTTTTCAGAACATCAAAAACTGTTCTTACCTCTCACTTTTTGACCCTTACAACTAACATAGAATAGAAGATGCAAATAGGCATCAACAGAAAGTCAGAGCTGGGAACATATATTGCAAAACTGTTTGCAACAAATAGATCATCACAATCTCAGAATCTTCATACATCTTGTCATTAGGCATGATCTGAGGTCTGTCAAGTCACCAGACCTTACATTTATTAAGATTTAGCAAACATTCTCTTTTCCTAGACTTCTAGACTATTACAGTATTGAAGAGGTAATTAAAAGTTCATCATCAGATTTATGTTTGACATGGACACAGGTGAAGAAATACTTTCCCAATTTCCATGATAAAAAAAATCCTATATGTCTTGACATAACCGTATAATTTCAGTAAATTGCCAGGAGGACACCCAAGCATACTTGAACGATCCTTCAGATGTACTTACTCTCAATACTACAACCTGATGTTGTTCAAAATTTACTCTGATACTTTCTTAGTTCACTGAATTCACAATGTATCTGATCTTCTGCTAATATACTGCTACCCAAACCAAGTGAACTCTCATTTTATTGATATTTGCCCATCTTTCTCCCTTCTATTCTAAATGGAAACAGCAAAAGCTGAATAGATGCACATTGTCCCAGAGCTTTGGAAACAAAAAATTATCTTGTTCACACCTATGCAGCTCTTTTTCTGATGATACATTATCATAATTTATTATTATCATTATTTAATTACCAGCCCAGGCAATTGCTAATATATTGCCAAATGGATTACTAAATGGGCCATCATGCCTTTCTAATGAATGAATACACATTATCCATAAAGTAGGTGCATGGCTGTCCAGAATCTGAACTAGAGTTTCAGAAAATCCTCACATATTCTTAAACAATATTTTTATCATGCAATCAGATAATGGAATTTCTTTTTAATAACAGAGAATTACTAACAAGTGTACTTTAGTTTTCTAAAGGAGCAAGTCATGGTAACTTTAAATTCTCTCTTATTTTTACGAGAGTTTTAAAGTTTAAACCATGCAATTCAGTTTGATTATATTCACACAGAAACCAATGATGGTAATCATAAAATTCCACTCCATTCCATGTGAAGTGGGCAACTGATCTACTGTTAAAATTTTACGTCTCACAACAACATCTTAGCACAACATAATTTAAATTTATACAGAAGGTCAAGTACTAGACCCTTTTTTCATGCTATGTGTCTTACAGACAGATACTGCCTATTTACCTGTGCTTTGCCAGGATATGCCATGATGTTTTTCATGTCCACATGTAGTAAGACAAGGTATACAGAGGAAGTTAGAAGCTTTTATTATTCAGTTCAAATAAAATTAGAGTTTAATTGTATGGGGAACCAATTTTATTATCAGTTTTCCCACATATGATCTTTTCTTCAAGCAAACAAGCTCTGACCACAATATATTTGAATATTTGAAAGCTTTAGTGGCTGAGAAGAGACAAAGGAAATGGGGGGGGAAAGGGGGAAAAAAAGAAAATTAAAAGGAAGAAAACTGATGGAAATAAGATGAATGAATTAGCTGAAGATGTTCTTTGAAAAAATTAATAAATGCAAACAATCTCATCTTCCAGGCTTTAAAATACATTCTTTTTTGTAATATACTGTCTACCCTGGGCATATTTCCATGTTACTTCCTCCTATCTCTGCTTCACTAACACTAACATATTCATAGCACAACTGTGGGCAATGTCTCCATACCAAGGAGACCAAGGTCTCCATTTCTGATTAAAAATGAAGTCATAGGTCTTTTTGAAGATTTTCGATTAACAGAAGATTTTCTGTTAAGAAACATCAACCGCACATAACCCCTGAAAGACAATACCTTGAAAATTAAGAGACTGTCCCAAATAAGCCCTAGGAGCTTCTATCATTAGAACTGTATTTAGCCTCTCTTCCTATTTTAATTCTTATCCATCAAATAGAATATAAAAAATCTAGATCATGTACATGCCTGTAGGCTGTAACTTCATAATTTCACACCGTTCCCTGTGAATTCTCTCACTGTCTTTCCCTGTTTTAGTACTGCAAGAAGTGAGAGGCTGCTGCCTTCCCCTCTTTCTCCTCCTCATTTTCTACCAGCTGGGAAAAAAGGAATTCGTAAAGTCAATTATAATGAGAGGAGATAGCAATTTCAATTAGCACAGCACTATTCATGTAACATGATGTCCCAGGGCACTTGAAAATAATATATTGTAAAAGGACTGGGTTATTTTTAGTGTCATTTTTAACTGTTGTCACCTACTTAACCAACTCACTTTCCTTCTGCACACTTGACTTGAAGTATAGAACATGCATAACTTTCGGCAATTAATGAGTCAGAGCAGGAAGACAGAAAGAGCAGCAGTTTTTAATTCATTAGATTTTCACCTTTGAAGACCTGTGCTTAAAGCTTACTTCGTGTCCATCTGCCCCAGGCTCATGTTGATAGATCTGCTTTTCTTTCTGAGCCCAGGTTATCATTAAATGCAATACACCAATATAACAATTTTCCAGAAAGAAAAAAAAAAAAATAAAATAAAAAGAAGGTGGCAAAAGTAAAACCTTGCACTTATCAGGCTTTTCAGTCCTCTTTCTTATTATGACTTTTAATCTCCCTTTTTTGCAAGAGGGTAATTTGGGAAATTACAAATGGTATAGTATACTGACTCTTTCTGAATTGACTTTTTTCCTTTGTCACCAGTATAAGCTACTGGGTCTGTCAGCTGAGTACTGACTCAGTACTGACTTGCTTTCTAAATCACATCTGAATGATTTCATGTTCTCTTCATCATGCCAACAAGTTCTTGATCATAATCAATTCCTACACCTCTAACATTGATCTGCCACAGTTAGGGGCTCCTACATTTCTCATCAGGAAATTCCAGTGGAAAATATTTCTGCAATTCAAACACAATGCTTATGCAATTGGCCCTGGCCAAGTTGTAATAGAGCACTCAGAGACCCTGGAGTGCACAACAGCCTTACCGTATTTTGTGTTTGCAACCTTTCTTTTGAAAAGGGAAAGATGAATAACCAGCTCAGTCTTTCTTTCCCATACTTTTGTAACTCCACAGTCAGCAACTGATATTTATTCCTAATGACTTTGGAATGACTATCCCCAGGAAGAGGCAGTTGGGATTGGTCCTCATCATACTCACACAGTCAAACACATACAACTGTAAAAGGCTGTTGTAAAAATACACCTTTTTTTCTTTTTTCTGGTGGCTCTCTGACATCATTGTATCATGATGCCAACCAAAAATAAGGTTAGGGAAACTTGCACTTAACCATCTGTCCTTCCTTTAAACACACAAAATACTATACAGATATGACACTGGCAAATTGTCTGAAGAGCAAACTTCTGGGGTAAATTCTCTGGTTTTTAAACTGTTTACTCCTGGTTGCACCAGGAGTTTAAATACTTGAAAAAACTGTAACCAGCGATGGGAAAACAATGGAATTTATAAAGAACTCTGACCAAGCATATATCCTAACCATTTTAAAGCTTCTCTTGAGACATGTTACCCATACTTGTGGAAAATTAACATTCTGCAAATGTTGTGAAGTATTTCACAATTTAAAATATTTTTTAAAGGATGTTTTCAGCTCGAAAGCTTGTGTGTTACAAATTATGTGTTACTCCCACTGTGGTTCTGTTGAGATTACCCCTAGCTAGACCTGATACGTGTGCAGTGTACTTCAGCTTTTCAATTTTGACTATTTCCTCATTCTTTTAAAATTGTAGCTGCCTTAAGCCCTTCTTTTATTTCCTTAAAAAGAAATCTTCCCATTCCATCCAACTACATGTTAAACAATAAATTTAAACTGATTGCTCCTTGCTAGCTTTTTGGAAGGCTCCTGCTTTCAATAGCTGAATATAGATATAATATTGTTTTGTGTCTTTATAGCACAAGGTAGGGAAACTATGTGACATATATCTTTTCTAGACTTAAGGGCTATACTTTTTACAGTGGCACTATTCATTTATTCATTGTCAGTAATTTGCAAAGAACACAGCAGTTTAAGTACTTGCCTCAAGTCTAAGCACACCTTCAGGTCTAGCCAAATAGCACATCAAGGCCTTTTATCCTAATTACATGAATGAAAGCATCTTTTACATCCATCAAGCTGCAAAATCTAGTCCATTATACATAAAAGCTGTGTAAATGATACAACCTCTAAAAGAGCACTCTCCCACTTGAGTCTGGTTCTCTAGAGGTGTCTGTAAATGTTGCATGATTTCAGCATAAAACCAACTATCCAATCATTTGGAGATCACTATCGTTAAGTCCCTCATTTTTCATCCTTTAGCTGTCTCAAGTCACATCTGAAGATGTTTTCTATGCATATGCATGGCTGTAAGAAGTGACATTCATCATTGTCTAAATAATAATTTGCCAGAAGAAAATGTGAGAGCCTAGAAAATGATCCCGGACCTGTCCCAAGCACATTTACTGTGAGGACCTTATGGACTACCTTTATGTTCTCCATTCAGTGAATCTGATACCTTGTTGCATAACAAGGCTGTGAATGTCAGTTACAGACTGAAAGTCTTTCTAATCCTTCCTTGTGTATTTTTAGAGTCTTTTCAAGAAGAAGCACCATACTGTGCTCAATACGCAACTGCTCTTTACATCCTGCCTTGTACAGTCTTTAAAGACAGCACTTAAATATTTAACAATGCATTTACATGGACCTTCTGCTACAGTGCTCATAGGCATGCTTTTCAATACTTTACTTCACTTGTTAAGTATCATCTTCGTAGACTTAGCATTCAAATACGGTATCAATTGTTTCAGGAAACTCAAAAGAATAGCTTTCCAGTGTTTCCAAGTGTGTTTTCAGGCTTTAAACACTGGCTAATTTTTAAAATCTAATTTAACCAACTCTGTAATTCTACTTAGTCCTAGCTCAGGCATTTCATATTGCTTCCCTTCAACTCGTGGATATGCAACAACTGAATTGCTGAAGTTCTTCATCCAGAAAGTGCACTTGATTTCTTGTAATGTTTATTCTGGCGAAAACAAGCATTTGGTGTCAGATGATGCAAAAGTTACCCTGCTTTCTAACAGATTTTCTATTTCCACTTTGGTAAATCAGTTTATGATATGTTTTCCATAAGATTTTTCCATCACATTTGTACTTGCAATCACATAAATTAAATATTGGTGTAAATCACTTTAACTTTGTTGCAAAGCCAAGCAGAACTGAGGAATGTAGACAGAGTGTTCTTGGGAAAGGGGCAAGGGGCAAAAATATTCTATAGGTAGAAATACAGAAGCAGTAGCTATAACCAGCTATAACCAGCTATAACAAGCAAAAAAAATGTCAGTCTATCCAGATAAATTTCTGATTTTTCATCAGATATGTATTTTTTACATGTTATAAAAGTTATCTTCTCTATTACACAAATCACTCTTTATAATATGAATATGTATTATCTTTGTTACGATATATATATATATATATTAGTTTACATTATATACTGTAGTGTAATGGGTCAGTGGAATTTTACTGGAGATTTTAATATAGTTTATGCTTAAGTAAAACAAACTAAAAGACACCTAGGTCCTGGAAATGGAAGCTGGCTTCTTGGAAGCTTAGAGCTGTCCATGAAGGACAAAGGATATCTCTGGACAACAGAGATAACAACAGCATTCCAGCCCCTCTAACACACCTTTGAAACCCTACCAGCAGCGTCTGGCATCATAGATAAGTCACTACTGCAAGACTGATCCCAGGGACATCTGGATCAATAGACGACTTTCAAGAATACTGCAAAAATTGAGTTGCTTTGCAAACTTTTACTGTGGTTAGTAAGCAGTAATGTGGGTGCTAGCGCTAGTGTTGTACCTGAACATATGAGAATCCTGTGTATAACCACATTCAGGCTGCTCCAGTATTAATGGGACATCTCAGGTGCATGAATAAACATTTTTGTAACTATACTCTGCATCCTCCAACCTCTATTTGCTGATATGGCCAGTAGCGAATTTTCAGCTTGGCACCAAACATGAAACTCATGTACAAGAGCCTAGATTCTACATTTTGTGAGAGAAATGGGATCCAAAATAATGCTGATTTTCTAAATTACTGAGACAGCATCAAAAGTTTTCTGTGCAGACATTTTAGATACAAAGAAGTTAGTGAAAGGAAGCTGTATATGGAATAAAATCTGCTTTACTAACTTTATAATTAAGAGTTCTTTTAATTTTATTACTAAATGTTTTCCCTTTAACTTGCTTGTAGAAGGTGGAAAAAAACTACCGCCCACATTTTACTGTTGGAGAATGAAGGCACAGTGAAATCAACCTCCCAAGAGCAAAAAACAGGAAATTTGGAGCATTTCAAGATATGTGACTCTACAGGATCAAGTCCCAGGGAAAGCACACTAAGACATGAGTTCATTTGAATAACCACACAGTTGAAAATGTCCAGAATAAGTGTTCCCAAATAAGAAGTTAACCATGGAAAGTTTTATCAGTGGAGTTCACTTTCAGATACCCCAAATGCTTTTTAACACAGCCTTTAACAAATAATGGATGTTCTGTTAACATTAGAACTACATAAAGATATAAGTTAGTAGTACCGAAATTTTTGTAATTGTTCTACATACTTAGGAACACAGTCTAACACTTCTGGGAGCCCCATAGGTCATACAAGGCACAAACCAACGGGAATATGAGAGCAAGCAGTTATCCAAAAACGTATGGAATAGGCAGATGATAAAAACATTTAAATACAGTGTTGAGGATAGGCTGCAAATGATGGTGGGCGGTAAAACAGTAACAAAACAGACTGAATAATCCTTCCTCCCCTTCCACCTGCTCCCACGTGGTCCAATAAGGCATAAAAAATCCCAAACAAATAAAACCAAAATAACAACAAAACTACAAACAAACCACCCAACAGTGATTCCTTTAGCTTTATCCTTCCTGCTCCATTCCAAATTCTTCTGTTCCCCACCATTAACACAGAGTTTTTTAAGCTAGGAAGCATCATTGCTTCTACAGCTGAGGGGCCCTTCACACAGGAGAGGAGAAATTGATCTATCTTCAAAGGATTTTTGTTACTGTGCTGAATGTCTCTCAGATGAGATATGAAGAGCTGTGCAAGTACATTCTGTAAAATTCCCCTTTTGTTAGTTTATCTCACACCCAGAAGCAAATTCTGTAGATCCCAGATAATCATCTTAACAAGGCCCTAGCCTGTGTCTCCTATACTAATATGGGATAAGAGAGCTTTGCTGATAGAATGTGAAATGTTTACCTCTGCAAGCATATATTACATCTCACAGAGGAATTGGGGCAGGGGGCAGGAGGAAAAGACATCTCTGTGAAATGATTTAGACTGAAGCAGCTCTGCAAATAAAGCAAATGGTGAACTGCAGAATTCATATCTTTTCAACGGATCACTGAAAATCTCTGTATAAATAGCTCTGATATTCAAGTTCCTGTTGAAAGTAATAGTTGAACAAATTCCAAACAAATACAAGGCTGCAGAGCAGGAAGGTGCTAACAGCCTTTTTCTTTTTCTTTCAACAAATGTAGGCAGCCTTTCTGTCAATTTACACTTAACAGGAGCAAGAATCCTAAATATTACAGAAATGACAAAAGGCTGTTCTGTTCTTAAATGCACTTTTTATTAATTCTGTGAAAAGAAAATAAACTGAACTGCCAGAATTCCCTGCTGCAACTTACATTTCTGTAAAGACTACCATGAAATATCTAATTTGGAAAATAAATAAATTAATAAATTCAAAACCTTGGAATCAATTCCCAAAATGTAAATGAGTAAATTTTCTTCTCATTAGACTTTTTTAATAAAAGAAAATAGCAAAAGCTATTGCCCTGCCAGGTATTCACCATGGGGATCTCACCTTACAGACATTTAAGAAGGAATTTAAATTTATGAGATCATTTCCCTTATCTTCTTTACATGCTCCTTTCATTATACTCTTACTTGTTCATGTCATTCTTTTGTTTCATTACTTAGTGGTGTTGTCCTCTGCCAGAAGTGCCACAATGGAGGTATATCACTGTTGTTCATCATTGCATTAGAATAAAATGTTTAACTTTCTCTTCATGATTTTTTTTCTTTCTCTCCTTGTGAGGGCAGAACCAGAAGCAGTAAGCCATTCATAGGACAACTGACACTACTCTGTCTACTTGTAGTGTCATCAATTAATCAAGTTAAGAGAATAAAGCATAGCATAGGAATGGGGGGGGGGAGGGGAGGGGGGAGGGGAACCAAAAGAGGATCACAGTATCAACAAGGTTGGAAGAGACCTTGAAGATCATCAAGTCCAACCCATAATCTAACAGCCCATCATCTAAATCATGGCACCAAGTGCCTCATCCAGCCTACTCTGGAACACCTCCAGGGTCGGTGACTCCATCACCTCCCCTGGGAAGCCCATTCCAATGGTGGATCACCCTTTCTGTGAAGACTTTCTCCTAATATCAAGTCTAAACCTCCCCGATGGAGCTTGAGACTGTGTCCTCTTGTTCTATCGCCAGTTGTCTGAGAGAAGAGACCGACCCCCGCCTGACTCCAACATCCTTTCAGGTAGTTACAGACAGCAATAAGGTCACCCCTGAGCCTCCTCTTCTCCAGGCTGAACAACCCCAGCTCCCTCAGCCGCTCCTCATAGGGCTTGTGCTCCAGCCCCTTCAACATCCTCGTTGCCCTTCTCTGGACACGTTCCAGTAACTCAACATCTTTCATGTACTGAGGGGCCCAGAACTGGACACAGCACTCAAGGTGAGGCCTGACCAGTGCCAAGTACAGGGGAAGGATGACTTCCCTACTCCTGCTGGCCACACCATTCCTGAGGCAGGCCAGGATGCTATTGGACTTCTTGGGTGCCTGAGCACACTGCTGGGCACACCAATACTACAATAGCAATATTAAAATATTTTTAAGATCATAGAACTAAACTAAATGCTTTTATATTTAAACATAAAATTAAGAATTTATGTGGTAGTCCCTTTGAAAGTTCAAGGCTGAATTGAAAGTGCAAGAATTGAAGAAGTAAATCTATTGAGGAAAAAAAACAGAAAGTCCTTACTGAGGATTTTTTTTCTTTTCAGTCTAGAAACACTCTAATGTGCTTTTTTCATTTTCAGAGAACTCTGAATTGTCTATGCCAATTGCATTCATAAATAAAATTAGGGTCTTGTAGCACTTCTGCTTTATGTTAAAAATAGTTTATAAAGCAAACAGGAAAAAAAATGTTATAAATAAATGGTTATGCATCACATTCGCCTAATTTCTGCCTTGCATCATTGCAAATAAGGAACAAGTCAAGGAGATCAATGACTTTAAGTAGGAATAAAACTATTCTGAGTGAGAAAACATAGGTGCTGAACACATATTTAGAAAAGTCCTATAAAAGCACCTGGTCTGAAACTGCATCCTCCAAGAATCCTCAGTCACAACTGGTGATTTTTACTTCCTGCTCGAGGAAGAACTTACTACAGAGATGACATTTTCTTCTGCTTGGGGAACTGAGAACAATTTTTTTCTATTTGACTTTTTCATTGATTACGAAAACAGAGTAAGGACAGCTGCACATGAAAAGGAGAAAACATCACCACTAGATAAAGGTCACAAAAGAGTCATTGAAAAGTTCATGATCATACATAAGACGTGAGAAGTGATACATGCACACTTAGTCTCCTAACTTATACATAAAAGACATCATTCTCTTTCAAGAGAGAAGACATTCTGAAAAAGGATCAGTCTCTGAAGGGACGATGAATTTCATCCAGTTGCTGTCTGGAATAAAGTAAGCTTTAAAAGCAGGGGCAGAGAGGGAGAGAATATTTATAACCCGAAGAAGTGTCACCAATAGCTCTAACTTGTCTGACCTTCCATTTTGCAGGGGAAAACAGTCTAAAAACTTTGGAAGGATAGCCACAAATGCACAAATGATAGGAAGCTGTTTGTTAAAGGCATAATGTTTTCTAGGAAACTGCATATTTACTACCATTGGCAAAAAGCGTGGAAAAAAACAGAAACATTTTCAAATATGGAAGACTCAAAAAGCACTTTAGAGTACCTTGGTTATTTTGTTTATTCATAGACTTTCAAAAGCAGTGATTTCATCAGTATAGCTCTGTATTACAATTAGGCAGGTCTTCAATAGCCCAGTAAGATTCTTTCTCCCTCCTGCCAATACATATGATAACTGTGTGCCCGAAGATTCTAATTTGGACACAAAGATGGCAAAGCAACCAAACTCTGTTCTTTTGACCACAAATTCTCAAACAATGCTTTGTCTCCAGCAGCAAAATTGAAATAAATGTAAATGAGCCATTTGTGAACTCTGCATGTTGTCAGTAGCATACAGAAAGACCTAGTATTGCATTGTGCTGATGAAACAAGTAGTTTCAATGGAAATTTCTAAAATTCTATGGGGATGGAACATTAATTAGTTATATCTCAATTTTCCAGCCACATCTCTGAGGACAAGATTAATAAAATTATATTATTGGGAGTTTATAAACTACTAGTGCTAAACCATTCTCCCTACTTTATTTTGTTATGTGATTAACTACTACCAAAAAAATGAGGTGTTCTTGAAGGTCCTCGAGGATGAAAAACTATAAAATGAAAACGATCATACTATTATTTTAATTGTTGTGATAAGGAGACTTGCAGGCCAAACATTTTAACATAAAATCATTTCAATCCGGAGACTTACTAAGCATGAAATGGAAGTTAAACAAAGTGCTCTGAATAGATGTAAAATTATGTTGATAAAGCAAATTATTTCAGTGACCTTTCTTGTATATCAGAAAAGCAAAATTACTTTCTAACTCAAGAGATACAGACAGCTATTTGAGAAACAGGTGCCTTCACTCTACCAACAGATAAAGAAATAAGTACAAAGGCAAATAATTGAGTTAACATTTGTTTCATTTTGATCTCAAAATCTTTGTCTAGGTTCATAATATAAACAAAACATAGAGTATCTTCTGCTGAGACATATCAGCATAATTCCACTGACCTCAACAGACGCGCACCAACTGAAAGTCTGTTGCACTATTTGCAGTCAAGTGCAATTGGATGAAAACTATACTTAATGTTGCAGTTATGTGAAGAACTAATAAAAGCTGGAAGATGTGTTAATTTGTTTTCATTTTTATCCTTCAGAAGACATGCAATCTTTGCTAATAATTTGCTTAAGCAAGAGATTATTGCATCTTTAATATGCTTTTTTTTTTTCTTTTAGCATATTAACCCATGAAATCCATCATTATTGCAATGATCAGGACATGAAATTTGCAGCCATTTTTTTCTTTCATTAACCTAGGTCTTAAGAAAATATAGATTTTAACTTGTTTGAATACCTTTTAAAAGCAAAACATCTTTCAAAGGTTTTTTTCGTCCTTCTATAGACATCTATTTGTCAAATATTTCAATAAATAGACAGATTACAGGCAGTTCCAAATGTAAGAGACTAGAGAAAAAGGTCTTCTTACTCTGCCTCAGGCTTCAAATTTTATTTTTCTGTGTTGTTATTTCATCTTGAAATATAGTAACTCACTAATGAATATTCTCAAATTTTGCCACTCTTACTATTACAAATTCTATAATAGGTTTAAATTAACTCAGTGTATGTAATTACAGTACCTTCCCTCTGATTGTCAACTTTGGAGTTCAGTGCAGATTACTTTAGCTGCAGGTAATAGGTTAAATTAATCCCTGCTGTGCAACAAACTGCTGTAGCAAAACTGCTATTGCTTTCTGAGTCGATTAGCTTACTTTTGGTCTGCTTGTTTTTACATTTCACTGCAGCATAAATCTAATGTAGATGCACTTCAGAATATAAAATGGAAGCAGTACGGATAGTAACTGAGTTCTTTTTCTTTCAAGTATAATTGAATTGTTTTAATACACAAAAAGTTAAGACGCTTCCCATCACATTAAATTGACTTGTTCTGAAACAAACAAACAAAAACACACAAGAAAAAAACAAAACAAAACAAACCAAATAGAGACACTGGAAGAAGAATTAGGGTACCTATGAGTTCCTATTGCAAGAACTTAGAAAAAGACCTGCATGGACTAATTGATAGGCTACAAGTGATTAGACCAGAACCTTTAAATGGGCACATGAGAAGTTGCGGGAACTCTTCTACCTTTAGACATGAAGTCCCCAGTACCAGACTCCCTTTGCATGAACTAAGTAAAGAATTTCATCAGAATTTGATTCTCATTCATATTATATAAATCTGGATATTCTTATAATATAAACAAATAGGAAATATGTCTTACCTTTTTATCAGGTTATCAGGTTTTGAATGTCACCAATTCACAATCCAATGAATTCTAGAGATTAATATAAGCATCAAGTTCAACGTAATTAAAAGTCAGAAATGAAAAAACATCATGTGCTTTGTGTATTTAATTTTAAATGTCCCTCTTTTTAACATCATTTGCTCTCCAATAAAAGCTGTGACTGTGGAGCCAGAGATGGTGAATTTTGTATAAAAAGAGAAATGCAGGAATATGCAGAGAAGAGATACACATCATCTGCTAGTACTGACTATTCTTTCTGGATTTAAAACTCATTTTACTGCTTTGAAACTACTTACCTTGTTGTCTTTGACGTCCGACTCTTTTTGTATTTTAATGTCACAGACCTGTGAATTGTAATCCTTAGACTACTTTCTCTGTGATGGACTCTGAAAAAAAAAAAAAAAAGGCAACTAGATAACAAATTCAACAGCCATCTCCTGATTTATGCTTGAATCTTCCCAAAATATGTCAGACCAGACCACACATAGAGCAAAATCATAGCTATATTTAATTCCATGGAACCAGATCTGACTCTCCCTTACCTTTGATCCTGCCAGTAACTTGGTAAAATCAGAGTTATGAACCGGTATATTTAGTAAAGCAAGTATTTGTGCAGTTTAAGACAAGAAGTTTTGGAGACGTTTCTTCTTTTCTCTGTTTCTTTTTGAGAACTTAAAAGATCACCCTGAGCTTTAGAAATTCAACTCTTCTTCCCAGATTATCACCACCTGAAACAAATCTGCAGGCCGAGAGTCCCAAATCAGTAATCAGTTATTCCTTTGTAAATTCACTTTTTGAGTCTTGCTACAAGTATGACATCCAGAAAAAGAAGGTCAAAGCAGGCCTACCCTCACTGATAAACAAGGCTGGAAAACTGGTGGCAACAGACGAGGAGGTGAAGTCCTAGTGGACAGACTGCAAGACATGGACAGGGGAGCAAAGTCCCTGCCATGAGATCAGCTTCATGGCCGCCTGAGGAACCTGAATAGAAGACATATATCCTCTGTGCAGTTCTGGAATAGTAGAGAAAACCATCAGATCTAATGTCCATTTTCTGTAAAACATTGTCTAACATTTGCTAAAGTATTCAGGTATACTGAAAATATTTATAGCTCTGAATCAGGGCTTTTTAATATTATTTTATTTCAAAATATAAATCAGAATAATACATAGTTCAGTGATCTCAATATTTTGTTGCTTGAAAAAATATGGACTAAGGAAGGCCAGTGTAATGAAATTTCTTAAGGCTAGGAAAACATAAGAAATAGAGCACTTAATAGTAGTGATTAAGATTTGTACAGGAAAGCGAATCAGACAGAGAAAGAACTAATTGCCAGACCCCATTTGGAAAATACAGACATTCTTAGCCCTCTGCAGTACATAGGGTCAGACAGGCTATTCCATCATAAATATACTGCTTAGGGGCTGCTTTGCCAAGATATCAGTGTCTCTTCTCTATCCCTATCAGATTGCAAAAGATTTTGAAATTTCAACTGAAGAAGTTCTACCCTGTCCTTGATCCAGATATTCAAAAGAGTTCTTGAATTACTGCAACATCTGAAAGAAACTGCAATTTATGCTCATAATTCGATCTCCTTTTTCTTCCTTTTAAATACTGCACTAAACAGGTAGGTAATCTCTTTTCAGTCAGATACTATCACTGCATCTCTACTGTCAAAAGAAAAACTAAAACTGTCAGAAAAATCAGAGCCTAAGTATAAAAATATTCCTGAATGCTTAAACACTTGAAATGAGAGAGCACTCTAACTTCAGTTACATGCAGTTTTCATCTGTTTGAAATGTTGGTTCTTACAGCCAGAGTTAGGAATTTCTCTTTACCTGATCATTTAAACACATATTTGCTAATGCCATTTAAAAAAATATGCCCACTCTTTATATAAAAGAGCACTATTATGTTTATACTTGTCTTTAAATTGTGTCATTATAAATGTATTCTAATTTTTCCCTATTGTAAACCAGGTCAGGCTTCTGAGTAATCAACACTGAAATTATTTACCTTAGCTATTTCAAAAGTAGAAATATCACTCCAAAAACCTTCCTAGATGAGTCAATTTTAACAGGAAAATCAGAGGGTGAATAAGTTTTTTCCATATCTACTGAATAAATTGAGCAATTATCCTCTAATCCTTCTTGTCTCCTGAAGAGCTGGGCAGCAAGTCACTACCAGAAAGATAACAAAATATGTTATCCTATCGTGAAAATGTAATAGTGGTGTGCTACTATTACAAATTTCCAGGCATTCTGGATAACATTTTATCCTATTGTATCTTCCAGATGTATTTCAAAATGTTTTTTTCCAATGAACAGTTTCCTCCCAGCTGCAGCTATATCATGTTCTCTCATGAGAATCTAAGAATATCTGATACTCACAGCTGATATTAAACTTCAAAATGTTCCCTTACAACAACAACAAAACAGAACAGATTGGAATCCGAGGAAAGTTTATTGGCAGATATTTGTACACTTTTAGTCAACAAAGTACCACAATGTGTAATAAAGGATGAGAAATAAGTAGGAGAGAACCTTTAAAATTTCCAGTATGAGTTAATTTTTAATAAAAACCTTTCTCCCTCTATTTGCTAATTTTTCAGATAGCTGCTTTTCCTTTGTACTTTTCAATGGAAATTTACTTGACATACCCTTTGGGTTTTAAGGAAGGGAAAGACATACAGAGAAAATCCACTTTCTAGAAGAATTTTTGGTTTGGACTATGAAGTTCACAATCTTTCTGAATATCAGCAGAAAAACAGTTGTCAAGAAAGGTTTTATTCTTCTCCAAGGGCAACCGACAGCACATTATAAAATTTTCCATCTCTTCTGATGTTGGTAACCCTGAAGTGACACTGGATGGAGCTCTAGTAAGGACACAGCAAGCTGAACAGATCTGGTATTCATATTGAGGTCTGATGGCACCATGGTGGAGTTTTTGTACAATTTTTTTAGAAGTTAGCCACTCTATTCAACTTTATCTACAATAAACTTTCACTTGGGACCTCTTAATATCAAGTTGTCTATAGAGAATGTATTCCACTAACAAAAGCCCACTTACACATTTGTTCCTGTTCTGTAAGCATGAGAATTTCAGGCTCACCATCATCACTAAGATCTCCAACACACTTGTTAAAGTTATTGAAAAGATAACAAGCACTGAACTTCTAAAGAAAATAAGCTACTCCACAGTTAAAAAAAAAAACAAAAACAAACAAACAAACAAAAAACTGTTTGTGCGTCTGTGACAAGTATTGCACAGGGCAAGACTTTGAGTGGAGGTGAAAGAGAAGTTGCTCCCTCTCCCAGTGGCACTTCTAAAGTTCATTGGCCGTTAAGGATCTCAACACAAAACCTGCATCTTTGCAAATGTACATGCCATTGCACACACTGCCATGAAAGTTTCAGAAAAGGTTTTTTTAAAAAAAATAAATTTAAAAAGCTTTCTCATTATCAGGATAATACTAACAAAAGACAAGAATCTTTAGTTCTTAAATGCAGGCAAAGACATAAAATTACCACTGCTGCTCAAACATAAAACTGCCTTCTTTTTGTCCCTTTTCATCCAACTTGAGTTGCCCATCCATGTTACTTTTGGAACAAGCAGAACAAAAGTCTAAGAACACTGTAATGTCCTTAAGTATTAATTAAAAGAAAAAAAAAACAGAGTTAAAATTAATTTTAAAATTAGTTTACAAGAGGAAAAAATTCTCTCTTTCTACCATGATTGGCTCCCGCTGCCATTTAATATCACACTTATGGCAGAAAGAAAAAAGATTTTAGAGAGGTTTACAGAGTTCCACTGGGGATAGCACAGACCCTCTCCACCTTCCTTCTGCTCTCCCACTTAGGAAGAAATAAAATTTCTTTGGACAAGCATATATTTGTTTTCATATTCTGCTTTCCACAGGTAGATTGTGCATACACCATGATGCCAGGGTACCTGATCGTCAGTTTCTATCATCTGAACCCAAGAGCAAGAACAGTGATGCAAACAAAATATGGCCTGCTGTATTTTTTAGTGAAGAATATCTAAAAATGTTAGACAAACACACAGGAAGAAAACAGACAGAATCTGGTCCTCACCATAGAAAAAGAGAAAGCACAGCGGGATCAAAACTAATAATCTCTGCGTAATAGCAAGACATAGGAAGAGAGTAGAATGAGAAGCTTTATAATCTGAGCTGGCTAGTAAAATGAACAAAGCAAAAAATTCGCAGTATCTTCATACTAGTAGCAGCCAAGTGAAGAAAAAAACCCTAAAGTCCTTCCAACCCAGCTTTCACAACTGAAATTTTATAGCAGCTACTTCTTGCCAGCAAGGAATGTGTACACAGACAGCTGTATCTATTCTAAACTAAATACGAAATAAAGAAGTGAAACATCTCTACACAATTGAAAAGCCAGTATTGTCCATCTCAAAACTTGTACTGCAGTCCATGCATGCTCTGTTTATTAGTAAGGACTATTATGAGCCTCTTGCTAGTTCTATAATAGTAACTAGAACTCACATTTCCTTTAAGAAGTAGTGCCATTTAATTTTAAATATAGTTCACTGGATGACTCGGGGGAAATTGTGAAATGAATATATATAGACATATATACAGTAACCTGGATTGCCCAGGTTTAGATGAACTATAATGGAGAAATGTACATTAGAATAAAATGACTATAAATCAAAAGCTAGTTCATTTTCTATGGTCATGTAAAAGGCAGCATGCTTTGAATCCTTAACTCAGCTGTCATAATCTCTTAGAGATATCATTGACCTTCCTTGGAAACTTCTATCACATTGAGAGTAGTTCTGAAGGGATCACATTAAATCATACTGCACTACTGACAGCCAGTTACTTGAAGATAATTTAGCCCACTTTAACAAGTACTTAACAATGAATTGTACTTTTCTGTATTCTTATTCTTCACATCTTAATGTAGCAAAGCTGGCATCTCTGTGCATTATGTGTATAAAAATCAATGCAAAAATGCATGCCCCACCATGTTTCACATGTTTCACTGAGTGCAATCTCCCAAGAGAACTATTAAGATTCTCTTACAGAGATTTAGATACATATTTTCAATGAGTAGTGAACAGAAGGAACTAATGTTTCCAAGGAGTGCAGGGGTAGCTTAGATCTATATTTTTAGTGGTATATCTTTGATGTATTTGAGAATGTAAATTTCCTTTCAAAATAATAATTGTTAATAAATAATGTAGCCAGCTACCACTCTAAAATTAATTATTCTCATGAAGTGATGAATTTTAGCTTTGGAATTAAAATGAAGAGTGGGTTCTAGATAGCCAGTAAGTTTTGACAGAGGTGGGAAAGGAATACTAAAAAGATTGCCACAAACAAAGCTGGTTACCCCAATTTGGATATTTAGAAAACAGTATGCGTTTTCAAAAGGATGCCTGCCTTTCTAAATATTGTCTCACTGATCATGTCTCATAAAGGATGGAGGAAAGCAACAAAAACACAGGACCTCAGGATTTATAGTTCCTGCTTAGCTGACTCAGAAAAAGGAACATTGAGCCATGATTGTACATTCACAATAGTTCATGTATAGAGAATTACCTCTAGCATCTGAAACTGTATTTTATAGCTACAACCTGAATCACAGCTGCCAGAAATTTTCATGGTAGGGGATGAGCAATTTTTTTATAGATTGTGTAGTTATAGAGACTAATCTCACTTCACAGAATGAGTCAGTTTAGAAGGGAGCACAGTAGGTCATCTGGTCCAAACTCTCTGCTGCAGCAGGGTCATCACAGAGACATGACACAGGATTGTGTCCAAACTGCTCTTGTATATCCCCAGTAAGGGAGTCTCCACTGCGATGTGCTGTGAATAGTTCTGGGCTTGAGGAAATGACGTTTTTACATTTTGGCCTAATAGATGTAGAGGAATTGAACTGCTGTAAATTCTAACTTCAGGTTTCCCTTGCATATTTTTTGGGAGGGTTGGACTGTCAGTGTTAGAATTTTCTGAAATAATCATTTGCTGGCTAAACCCAGGTTCAACAAATGATGCAAGGTTCAAGGAAAAGTCAAGGATAACTGATTTTTATCCTGCTCATTAAACAGTTTTACAGTGAAGTGGAGACCACTGAACCAATATGACCACTGAAGCTTCAGGGGGGAAAATGGAAGACCATTAAGAGAAAGCTACAGAAAATACAGAGTGAAAAAAGCAAATGCCACTCATATGGCAGATAAATGAGATTTTCTTTCAAAACAAGTCTCTTTAATTGATTTTTAAAATCCTTTGAAAAGCTTCTCTGTTGCTCTCTAATTCATTTTTTTCAAAGTTCAAACAAAAGGTGAAATAAATTTTGTCATTCGCTGTAGTTAAATAAGTAACATTCACCGCAGTAGCTTTGTAGTGCACTTGATGATTCAAGTATACATAAAAACCGAGAAGAAAAGAACCCTTCAAAATGCAAACATTTTAAAGTCCTTTGTCATTTGGAAGATATCATCAAAGGAACTTCTACAAAAGAAAATGGGAAGTGATACAGGCAAAAATTGTTTGCAGAATACTTTTTTCATATTAACCTAGCACTTCCCACATACAGAGTCTTTTATGCATGTGATGTAATATACCTCAAAGCAACATCAAATAGGTATTAACACTTTATAAGAAAATTGTGAAGGTAACCTATTTACTCTGCTTCTTCTTGAGAATGACTCATAGCAAAAAAGGTGGAAGAAAATACTGAAATTAAGAAAAAAAGATTGTTTTATATTAATAACTTTAGGCCAATTTATACTGGCTGACTCACTACTTTGAAATGCACCTACAAAACCAAGATTTTCTTAACATCTCAGGATTTACCACTATGCCCAGACTTTTGGTGTATTTCAACTCACATCTAGAGCCTTGTAAAAGAAAAGCAGACAACCTCAGCACAATTTCAATTTAAGTACCTAGATCTGCATACAACAGTTGGAGAAGTCTTGGCATCCCAGAAAAGGATTTACAAGCATCAGAAAAATGAGCCATTTTATTTCCATGTAATACAGATGTCAGAGCAAGCCTATTTCTTTTTTTACAGGAAAGGTAACATCTATATCAATTTGGGGGGAGGTTGCATTTTTTCAGCGAACCATGTCTGTTTCATTTTTACAGTTATGAGTCCTTCAGGATGTATTTATGCCATATTTAGAAGTATCTCTGTTATGTAAAGAATCTTACTTTGTCATAAAGATTAGGAGCAAGCTTTTCTCATTAAGATTTTATATTTTCATTAAGGTTTGAAGGCTAATCACTACCCACAGATAAAAAAAATACTAGAGGATTCCTGCCAGCATCTCTTTGGAACAGTCAATTCTGCTCTGAATTTCTAATGGCAAGTGAATTGCATGAAAATTTATTTTTTTTTTAAGGCTATAAATCTAAGTTCTATTATTAAAACTTGATGGTTATTAAAAACAAACAAAAAAGTTTCCTCTGTTACTTGAAACTCATAGTGTGAGAATGGCAAAAATTACATACTTATTTCATTTACAATGTTTTATCTAACCATAGTAATGAGAGGAATTCATTTTAGTCTACGACAAGTTGTGATTGTCAAGGTCATTTGGCTTATATCAAATAATCTTTGGCACAGTTCAAATCCCTGGAAATGGCCAATTTAAACAAATAAACATCTAAATAATTTTTAAAAAAATCCAAACTGGAATAAAGTCCTGCTCTGTTGCATTTCTCTTAATAGTTGTTTTCCTAATGGACTCTAGAAAACTGTTTGACAGGACAGTCTCTATATTCTGATGATGTCAAAATGTCAATTGAAAATCCATCTGTTTTAGCAGGAAAGTAATACATTTCAAAAATGCAATATAACAGCTGGCATTCTGCCTGGTACCCAGAGAACTGAGAGAAAATCCTTTGTTGTCCTAACATAGAATTATTTAGCATTTACAGTCTTATCCTGGGGAGAGGAGGAAAAACAACAAAACAAAAAAGAACAACAAACTGATATTTCTGTGGCATTATTCAGTAGAATGTCATACTTTTTCCACCATAATAATAATTCCTAAAAAAGATCTGAGTAAAACTGGATAACATCATTATCTCCAAATTTCCATTTTAAAGCTTGACACATTAAAATAAAAAAGGCTCCAGATGATTTATTTTATTTCCTCTCTCTATCCTTAACAAAGAAGCTTCAGGACATTGAGAAAACTATCAAACTGTACTTCCATTGCATTGTTGATGTATTTCATTCAAACCAGATGTGAATATTACCTTTTCTTGTTTTTTTTCTCCATATCCTTAAACTAAGAGCACATATTAAAGCTTAGATAGAAAAATCAGTGCCAGTTTACTGCAAATTTTGGACATCTAATCTTTTTCTCTAGAATACAAGACAACACTATTCTCATTTACCTAGCAATGTGTGTATTTGTTTCACTAAACTTTACTGGAGTTTATTGCTTTACTGTTTAAAATGGAACAAACTTTTTTTTCTTTGTAATTTAATGTAGTTTGCTAGCTAAATGGAAAAAAACCTCTGGTTTTGGAAAACACTTTTTCTTTCAGTGGGCACAGTATTAGGAGCCATTCAGGTAGATATATTTCCTTCATCAAAGCAGAATGAAAGAGTCACAAATTGGGGAAAGTTGGAAGGAATTAACAGTGGGTCATTTGATCCAACTCACTGCTCAAGCAGGATCATCCCAGATCCTGGCACAGGATTGTGTCCAGAAAATTTTTGAGTATCTCCAGTGAGGGAGATTCCACCATCTCTTTGAGTAACCTGTGCCAGTGCAGTGAAGAAGTGCACGGTGAAGAATTTCTTCCTTCTATCCACATGAAAATACTCTGCATCAGCTTCTGCCCATTGCCTCCTGTCCTATCGCTTGATACCACTGAGAAGAGCCTGATCCATCCTCTTGACACCTTCTCCTTGGATACTTTTAGGCATTGATGAGGCCCCTTCTCAGTCCTCTCTTCTTAGGGCTGAATAGACCTAACTCTCAGCTTTTTCTACAAGAGATTCTCACTTCCCTGAATCATCTTTGTTATCCTCTGCCATACCTGCTCCATGAGCTCCATGTCTCTTTGGTACTGAGGAGCCCAGAACTGGGCACAGCACTCCAGATGTGGCCCACCAGGACAGGGTAGAGGGGCAGAATCACTTCCCCTGACCTGCCGGCAGTGGTTTTCATAATATATCCTATTGGTCTCCTAGGCCTGCAGGACACACTACTGGGTCATGGCTTGTTGTCCACCAGGACTCTCAGATCCTGCTCCTCAGAGCTGCTTTCCAGCAGGTCAGTCCCCAGCCTGTCTGGGGTCATTCTTCCCCAGGGGCAGGACCATGCATTTGCCTTTGCTGAAATTTGGCTTATTCTTCTCTCTAACCCGTCAAGGACATTAACAAGGGCTGCACAGCCCACTGGGGTATCAGTCACTCCTCCCAGCACTATGTAATGAGAAAACTTGCTGAGGAGGCCTCTGCCCCTTCATCCCAGTCATTGATAAGTTAAATAGTACCAATACTGAACCCTGGGGGACACCACTAGTGACAGTCTTCCAACTAGACCCTGTGCTGCTTATTACGACTCTGGGATCTGCCATTCAACCAGTTTTCAGCCCATCTCACTGTCCACTCATCCAGCTCACACTCCCTGAGTTTGTCTATGAGAATGCTGTGTAAAATGATGTTGAAAGACTTGCTGAAGCATTCCTTTACCTTTTGCAAAAATAATAAGCATCTATCTAGGATCTGATAATGCTAACATACAGATTATAAAATATTCTGCAGGATTATACACCCAAAATATCCAAATTGTAAATAATAATAAATGCAGGATATATTTATTTTCCTCTCATCCTAATTCCAAAACATCTATTCTCAAAAATAGCCTTATATGTTAGTCAAAAGAGCACAAGAAAGATCATTTTGCAAGGTTTCTACAATCCTCCCGCACTGACTTTTTTGTCATTGCTCTCAGTTTAACTTTGTTTCTAATCTTTATAATGCAGCCAGTGTCTCCCTCTGCTTTAAACTATTTTATCTTACTTTGCTGAAGGAGGCAAGGGATTGAGAGCGGTGACAGACTTGACAACATCTCTGTTTCTTCAGAACACATCTCTCTACTTCTTTTGGAGGAGTCACATATGTCAGATACCTGATGAGTTGGAACATATGGCTGGTATGTCCTCTGCAGTTTCTACATGTTTCTACAGGAGTGCTCAAAAATAAATACTTTTATTATAATATCTGGAAATGGCTGAAAGGGGTCCATTTGTCTTTTGATTCTATATTATCAGGAGATAGATGATCACCATGCATCTTGGAGGCTTACCCTTGATTTATTAGCATTTCTGTCTATTATTCCTGTTTGAGGTCTTTGAGTTTGGTCCTCTGATGCACCTGTTTTGCTGTCAGACTGTCCATCACAATGCAGATGCTACCAAAATTAAATCATTTCAAGAGCTCAGTATACCAAGCCAAATCCAAAGAAAACTGAACTTTAAAACAAAAAATTATTCATTATAGAGCTTATTTTGTCCTCATTTTGTTTACTAGAATTCTCACTGAAGCCAACAAGAAAATTTTTATGGAACTCTGACAGTATTATGTCTCTAATTACCCAGGAGGGGAGGTGGAGGGGAGGGAAGAGGTGAATAAAAAAATCAGTTTTTCTGCCAGAGATTCTAATATGATTGCTGTGGAATCCAGTAAGTTTATTACCTCACAAAAAAGTGAGATTTAGTGCCATAACCAGCAAAGACCTTTGTAAATCAAATAAAATAACAATTATTTTTTTTATTACCCAGGGAATCTATTTGTAGATTTCTTTAAGGACAGATTACATTAATTAAGTCTCTAGGTTCAAACTGAGACGTTCTGAAGCAGATTTATTGTAACAGTGATAACAGCTCTTTCACTATCCTAATCTTTCAACTTGTATATATCTTCTGAACTGTTTCCACTTTCCAGAGTAATTTTCACACTGCAGTTCAGTTGTACAATGTTTCAATTTTACATGAAACCAGGGACAATTGCACTAGTCATGTTACTTCAAAGTATCACTCTCCGGTATCCAAGAACTGTCTGGATGCAATCCTGTGCCATGTGCTGCGCAGGGAGGCTGAACCAGGTGACTCGTGCCATTGACCCATGTCCCTTCCAACCTTAAATATTCTGTGATCATTTTTTCTTTAAAGCAACCCTTCCCAAAATCTCAGCCAAGTGGCTTATCCTCCATGACTGACTCTGCTTTTGATTATAAATCTCATAGATTCTAATTCAAATTAGTAATACCTTGTATATATTTGCGTGTATCTAACTATACTGATAGCTAAGAGCACTTCTGCCAGCTGAAAAAAATGAAAACTTCTTTCCTTTCTTGGACAAACTGACATTAAGTGACATTCAGACTCATACACTAAAATCTGCAGTAGTACCATAGAGAAAATAAGTGTTCTCCTGATCATACCCATATCATTTCTCATTTGTAACTCTGCTTTTCTTCCACTAAAAACAAGAAGATCCTCTAAAAGTACTTTTAGGTATTTCATGGGAAAGTTCTAAGGTGGCCAAGCTAAAGAACAAGTTCTTTTGTGACCTATTTTACTGACAGAAATAATGTAGAATTATAAATTAGTTTCTCAGAAGTTACTAACATCTTGCTAGATACAATGGGGATGAATTCCCCTGGTTTCACAGAACCCAATTATCTTATTTCCTGTGTAAAATAAGAAATATCAAAACAATTAAAAATTGTTTGGAGCATTCTAATATTATTGTATTATGAAGGTAAACCAGTTATATGACAGGAAATGCAAGTCACTGGAAAGAAAGTCTAGCAAAACCAACCAAGCCCATTTCTTGTTTCTAACTTGCCAAAGTAAGCTTACAGAGATCACATTAGCATCTATCATCAAATTCTTTAAAAATAAGTAGAGGAAAGTTGTTCCAGTTTCTCTGATTGTAGTTACAATCACACAATTACTGCCAACTGATGAAAGTTCCCACAGGCCAACACGGCTCCTCATTATCCTATTGCCACCTGGGACTACATCTATTGCACAACAGTATCAAGATTTATTTTGGATATAGGTCCAAAGAAGCACAAATACACTATATTCAACACACCTTCTAGGATCTGTCTTGATCTATAAATTTTTACGAACTCCTGCTGGCATCTAGGGACCAAGTCCCATCATTAATATCCCAGAAATATACCTGCATATATCTTGCTGCCTCTAAATGTGTTTTAGATATGATCCTTCTTCATACCATAATGATTCAGCTTCACTCATCCTCAATTATTCTGTATTCTACTTAGTGCTATGAGGTAAAAAGCTACCCTGATATACTGTGGTGGTTTCAGACCACTGTTTTCACTAAGGGGCACGCTCAACAGTGACAAGAAGACTGAATAGAATTTGAACAACAGGGAAAACAGTTAATTCGTCTGAGACTCAACCAAGGGAAGAAAACAGTTTATGAGAGTCCCAGAGTTAACACAGAGTTACACTCGACAAAGAACCACGTAAAAAGGGGAAAGGGAAAAAACAGAATAAACAAACTGCTTTTCAAAGGCCAGGCAGGCTGGCCAAGGAAAAGCAGTGGGAAGGGAAAAGCCGCTCTTCTCTCTTTCGCTGTCTGGTGGTAGTTACTCCCAGCCCTTGAAGTCTCTGCAAAACACAAAAAATGAAAAGCAGCCCCCCGAGCCCAGGGAAGATACTTGGGGGAAGCTTTCCACTTGTTTTTGTGTTGGCTTGATTCTGGTGCCGATGGAGGTGGGCGGAGTCAAGCCGCAAGGCCTGGAAGTCAGAGAAGAGGGGCCGTACTGCTGCTCTCCAGCTCGCAAAAAGCTGAAGAGAGAGAGCTTCTGTTTTTCAGGATTTTTAAGAACAACCAGCGGGCATCCGAGCCAGGGCGCACTACTCTCAGCAGCTGCCCCCGCCACCGCCACCGCCAACCGCAGGCACCAGGGACCGAAACCAGCCGCCCGGGGGTGGGACAGGGAATGGCGCAGCGACCGTCTCTCCCCGGCCTCGGGCAGTAGCAGCACTGATCTGATCCCCGGCATCGTGACTGCGAACCTGCAGCCAGACAGGATCGCTCCGCTCCTGTCCCACCCCGGCGCTGCCACCGCGATTGGCAGCCAGCTGGGATTGCTCCGCTCCTGTCCTGTCCCCAGCGCTGCCACAGCAATTGGCAGACAGTTGACGCCAGGCTCCGCAGCCATGCTGCGAAGGGAAACCGCATCTTCGTCGCTGCCCGCACGGCCGAGCTGGGTCCACGCGCAGCCCGTGCTGCACAAGCGCGGCAACCAGACCCACCGCGTACGCTGACCACGGACGCAGCCGCTGGCAGCAGCACCACTCCCATCTCTGTCTGCTCCTTTGTGCCAAAAACCTGGGGAAAGCTGCCGGACCCTGCGCAGTGCCATGTTCGCTGGCAACCACTGCCTGTCCACATTCGGTGAGTTCCTGCTAAGAGAAACTGTGGAGGGAACAGCTGGGCGAACCCCGCCACCTTCCCTGAGTGAAAGAGAGAGAGAGGGCACCCCCTTCCCTGTCCTCTAGCCAGCCCCGAAGGGCAAGGTGGGGGGGAAGAGCGAGGAAAGGCTGTTAAGGAAAAAAACAGGATTTACAGAACCAGGGAGCCAGCAAACAGTTTAAAATGAAACACCCCCCCAATCCCCCCCCCCCAGAGGACCCAGAAACCCCCCCCCCCCCCTCCCAAACCAGACATAGACCAATAAAGGAATTCCAGTTCCTTTCATACAAGTTACTGTTTCTTACAACATACAAAATATTATTTAATTCATTAACACCCCTCTACCATATATCCACCATGTGTTGTTTAAGTGGTTAACACTCTCATTTGCACAAGAAGGACATAGTCTCTATGACTGTTCAAGTCGCATGCTCAATACACTTCACAAAACATGTGATGCTCAAGGTGCACATATTCCAGTTTGTGCATCCTATAACACAAAACCCTGTCTCTGCGTGACGTAATTTCTGCTTTGAATAAAAGCACTTAGTTCTCCTTAGGGTCATTTAATTCTTCCAATTTAAGAGGGAAAGATATTATTTTAATCAATTAATAGCAGCTAGCCATGTAGGCAATGTAGTTCTATTAATTAAAAACAGAATGCATTATGTCATATGAGATGACAACTGAGATAGGCTTTCTATTCTTCAAACCTGAAAAGGTAATTCAAAGCTTCTCCTCTGCACAGAGTTTTCCTCTACCTCTTTCCTTGCCAGCTCTTTCAAGATCCTCAGATCCAAGGCAATTTCAGCCCCAAGTCACAATGGCCTGGGGCAGACAGCATTTTAGTACACTATTAAGCAACCCATAAAAGTTTGATTTTATGGTCTGTGAGTAGCTGAATAATTTCCTCATATGATTGTCTGCTCTGCCCTCAGAGCAGACATACATGTACAAGATATACTTTCAGATAACTCTCTCAATACAATTTGCCTCCAATATGTTCTAGTAATACCTTTTGTTCATACTATGAGTCTTCCTCTTTCATATTTTGAGGTAGTTGTAACCGTATTGTTATCGATTTCATATTTCTCAATCTTCATGCAGAATCTACAGTCCTCTTTGAGATCCTACAACTGGATCATGTGAAGTCAAACTCCATATCTAATAGGTGCAGTTACCAAATTAAGAAAATCTCTTTTTGTTTTGCCATCAGACTTGTACTCTGAAGATTTTCTTTGCCACCTTTTTCTCTCCACATCAGGACCAATACATTGAGTCATTTGCTGCAAGTATAGACAAATATTGTTCTCGACATCAATATAGTAATTCTAAAAAAAATTATTTTAATTCTGATTCTCATAATACAGCTTGCTTGAATTCGACAAAGTTATGTTTTTCATTAATTTATCCAAAAGTGTATTTTTCTTCCATATCTATTACATCGTTTTGAAAATGTGTTTCCATAGATTCTACAATTTTGTATGTGATCAACAGTTTGTAAGACAGCATCTTTCTTTTCAGAGACCTTTTCTGATGGATGAAAATGCATCTAGATCTGACATATACTGGATCCTTTACAATTTGCTGTATGTGCCTGTAAATTAGGTATACATAAGAATATCTCCCTTTCAGTCACTTAATTTTGTCCTCTTTCATCAAAAAGTATCAATGAATGTCACAGGTGCCAGTGGTTGTCATTACTCTCAGTGGACACTTTTGCCTTAGCAAGGGTCATCACCACACGCCAAACAAGATGCATTCATTTCTTCTAAACAAATAGCTGTAATGCCAAAGTACACTGGCTGCTGCTTTCAGAGCTGCTAGTATGCCAGAGTGAGAATATTCATCAATAAGCTACTTTTGATTACTCCACACTATGCTTCTCATCCCAACTGAGTTGATTCACCAAGATACGCTTACCCCCAAAGCTCAATTTACCATTAGATTGACTGTTCAAGTGTTTTCATTTCTCAAGGGAGAATGACACACAACAGGAATATTCATATACTGAAAATCAAGTGCCATATACATGTGCAAACACTAGTGCTTTTATACTGTTTAAGGTATATCACACTTAAATCCAATTTTTCCTTATATGCACTTCTGGTATACCAGATGATACCACGCTTAATCTTATAAGGTATCAGCCTTCTACTAAGCATCCAGCATGTACTATCTGGTTAATTAGCTCATCTAAGCATGCTTTCAGGCTCCAGTCATTATTAATAGCCTGTATTCAAGTGCATGCATATAGCAATGTCTCACAAGGCCTTATCTGCACGTTCCCGAGTCTTTACACCTCTCTCTCCACAGCTAATGTTCCTCAGACCACAGGTACCCTGTTTCGATTAACCCAGGTTCAGCTCCCTGCTGTAGTCACTGCCTCACATAGGCATCGTTCAATCACTCACATCGAGAGCAGCTCAGCTTTCTCAGATCCACGCTTCACATACTGCGCTAGACAGCAACTGAGGTAAATTTCCTTGTTTTCGAATCTGCCTGGCCCCCCAAACCAACATACTGTGATTTAATAAAGGTTGGCACAATTCAAACTCACAGGAGTGTGTGAGATGCCATCCTTTCCTTCTCCCCATCCCTGACCCCTAATTTCATCAGGTCAGCATCAATTCTAAGAAAGTCAGTCCCTTGACAGGTACAGCAGGGGAGCTAATAGGAGAAGCTAGTCCATCTGACTCCACTGAATGTAGTCAACTAATAGGAAATCTTATTCCCAATGTCTGTTTGTACCCACAAAAACTAGGCATGCAGGAGAGAATGGAACAGTCTCCTGTGGATGTGTGGTGTGCATCACTGTTCCGGGGCACAGCTGCTGCAGCAACAAAGCAAATTCTTGTGTAATTGTAGTGGTTTAAGCCGGGCTGCGTGCCAGGGGCCCAACTACAGCCACCCTCTCACTCCCCCCTGCAACACAGCAGAACAGATAAAATATAATGAAAGGCTTCACAAGTTGAGATAAGGACCATAAAAGATTCCTAATCACTGTCACAGGCAAAACAGACTCCATGTGAGGATAACAGTTAAATTTATTACTAACAAGAAGAGAGCTAAAGAGTGAGAAACAATAAAAGACATCTTTCCTCCCCACCCCTCTTCCTTCACGTTCAAACTCCTCTCCCCCTAGTGGTGCAGGGAGACAGAAATTTGGGTGACAGTCAGTCATTGTTCCCTGCCACTGCTCAGGGAGGAGTCCTTCCAGTGCATTTTCCTGGGGTCCTTCCCACAGGAGACAGTCCTCCACAAACTGCTTCAGCGTGGGTCTCTCTCACAGGATACAGTTCCTCTCACAAACTGCTCCGGTGAGAGTCCATCCCATGGGCAGCAGCCCTTCACCCACAGCTGCCACATGGCTGATATTCCACAGGGTGCAGTCCCTCAGGCACAGGCTGCTCCAGTGTGGGCCCCGCGAGTCCTAACAGGAGAATCCTGCTCCAATGTGGGCTCCTCTCCCCACAGGCTACAGTCCCCTGCCAGGACCCGGCTCCACCTTGGGTCTCCCATGGGCAACAGCCTTCCCCAGCATCCACCTGCTCCGGCGTGGCTCCTCCACGGGCTACAGGTGGATCTCTGCACTCCTGTGGTCCTCCATGGGCTGCAGGGGCACAGCTGCTTCACCATGGTCTGCACCTTGGGCTGCAGCTGGATCTCAGCTCCAGTGCCAGGAGCATCTCCTCCCCCTCCTTCTGCACTGACCTTGGTGTCTGCGTTGTTGTTCACAAGTTCTCACTCTGTTGCTCTCCAGCAGCCATCTTCATCTAAACCAATTTTTTTTCCCTTCCTTCTTAAATATGTCATCACAGAGGCGTTCCTTTAACTGCTGATTTGCCTGGCCTTGGTCAGCAGCGGGCCCAGCCTGGAGCTGTCTGGCATTGGCTCTGCTGGACATGGGGAAACTTCCAGCAGCTTCTCAAAGAAGCCTCTCCCTGAGCTCCCCTGGCTGCTACCAAAACCTGTCCATTAGTAACCCAATACAGTAATGAATGAACTGAACGCCACTACAGAATCAGACATTTAAAGTCAGTCCACAGCTCCCACAAATTTTCAAAATAAGGATTGAAGGCAGCTAAAGAAAAAGATGGTGTCTTAATATGTGAATTAACAAAATAACAATCCACTGGTTCTTTACAGGAACTTTTTGGTTCCTTATGGGTCTTGTGTCTCTACTTCCATTAACTCTTCAGTGAAACTTTGTCCTTCCTTGCCAACATAGTTGTAAATGCTGGATGTATCCTGGATGATTTTCTATCCTCAAAGCCTACTACTCAAACAAAAAACAAAAGGTGACCCACACAGTCACAGACACACACATAGACACACACACACATACACACACCCCAAATTAAAAAAAAAAAAAAAAAAAGGTTCCTTTGAAGTCATTTCTCCTTTTTTCTTGAATTCTTCTGCTTCTGTAGACATGATCACAGCACATACAAAGAGCAAGAAATTGTATCAATCAGGCTAGATGTTTTTGTCTTTGTTAGAGGAATGGAAAAGATTATAGCATTTATGAATTACCTGTTGCTGTAAAGGGATTGATCTATTTATTTATTTTTCATTGATGCAGATAAGGATGCCAGTCACGTTCCATTTGTGTTGTCATTAAGAAAACTTAAGCCAGTTTCCAGTGTCTGGAATTAAAAAGAGCTACCTGTCACATTTTGAATCCCACTTGACATCTGTAAAAATTGCCAGATTACATAGATGTTACTGAAGAAATTCAATCACAAATCTCACATCTTCTGTGTCTTTAATATTGTTCAATTTTTTTTTGTTTAGAAGTCATAATCAGTTAATACATCAAATATTCATCAATTCTATTTAAAATTAGTGTCAGAAACAGTCCAGAAAAAGCAAAGACAGACTGTATCTTTAGTGTCTTATCTGCACAAGTCTCCAGCTGTCAGGAATAATCTTATACCTTATTGCTGTCATATGTCATTGATTAAAATATAGGGTAGAGGCCACTACTCAAGCATGAATGCACAAACTGACCATCCAGTAAGCAGGCAATGCAATTTCAAAGCTCCTAATATAAGTCATCTTAGAAGTAACTTTTCCATTACAAGCATTTACTAATAACATATTGGTTCAGTTAAATGTTTATCCTTTTTCTTCAATAAAATCTCCTTTCTGACATCAAATAAAACCCACACACCAAAACCCCCCAAAAAAACAAACAAACAAACAAAACCCTAAACCAAACCAAATCAAACAACCAAACCACCATTCTTTAAAAAGCATTCCTCAAAATGCAAGCTAATCTGGACTGTATCCACACTATGTGTTTTACCCCTCCCACTAATATAGGGAATATGGAAAACATCCTGGTGTCTGGAAATAATTCTAATTTTAATGCATTTTTTAAACACTCTTCTTTTTTTATTTTTCCATAAAATTGTTGTATTTTTATAAATCTCAGAGCCTTATTGTTTTGAATCTATTAATTACCTGAAGGTGATCACTGGTACTGCAGTGACCAGACAGAAAAACACAGCAGTGTTGTTGTGCAATATTGATGTTTGACAAGCTCTTCTATCATTGCTGTAGTTATGGAACCGTGGCAAGGTGTAGATGATAATTTAATTTCAATTTTAAGTCATGAAAATGAGCTTCAAGAGAATTTTTAATAAGGCTTGATTAATAAAGTCTGAACAACTCAGCATCTACAAACTATTTTTTACACATAATGCATATGAGAAACTGTGCTCTATTAATATAAGTAATTTGAAGATCTAACAGCTGAACACTGAAGTGATAATGTGTGTTTTTTAAAAATTGTCATGGTCTTAAATGTTTAAACATTGCCACATTCAGAAATTATTTACCTTTGATAGAACTATTTTACTTACTATTTCATTGTTTTTCCTATTTTCCAAAACTGTTTATTTGATTGATTGATTGATTGATTGATTATTAAGACTGGGGTCATCTATCTATGTACAATGTAATCATATTTATTCTTAGAATATTTTTCCTAATTATATTTCTCCTAAGCAGTCAAGCCTGACAGCTGTTCTTAAGACAAATGAGAAAGTGAAGCTAACTGATATCTCAGATGGGAAGTTTTTGCCTGATTTTTGGTGCTTTTTACATTACAGATTGATCCAGGTCTCAGGCTAACATTGTCACCAATTCTCTAACATGACTATATGCACAATCGCACTCAAAGACCAAACTAACTAGAGGCATGACACTAGTAAGTGCTGTGACAAGGAATTCAACTCAGCAGATCGGTCTCTCTTGAAGCACTACTCCTTGCTACTGAATACAGAATATATTTAAGATTTGTTTACTAGTTTTGAGATCATCTGTGTGGAGTATGTTCTAAGATAAATTTGGATACCTTGTACTCCCTCATGACATTAGCAGGAGACAGGGAGACTCTCTCTCTTTGTAGATAACCTACAATCCATTTCTCAGTAAGTATCCATTAGACCCTTATTGTCACCTAATCTACAAATATTTTTACGCACTATTTAGCTTGCAAACGGAGTATGATTTCAGTTCTTTCACAAGATGACTCTAACCTTGTTGAAAAAGAGCATTACTTGAAGAAATCATTAAGGCATTGAATCTTGCCAAACAATGCAAGAAGAAGAAGAAATGACCTGGAAATGTTATCACATTAAATACGTTTTTGTATTTATTTCTGCAGATGCAGGAGTTACATTTATTTGTAAAGATGTTTTGCTGGATTTTTAAGCTCCATACATACTGGAGTTTTGATGCACAGCTGGCTTCCTTAAATCATATCAGCATAATTAAAAATAAAAAAATGAAGATACAGCACAGGAAACCACTTAAATATGTGTTTAGATTTAAAAATAAAGCCTACTGATTTCAGTCAAATCAATAATCTACTGATATTTGCCTGAATAGCTACTCTGTTTGTAATGAATCAGACCCTGAGGGAAAAGACAGACAAGGGTTTAATTAGCTTCCAACTTAGCTCTATATTTAATTTTTCTTGACCTCATGGCAGGGCTACAAAGGATTATGTCTTCATCCCATCTCATTTAGTACTCTGAGGTCAACAGGGGCTAGCTACATAAAAGAAGTACAGGAAAATATTTTAACAGACATGTGAGCATTATAATAACCAAGTACTGTGTAAAATCATGAAGCACAAGATTATACTTGTGCTATCCTATAATAAAACCATAGAATAGTTTGGTTTGGAAGCCACATTTAAAGGTCATCTACTCCAACCTCTTTGCAGTGAGCAGGGACCAGATGAGGCTTCTCAAAGCCCAAATCAGCTCAACCTTGTATATTCCAGGGATGAGGTATCCACCAGCTATGTGGGGAACTTGTGCTAGTGTTTCAACACTCCCACTGTAAAAAATTTCTTCATTATACCTTCTGAATCTACCCTCCTTTAATTTAAAGCTATTACCCCTTTTCCTGTTACAATAGGCCCTATTAAAGAGTCTGTCCCTATCTTTCTTACAAGGCCCCTTTATATACTGAAAGGCCATAAAAAGGTGTCTCCAGAGCCTTCTCTTCTTCAGACTGAACCCCAGTTCTCTCAGCCTGTCCCCACAGGGAATGTGCTTCTGATCAGTTTTGTGTCTCTCCTCTGGACACTCTCAAAAAGATCCATGTCTTCTTCATGTGAAGCCCAGAGCTGGATGCAGCACTCCAAGTAAGATCTTAAGAGAGCAGGGTCAAGAGGGAGAGACCTCCACATTGATCTGCTGGCCACTCTTCTTTTTACACATTCCAGGATACCATCACCTTTCTGGGCTGCCAATGCACATTGTTTGTTCATGACCTGCCTCTCACCCACCAGCAACCCCAAGTCCTTCACATCCATGAGGGCTGCTCTTGATCTGCTCATCTCCAGCCTGTGTTGATAACAGAGGTTGTCCCAACCCAAGTGTGTGACCTCATACTTGGCTTTGTTGAACCTCATGAAGCTCCCAAAGTCCCATTTCTCAAGCTTATTCAGGTTCCTCTGGATGGCATCCCATCCATCAGGTCCATCAGTTCTACCACCCACCTGCTGAGGTGGCGGTCAATCCCATTATTTGCGTCATTGTTGAAGGTACTAAACAGTATGGGTCTCAATATAATTTTTTGTGGACTACAAATCCAGGTAGAGTAGTTATCCATATATGCAGACGAAACCTCACTCACTGTGAAAAAGATGAAGCATAAATTCTGATCTACCCATTTTCAATAATTTACTTTTTCCTGTACTTTCATCATGTCTCTTATATTACTTAACACCGTATTTCCTAGAGTAATCAGCTGTGCAAACAGATACCTCATAAAAGGTACTTTAATGGCTAAGATACCTGTAACTATAATAGGCCCGCATCTGTAATTGGACTACCATTTTCATAACTTGAGTTTTTTGAATTTTCTGAAGACTACATTCCAGTCATTGTTTTTCTCCAAAGCTGATTTTGAACAATTCCTAAAAATACATTGGCATTTATCCATTTGCTGAGATGCATTATCACACATAAACTTATATTTGATAAAGATGCTTATATTTTCCACCATACAAAATACAAGCAGGTTTACCAAATGAAACTCTCTACTTTCTTGGTCATTTATCACTACCAAGGCCTTTTTATACTTCCTGTACTGGAGCCATACACAACCTACATGGTAATATTTGGGACCCACAGCAACCTTCACCTACAAAGCTATTTAGCATTCAAATTACTTGAGCCAGAATAATTTTTCAAATCAAGTTGCTGTTCAACCATCAGAAACCTGGTAGCTACCTCAAAGACAGGACTTGACAGGCTTCTGACTGCCATGCCAGCTGTCTGTCTTTAAAGGTAGCTGACTTCTAAGGAAATCCAATTTACAGGTGCAGGTGAGATGGTCTGGAAGTCCAAATTCTTCTTAAACATTAGACTTACAGCTTCCCAGAATATCTCCAGAATTACCATAAAGTCAAGGATTCAGTGATTTTGCCTTTATGTCAAAAGGGGATCAAGTTTTCTGCCTGTTCATCGAGTCTCAAATATCGAGAAGCAGCAGGTTTTATCTCCTTAAGTGACTCGAGCTCCCAGATTGCAGTTAGAATTTCAATTTCTTATGGTGTTGTTCCCAACTGAAACTAAACCAACTTTGGAAATCTCAAAATTTCTCACAATATACAGTCCCACTGTCCACTAGTTCTCTCCTATCTCCTCTTCTTTCCCCTTCCATACACTACTTCTTGGCAACAGGCTGATGAACCCCTACCACAGATTTTGTTTGACAGCACAACTTTTTTTGCCATGTGGTACCTCACCATCAGTCTGTTGGACTTACACCTATACCCATCAAAGTGTCATTTCTGAGACCTAAAACACTGTATGGAAACAATATCAATAATGTTCAATAAAGATCTCTAGAGATTCTCTATTAAAACATAATTTGGACTAAAGAAAATCAGTACATCATACAGACTTTTTATCTCCTGTAAAATACAGTAAGAGCAGTGGGGTGGGGTAAGGGGAAAAAATATATCTAAAATGTTAAAGCAGGTTAAATAGTAAAGTTTCTTCTTAATCTGGAAGAAGCATTACACATTAAAGCCTTTTTTTTTTTTTCAATTCAGTTATAAGCTGCCAATATTCAAAATAAAGAAGACATATGCTGGGGGGAAAAAAATAAGCTAACTAAGATTAAAAAAATTAAGCTGACAAAATGGTTGTAGGCTGCCTAACACTTCAACACTGATAATTATCTGTCATTTAATGCAAACCCAGACAATCAGCTAATGCATTCTGTCTTCATAAAAATGCATGCCACCAATGCCTACATTAGGCATATTTTTTTTCCTTCTGAGTATGCATGTCTACAAATAAGCAGCACCTCAGTTAAAAACATTGCTTTTTTTCTCATTGTAGCAATATTATTAAAAATTGTTCTCCTGAGAACTTCATGCTACTTCTGGAAAGAAAAGACACAGCAAAATCACATTGTGAAAAGATGTATTGAATATGTCTTCTTGACATGATCTACGTAGTTATTTCGGAGGTACTAGAGATCAAAAAAAAAACAACACAGTTTGAAGGAGGTATTTTCAAATGCATGTGATTCTATAGATAATGATAGATAAGAACTTCGAATTTGAGATGCAGCCATCAATATTAACCCAGGTGTTTTTCCAAGCTAATACTGTCACTTAAAAACAACCTAATACAAAGAATCTGTTTACAGCATTCCTGATACTAAAAAACAGGTAAGCTTTTCAAAGATTAAATCACACCTCAGGAGTCTAGCCAGTCTCTTGTAACTATTTTATTTTCTTTTCTTCTTTTAAATTTATTGGAGTGTTCAAACCCTACTTTTAAGTTGTGGAATTGCTTCTTCCTCCAACTCCCACTAAATTACTTTTGTAAAGAATGAATTGATACGTACTGGTCTCTCTGCTTCTTTGCTTCTCTTAGAAATGTCTATGCTTTTTGTTACTGAAACAGTCACGGAATTAAGTGCAACACTTGACACTTGGGCATCATGGGGAGAAGTTCTGAACAGGGCAAGGAATAGAAAATTATTGACTATGTATGCTACATTCATGTGTCTTTTCAGTTTGTTGGCTTGTGGGATTTTTTGGTTAGTCATTGCTTTTGCATATTTAGCAGTGGACATTTAGGGATTATTGTCTTGGCATTTATAGGATCCAAGTGACAATAACATACAGAGAAAGAATAGATTATTAAGTTGATTATAAAAGAGAAGTAAAAAAAACAAATAAAGAAAAAAAAAGAAACTTGGAATAGGTTAGGTGCTAATTCAAAAATGGCCGAACCATTTTGTTGCCAGTCTTACATTATATATTTCCTTTATGGATTTTGAAATCAAAATAGTCATTGTTGGATAGGTACTGTTCTGGATAATTTAATCAATTTGTGAGCTTCTGATGGGCTAGAATAGTGTCTCTGCCTTACATTTTTACACTTTTGGACACAAATAGCCCTCATAGCTCTCCTTTGTGTTTTACACGCTTTGTCCTTTGTGGATTGCTACCTTCCATCCCCCAACCCCCTGCAAACTATCTATCTCTACTGAGTTAATTTTTCTGATTCTCAGAGGTGAATTTTACTGGGATTTCTTACTACTATGTAGATTATCCTTGCCTGAATGTGTTGCTGACTGGCAAAGTCATCATCTTCTGATAAATACCATTTAATTTTTATTAGTTAGTAAGAGCCACTGACAAATATCTAAATATCAAGTGCCTCAGCTAATATGGTAGTGCCCACTTGGTGATCTATATATGTCCAACTGTTTATTAGTATGACTTCATACCAAGCCTGCCAAGAGAGGGCTATCCAAGTTGCATTCATGCACTAATCCTCAGTCCTTGAAATCAAATCTTTCCAGCCATAACGCATTTTTCAGTCCTGTGTTGCAAAGACTCATTTATTTCAAAATGTACCCTTCAGGATTTATGTGTTGGCAGTGTGCAAAGAATGTACTGTTTCTTAGGAAAGTTTTATGTTAATACCAAACAATGGATCTTCTCAGTGAAACAGTTTCAGTTAATGGAAAACTTCGAAATCCCATGCTTAGCAACTGTGTTTGAACACTTGGCAAGTATTCCAACAAGAACCAAGTGAAAAACATATTTTATTTGCCCATAGATCTTAAATTGCCTAGATTCAAATGAGAAATATTTCTGAAGACCAGCATCTCCACATTCAGTAGAAAACCTTAAAATTTTCTTCTATTACTCAAGTTGTATTTCATAGGTTTTAGATGATCAAGTATACACAAAGAAATTGAGTTAAATTTCACTGATATGAATTTTCATCTGAAATTAATGAGGTTTAACTGAATCATAAATATACAAGAGCTGCACATACCTATTTTATTTAGGAATCATTAAATATTAGCCAATCATATTTAATCACACAGAGGTGAAAATGGATACTATCAAGATGTTTTTATTTTTCCTATGAATCTCCACAATTTTAGCACCATTTGTTAAGAAATTAAATTAGTACAAATATGGACAAAGTACCTCCTTTCAGTATTTTGTGAGACCATGACATTCACTTTGCATCTTAATGGCTAACTTGCAGTTTTCCTCCTTCTATCCTCCATTTGACTCTATGAAAACTCCACTGCTAATTATTTTTTTGAAGGTCAAGCTACTCCTACAATCTGATTCCCAGGCATGCTGTTATTTTCAGTGCTTTATATAATCTTGGGACCCAATTAGGAACACTATAAAATTCTAAAGGTGGTGGAAACACAAGCAATGAGTGTGCTGGAATATTCAGGAAGAAGGGTATAGTTTTGTGCATTTGTGCGTGTTCAGGGTCTGTTTAGAAAAGACAGAGGAGAGAAAAGTGAAGGACATAGACAACAAGTGAACAAGAAAAAGAATGAGAAACAGGTAAAGTGAAATTGCATGAAAACGAGAGAATAAAGAGGGCAGAGTGACAGACTGAAAGAGCAAAATGGAACAATAGAGTGAGAAAATGAAAAAGCATGTGGTTTTGCCTAAAGCCATTACAACATTGTGACACAAATTACACACATTCAAATGAAAGAATGCAGTGGAAAACATTATAGAACAATAAGGGAAAAGTCATAATTATCACATCTGAAGTGTATGAATCCATATCAATGTTTCAAAACCTTTTATTTTCCTCTTTTAAATGAAGGGATTGCTGTGTCTAATATTGTGATTAGATTCCCAAAAGACAGAC
This sequence comes from Serilophus lunatus, assembly GCA_013399895.1. Taxonomy (NCBI): domain Eukaryota; kingdom Metazoa; phylum Chordata; class Aves; order Passeriformes; family Eurylaimidae; genus Serilophus; species Serilophus lunatus. Next base: position 552,846 of record VXBA01001173.1, read on the forward strand.
AATAAATAGGCAAAACCAATTTCACAGTACTTTCCAATCACTCTCCACATTGTCTGTGGGCTTTGATGTATACATGCCTAATTCCTTGATGACACAATAAATTAGACTGCTCCATAAATTAATATACAGGACATAATACATAGCTACTATGTCCTGATGAGAAATCATATTCTAAAATAAGCTAGAGATTAGATTTTACAGAAATTGGTTTGTCCTTAACTTAAATATGTAGAAAATTCAAAAATATTGAAATTTATTAATTATTTATTATTACATTATTTTCCTAGTGCAGTAGAAAATAATCTAATTTTATTTTCTAATACAATAGTTATGTTCCAAGCTGTCCTGATTCAAGCTGAAATAGAAGTAGTTTTCCTCTAAGTAGCTGGTACAGTGCTATATTTCACATTCAGTATGAGAATCACGATCATAACACACTGATATTTTGGCTGTTGTGAAGTCGTGCTTAATCTAAATCAAGGACTTTCCAATTTCTATGCCCTGCCAGCGAGCAGGTGCACAAGAGACCAGGAAGGAGGATGGTCAGGATAGGCTGACCTGAACTGGCCAAAATCATATTCATAACACTGAACATCTCGCCCAGTTTATAAACAGGAGATGTTGGTCAAAAGGGGGTGAACATTGTTGGAGTACAGGCTGAGCATTCCTCAGAGAGAAGTGAGCAGTTGTATTGTTCTTCACTGGGGTTTCTTGGGCTTTATTCCTCTCTTTTTCCTATTATTACTGTTATTATTATTATTATTTTACTTTATCTCAGTTATTGAGCTGTTCTTAACAGCGGTCTGGAGGGAAAGGAAGGCTGCATGGCACTTGATTTCCATTTAGAGATAAATCACAAGACAAGTATTTCCCCTTTTTTTTTTTTTTTAATGCTTACTGGTTATTAATAGTAAGACTGTATCCATATTAAATGTTTTTCTTAGTCCATAATTGGTTTGATGCAGAAAGTAAGGCACAAAAACTCATCCTGATTTTAAGATACTCTAAGTCTTTATCTCCTTACCATTCACTGTCAAACATCAGAAATAATGACTCGAGTGAAGATCAGCTCAGCAATTCACCATTCCCTCTGCTAAACCCTAATTTTTCTCTGTATAGAAAGTGAAGAACTACTGTTGGTACAAACCTGGACATTCATGTTGTCCATATGAAATCATCCTGGAAGGCAAGTGAAAACAAAGTGGAGAACAATGCTATCTTGTCAATACACCAAATATCATGACAATTTTTTTAACTGCTGAGTTCAGTGAGATGTTCCTTAAGAATAGCAAGATATCTCTGTGGTGTTCCCAGATAAAAAAAGATGAGAAATAAACTCCAAAGAACACCTACTGAGAGCAAAGGAAATGAGACTGCACTCCCACACATCAAGACTGAATTTACTCCTCAGTGGTGAGTGGTCTCTCTAGCTAAAAAATAATTAGCCCAAAGAAGGCTGTCTGAAAGTAATGTTCTTAACAATGCCTTCCCTGTTATTCCACTGTTATTCCATCAGAGAAGCAATAATTCTATGGAACATGAAAGTGAAAAGTAGAAAAAAGCAACATTTTACAAACAAAACTACTGGGATCACAAATAATAAGATCTAAAAGGTTTACCTGTCCCTTCATATGAGTTTTCCTCAGATATATTTCCTCTATATGTGCTAAAGAAAGAAAAAAAAGTAATAGGAATGTCAACAGGAAAGGTAGAAACAAGCAATTTTTGGAGAGAATTTGACTTTACTGTGCAATGTGCTTTCAGAACAACATATTGCAGAGTCTACACATGTTGCTAATGCCAGTCAGGAAAGGGTGGTGCCAATACCCAAGTTTTGCTACAATCATCACTGATAAGTTGATAAGCATTTATCTAATGGTAAATGTTCATCTGTGTGTTAGTCCATCCCTTCAAAATTATTACATAAATGGTATGTTCATCTGATTGTAACTGGTCACATTTCGTGGGCCAAAGTATCCTTTTCATTCTAATGGCAAAATGTGACAAGTACACCGAGTTCCTGATGTGCCATATTTAGACTTCTAACATTTATGGTGCTTCTAGTTTAGGATGAAAACCTGTACTGTATGTGAGATTGAAAGAGCTTTCAACCATGCATACCTAGGGCCAAAACTGATGCACAGGCAAAGTTAGCAGTTGATATTGACCTTCATAGCTGCTCAAGTATGATTTTCAATAAAGTCTTCTGACAGCTATATAGAAGCCTTGTACTGACAAATGGCGTATTATCTAACGCAAGTTAAAGCATAATCTGCATAATATTAATAGTATTTGCTTTAATTTTACTTTGTTTCTTGCTCTCTAGAAGGAGAAGTCTCAGACTGTAAGCTTTTCCATGAACCTGCAACAATGAAATAATGAAGAAACACATGGAACCAAAAATAAAATACTGGAAAAAATTCATTTTTTAATCAGTTCCTAGAATTCAAAAATCAACTTAAACCATATGTCTGGTTCTTTCTATCTGCATTTTACTATAATAAATATTGTAAAGACAGTGATTGCTGAAAAGGATAGTTAGATATGAAATATTAGGTATATAGGTAAATATTATATATATAGGTATATTTGGGGCTGCTATTTGTGACATATGTACAGATGAAACACAAAATAGAAATTTCTTTTTGATGTGAAATTGAGATAACAACTTGTAAGACAAATTATTGATATATAATTTTAAATACCCACTCATTAGCACACTCAAACAAAACCTCCAATGATGAATGGATACAAGACCGAGAAGTGCCTCTTGCTATGCAATCTGATTTTTTCTTCT
>VXBA01001173.1:557591-602567 GCA_013399895.1 Serilophus lunatus
TCTTGATAAATGATGGAGAGCGGTTTCACAAGCTCATCTGCCATCTCCCTCATCACCTTGGAAAGGATCCCATCTGATCTCATGGATTTATGAATATCCAAGTGTCTCAGCAGTTCTCTGACTGCCTCTTCTTGGATAACAAGAAGACTATTCTTCTCCCTGACACCACCTACCAACCCCTGAGGACAAGCTGTCTTCTCACTAAAGACTGAGGCAAAGAAGGCATTAAGCAATTCCACCTTCTCCTCATCTTTAGTTACTAGGTTTCCTGCCTCATCCAATAAGGGACAAAGGTCAGTCTTACCCTTCCTTTTACCATCAATATATTTGTAAAAACTTTTTTTATTATTCTTGACAGAAGTTGCCAATTTAAGTTCAAAATGAGCTTTGGCCTCCCTAATTTTTTTTCTACATGCCCTAGCAGCCCCCTTAAACACTTCCTGAGAGATGATTTGATAATCTCATTATCAACTGATTTCTGTCTCATTTCCTAATGAATATTGAGGATAAGATCCCAACCTGCAGCAAATGGGCATAGTTCAACTAAGTTTGTTGAAGCTGAGCTAATCACAGTAATTGCCAGAACAGTTTGGGACTTGTATACAATCTTTCTTCTTTTATTCCTCTTCCTCTGAGGAATCTAAGATAGTCTGATGACTGATAACAAGGTGACCATGTGGCTTTCTCACAATATGTTCAGTGTCCAGTTACCTTAAACAGATGTACGTGTCAAGGAACTTCCTTGTCTAACCATTCAAGAGCCACTCTGACAATCACATACACACCACTCAAGATTGTCACCAGTGGGACTAAAGCCCCTTCATGACAGGAAGCTCTAGTAACCCAGTAGGAGCCCTGTGTGGTTCCCCACACATCTCACTCACATAGTCAGACCAAGTTTCCTTTACCAGTTTGACCCTTGGTTTCCTATAGCAGAGTCTCAGATCTCTGCATCATTAAAATAATTTACTCATAGTACCACAATGGCTTGAGCTAGTGCCTTCAAAGAGGGAACACAAACAAAAGGAAATCACGGGGGTTTATAGCCTCCTAGTTCAAATGTATGAATGTCTGGGATCTTCCTGCTGAGTCCTCAGCTCCTGACATGCCTCTCCTGGTTGTGTCACAGGTCCCTGTTTCCTTAAGTGTGCATCAGTTCACAGCCTCTTTTCGTGGATTCCTGACACCCAAAGCTCAACCTGCAGCTCAAACAGCAGCAGTACACTGAGATACCTGTACTGAATGTATTCCTTAACAGTATGGAAATAAATTAAGCTAGAAGTTGTGAAACGGGGTGCCACCTCTGCCATTCTGACCAATATTATGTTTGGTTGTACCAATTTTCTTCACTTTGCAGGATATTTTCTCCCACAGTTCTTGCATCTTTTTGTGTTAATTTAAGGCCCCATCTGACAATGAATGCATTGTTTTCAAAATTCTTCTTTAAGACTAACCAGGCTTCTTATAGCAGGGGCCGACCAAAAAAGGCATAAAAAGATAGGGTATGTTGGCTCCATATTTGTGTGGATATCACAGTGCTCAAGGGAATATTATAGAGAATGTTTCTAGGCCATCAAAATTCTTCTAAAGACTTTTTTCTCCTTTATTTTAATAGCAAAAGTCCTTTTAGCATTGGAAATTTAAATATACTGTTGGCTTTCACTGCAAGGAATAGCTGTTTCCTTGTGTTCAGAATTATTTGAGATTGGATTTCATGCTTTCAATATCAGACTAATCCTTTTTATTGAACTTCAGATCTGGAGAATATTCTCTTCTTTGACTTAACATGCAATTTAAAAAAAAAAAAGGAAAACAGTGTGACTTAGAAAATTACAACTTCACCATATTTCAACATTCACACTTTCCCTTATTCTCACACCTCTCCTATAAACACATATTTGCACTACAAGGAGGTGAATGTATGCTAACAAGCTTCACGCAGCCATACAGAAACAAAACCAAGTATTTGTTACTTAGTATCAAAAATTTTGTGGATGATCTAAAAAGGTAGAACTCGGAAAAGGTACTGCAGAAGATTATCTATTAATATCTGGATAGTTATTGCTTCAACATTTATGCAGTATCACACAAAGCTCGGATATTTTCATGAGAAATTAAAATACTTAAATCGCATGATAAATATATTACATTTTTTGAAAAAGCTTTGTCAGAGAGAAGGCGATTTGGGTTACCAATGTGTTTTAAAAAATAAGGTGCAAAATGCAGAATCTATGATTAAAGCATGCTTCAAATTAATTTTTAGCATATTTCCATTTTTTTCTACTGGAAAATATTTCCCTGCTCAGAAAACACTAATTTTATCTAGTCCCCAGCCAGCAACTAAGTATCATGCAGATATTCATCCATTCTCCCTGAGACTGTGAATGTAAGTAAAAAACATAAAAAAATCATGAGTTAAAAACAATTTAATAATTGAAAGTAAAATATAAAAATAATATTAATTATATTAATAATACTAATTAAAATAATAAAAATCCCAATAAGAAAAGGAGAGAGAAGAATATAGCCCAGGAAAAACAAGTGATGCAGAATACAGATACTTGCCACCCGTTCACCATCCCTGAGCAGCACTCAGCCCCTCCCAACCAGCTGCCCCCAGTTTATACACTGAGCTTCAAGCTCTCTGGTGTGGAATATCCTCTAGGCACATTCAGATTATTTGTCCCAGCCCTGTTCCCTCACAGCTTCTTGTGCAGCTCCTCACTGGCAGAGCATGGGAAACTGGAAAGTCTGTGACTCCAGGTAAGCACTGTTTAGCAAAAGCCAAAACATCAGTGTGTTATCAACATGATTCTCACACTGAGTCCAAAACACAGCACTGTACCAGCTACTAGGATGAAAACCAACTCTATCATACTCAAAACCAGGACACCTAGATTTGTTTTGAATTAGATTGTTCTACTAGACATGTTCTATAACTCCTAAAATAAAGAAATAGAATTTTGAAAAGGGGCTGGGGTTTTCTCCAGAATCTGAAACTCAGACATTTGTAATAGTAAAGATTCAAATACTACCTTTTTTTGGTAGCTTTATCTGCAGAGTAAAAACTACCAATGTGATTTATTATTTACCTCTGCGGTGACACTTTCTGCTTTAGAAGCTAATTTATATCGTTCTTCCCTGTAAGAGTGTTGAGAATTTATGACTTAGCTTATTTCTCTCTCTCTCATAAACACAATCACAAACACATGCACACATACACACACATTCCATTGTTGTACATAGTAAGAATTGATTGATAGAATCACATAAAGTTAACCCTGTGAACACCTAAATTGCATTATATGAGTCTTGGACTCTCTAGAGCATCAAAAAATATCTAAATCACTTTAGGCTCACTATCTAAGTATATTATATAATGCTTGTCTAGCTTACCTGTGCTCACAGCTTCCCAAAAAAGTATTCTTAAGTATTGTGAATGCTGCTAAACTGTCTTAAAAGTGTAATTTAATGATAAAACTGTAATTTTTCTTTGCATTATTAATCATAGATATTTATAGACAGTCTGTGAAGTCAGACAACTTCAATAACATGCGCTTCAATATTTTATTACAGAAATTATTTGGGGAATACATGAGAAAAAGCAGCAGCCATAAGACGCAGCCTTTAAAGAGACAAGGCCCCAGCATAAAGCATAGGTGAAATTCTTATGAATGAAAAGCCTCAGAACTGTATATAGACCTCTGCATTGCAGCAATGCAGATGACAAACATTCTACGTACTAAGTGTGAGGCCATGTTTTAAAATAAGCAAAGCACAAAGAAACTCAAAAAAGCAGTGAGGAGGTTGCTGTTATGTTTATGTTTTATGTCTCTGAGTACTTAAGTGGTAGAAAAGTAACTAAATGAGTGGGAAAACTGAAAGAAGACAGACACTAGTGATTGGAAGGACCCTGGAAATACATTCACAGAAAGTTACTTCTTAAGGAATGAACTCTGTTGATAACTCCTCGTCCACTGAATGCTCAAGTTATTTAGCTCTACTGGGTACAAGTGCTGAGGTGCTGGTAAGTGTGGGGCCGCAGGGTTGATCTCTGTGAAGAGAGGCTGGGGCTGCTCTCTACGAGAAATAGACAGTTCCAGAGGGCTCCAACACACCCAACAGAGGGCACTGTGCCCTGCAGCCAAGGTAATGGCAGTTCAGGCAAAGTGTATTTTTTTAAAGCAGAGAAATGCTGCACAGCAGAGTATGAGACAGGGGTAAGAAAAACAGTGTGAGAAGCAGCCTTGCAGACATGAAGTTAGTTAAGTGGGGCAGGAGGTATCCCAGGCATCACCCCTGCAAGCCTGTGGTGAAGACCATGGTGAAGCAGACTGCCTCCTTAGACATGGAAGACTACATTGGAGCTGATAGCCCTACTGCACCTGTGAAGGACACCACGCCAGAGCAGGTGGGGATGTCACAAAGGAATATGCAGCCTGCAGAGAGCCCACACAGCTCTGTGCTGCTGGTGGGAGCAGTGGCTCATGGAGAAGAGCCCGTACAGGTTTTATAGTGGGAACTGTGGCCCTTAGGAAGCCCAATCTGTTTCTGAAGGACTGCACCATCTGAAGGTGTTCTGAGTAGTTCTCAAAGAACTGTATGCCATGGGAGCAAACCCACACTTAGGTAGGTGTAAAGTATGAGGAAGAAAGAGCATCAGAGAGGAACAATTATGGACAATTCTCCTCACTGCTCAGAGGGAGGAGGTAGATGAGTAAGAAACAAAGGAGCAAAGTTCAGTTTGGAAGAAGGAGTGGAAAGTGGAAGCGAGGAAGACATTTTAATTTTGTCTTTGTTTCCAACTATCCTACTCTATTTGTAATTTGGCAGTAAAGTAAACTCATTTCTAAGTCAATTCTGGTTTGCCTTTTAGTTATAGTAAGTGATCTCCCTGTCTTTATCTTCACCAGTAGCTTTTCCACCTTTCTTTCTCACCCCATCCCATTGAGGAGATGCAGTGAGTGAGAGTGTCCGGGTGGGGAGTCTGGCAGCCAGTCAAGGTTAGCCCACCGCATTAGGTCTCTGATCATCTATTAGATGGCAATAACATACAAACACTAATAACCTGTGACAGATTTTGACAAATGACATATTTTTGTGTTATCCCTTCACCTGTGAATATAGAGTGAATGACAGTAAGAAAAGCAAGTACAATCAGAGCAAAGGCTGCCTGGCATTTTTCCTGGTATTAGAGCAATTCAACAGCCTTCCTGGCCTTTGTTGAACATCATTTTGAAATTGTAAAGCTAAGAATTTGTCAGTTAGAAAAAATTCAGCTGCCATTGGTCAGAGAAAACCAACTGTCAGAGAAAACCAATTTCTTTGAGTTTTTACCCAAATTATCTGAGAAAAACAACAGATTCGCAGTAGCAGCTCCCTTTCATTTTCAGGGTCAGCAAAACAGAAGTTTCTAAGTATCTATACCTTTCTAAGTGTGACCAAGGTTATATAAAATCTTTTTTCTGAATTTTCTCAATACTTTAACTGCTATGGGGTCAACAGATCCTGACCAAAAGTTGATTGCTTCACATATCACTGCCTCATCTTGCACGCATCCTAAATAAAGTCTCTGAAGATTCCAAATGTGAAGCTATTCTTTTCTTATAAACTATAGGCACAATTAAGGATTTTCTCCATGTAAGAGAACTGCATTTAGTGGATGTTCTATGCACATATCTTTTAGTCCGAAGACATATCAATCAATCCTCATTTTCTAGCAATATGAGATGATACTATAGAAAAGAAGCTCCAAAAAGTTTCTCACACATTGACCAGCATCATCTGGAGCCCTGGCTAATAAAAAGATACATTCAAGCTACATTCCATGCAAAAGAGGATCTCTTTAGAAAGAACATCTGCTCTTCCATTAGAGATGGCAACATAATGTGGACTGAATACTGCTAATGTCCTGGTTTAATCAGAGTTACTTAGCACCAAGAGAGTGACCTTGTGAGACCAAGCTGTACAAGATCTTTCCTGTATTAGCCCAAGTGAGCTTTGGCTGAGAAGGCCTAGGAAAACAACATCTGATATTTTTCACTGTAAATATGTATACATGCACTGGTTCAGAAGAAATCCACACAAGATACAGTCTTTTCCACTACTAATCCACTATACATGCAATCTATCTTAAAGTATATTTAAGCATAATACTGTCAGCATTTTTCTCTTTTGGGTTGCTGCTTAGGTTGCTGGTTTTTTGTAATTTTGAATTTTCTCATATCTTCAGATATCATAGTACTGTGGTAATAATGGGACACTTAAATAGAAGTTGTTCAGTTAGCACACAACAACAAGTCCATGCTGGCAGCAATGGCAGAGATTCATTTACACAATTATTTAATTGTTCTTTCATTTATATTCAGGCTGGGGACACAAATGAAAGTTCTCTTATTGTCATTCTTTCTGTACAGTTAGTCCTGTGCAATTACAGTACCAGAATGCAACCCAAATTAACCTCTGCAGATCCCAGGGTGGCATCAGGGCACATTTTGGGCAGAGACTTGGATCATGTCTCTGAATAGCAAAGGGAAATCTCTTACGCTGGGTCTAACAGTTCAAGATAGGGAAAGTTAACTAAGGCATCTTCATGTGGACAACAATAATCCAAGTAAAGAAGGGTCTGTAGACTTTAAGGAAATGTACAAGGTAGTAGTCGATTGTAACCATTCTAAAAAAAATAAAAAGGTCTAATATGCAAAGGATTAGGGAGTCATAAAAAGGAAAGTTGTGTATTTGCCAGATCACACAATAGGTTTGAGAATAGCCTGGGGTAGCACCAAGTTTCCTCACATTCATTTCTGTGCTTCCTTAAGATAAAACTGTAAGCTCCACTTTGCTGAGTAACCTACCAGTCATTACAGATAGCAGAGTTAGATAAACTAGTTCCCAAAGATCAGTAGTTGTTTTCCCTTTGAAACTCTCCAGTGAAAAAACAAGGAATATTTACCTAATTTTCTTCACACAAATACAGAGACACAGACACGAACACACACATATCCTGTCTGCTACAGAGAGGAAAAAATAGGAGCCAGAATCCCAGCCTTTTCTTGTCAAGTTCTGCTTATGTCATTTCCCCCCAAAACAAACAATAATAATGTTATTCTGTACTTTTTTCATATAAGTCATTTGAAATAACCGTTATTCCAGAATGAGTATATTGGCACAACTTCTTAATGACAAGGGAAAAAAAATAAAATATTGTTCCCTTACATTACTTTAATAATCATTAAGTGATCAAAGATTACAAAGTAACAAGGTTGCAATCTTTGTAATAATTTATGTGTCAGATATTCTAGCTAGCCAAACCAGGTCACTCTGACGTCCATTCTGTATTGATCTACTTGCTGGCTTTTGCTGTTCAGCCTGCCTTTTCTTTCCTGTTCCCACCATCTCCCTGGTACTCCTTCCATCACACATTAAACATTGAGAAGTACATAAACTCATCACATAGTTTACAGAACTAAAAAGAGAATTATAATTACCATTAAAAAAATTCTCTTTAAAAAGGCTGACAGGCAGAAAAGCCCATATAAGGAAAGAAGCAAATGGAAGGTCAGGTGTAGATTCAAAGCTCTAGGTACAAAACCCTCAGCTAGGTCAATAATGGAAACACAGCCTAAGTGTAGAGAGATTACCAAACTCATTTGCAATGTGACATCATTGTTCCCATTATTTTGACTGGAAATTTTGTGAGCCAAAGATGGACTTTAAGCCATCCATAATGTAATTACTTTCCATAAGTTAATGGCATGATTTTTAATATGGGCATAAACACCAGTTTGAGTTATGATGACCCTCTCTTACGGATATGTTCCAAGAAATGAGACCATTTTGATTGGTTTTAGCAGTGTAGCAAGCAATAGTTTCCTACAAATATTTAAATGTGTCATGTCTTTCCTTGAGAGTGAAAGTTTGCAAAAAGATTATTTCACAGAATTATGGTCTAACTTTGGTCTATAAAGCTCTATTGAGCTTCCACTTCTATAGGAAAATCCTTCAATTTGCAATATCAATGTGTAGTTTAGTATTATATAGTACTGTAATTAAGGTACCCATTTTGTAGTCTTTTGATTTCATGAATAAAATTTAGCTACTTTAATAAACTTGTTACATGTACCAATATTGTAGTACCCGCACATTTACATAGCATTAACCATTTTTTAAAAAAAGACCCATGCACAATTATGTTCATGAAGGTATGGTTCAAATCTGTAGCCTCTAATTAACAGTAGCAAGTGAAGCTGTTAAACACCTTCTGGGAGTCCTGTCCAAGATATTGGCACAGAAAAAAAATGGAATCCAGCAACAAACTGTAACAAAGCAGTACTTTTTTCTATACATCCAGTATTATATACACTATAAAAACAATATTTACAAGATATAATAGGCAGAATCAAAACATGACATTTTGTGAATTCAAAAGGCAACAATTATAGACTGATAATCACAGTAAAAAAACAAAACTAAAAAATTCTTTGACAAAGAAAGCAAGTGATATAAAAAAATTACCTGGCTATATACAATAAAAAAATGGCTAAGCAGTCTTTTTAAGACTTCATTATATTTACTACAGCTGTTCCTTGGTTAGTCTTGCTTTAAAACACAGAATACCAGACACTCAGAAGGAATACTAGATTTGGTAGCATTCCTAAACTACTAGTCCCTTTGTTCTTTTATTTTTTGGGAAGATTTCTTCCCGCAGAAGACTGAATACCACAGAGACAACTGATTATGTCCCAGGAAAGAGAACTATTTAATTCCCCAGATTTTTATTATCTCATAATCAGTTAAAAGGAAACTAAATGTCTTTGATGGAAAGGTCAAAAGCTTGTCTGAAAAATGTAGGGCAACAGTGGCATCATGCTATGTTTGCCTCATGACTCACTCCACCTTTTGTCTAGTTACTACCTACCTATTGAATTTGGGGTTCAGATTACATTTTTGGAAAAAAAAAAAAAAAAAAAGTTGGAATGCCTTTAATGAAAGGAGGTTTTTTTGTTATCAGGCTGTGTATTTTCTTTGCTCTACATTAATTTATTTTGATTCAGAGATTGTTTGGCTTTCAGCAACCCCCTCTCAGAAAACTATTGAACACTAAACCTTGAAACAAGCGACACAGACTTCTGTTTGATAACAGAATTATTTGTGTAACACAATGGTTAAAATAAAATTGGTTGGCCTCTAACCTTAGAACAACTGGCACGTAGTATCCAATGTGCATATTTATCAAAACTTCAAGCTTACACTGTGGAGGGACCATGTGCAAATGTCCAGGAATGGTTCCTGGATTACTTTCACTCCTGCAGTAGACTCAAGTACCTGTAAGAATGCTAACTACTAACACAAAATGCCCACCATTCTAACAGTTTAAAAGTATAAGCAGACGATTTCCAATAACTGCAGATGTTCTCTGCCATTGTTCCACTTAAGAGGATTCGTGTCACTGTAGTGAAGAGACTGGAATGTAGTTCTCTCTATGATAAGGTTCTCTGCAATGTCAAAAACACTAAAGGGAAAGGGAGAATAGCCACTGATGCTAAACTGAAACACAAGCATAGAAGGAGTATTTAGATTCCACAAGCCAAGTTGTTTTAATTTTTATTATTATTCAGCCTGTATGGTAGAAGCTGGTTTTTGTCTATATTGAAACTGTTGGTTGTTTGGGAGGTGTTTTTGGCGGAGAGGGGGTTGGGGGGTTTTTTGTGGGTGCCTGTTTGTTTGTCTGTTTGTTTGTTTTTTGAGATAGAACAGGCATCAAAACTGTCAATTACCTGTTAAATGTTTCCCTTTCTACACACACATATTTACATATTTTGCAACAAAAACCAAATCTATAATACAATCTCAACCAGCACACAAAACCTCAGAGGGAAAGAAGAAAGTGAAATATAATGTCATCCACTGCATAGTTTAAAAACACTGAGAAAAGTGCCACTATTCAGTAATCAATACTAATAGAGTACCATGCACAACTCTGTGTGATGTTTATGTGGTGGAATATGTAAAGGCATTACCACTGTAATACACAGCATGTGATCAAAGTTACTCAAAATCTGTGTCAAATAAGTAAGCTGTCTCTCTAATTCTAAAACATGAGCAAATCCAACATTTCCAGGGAGCCAGTGGGCCCTAGAAATTCTCTTTAGTTAAAACAACAAGCTGCGCAGCATCTGCCCATCCTCAGGCAAAAGAAATCCACCAACATGTAATGGAGAAAGGAAGCTTTATAGACAGCAACAAAACTCTAAATTGGTGTGTCACTGAACTGCCAGTCAGCACAAGGCATGAAGGGGGCAAGTCATAGATTTGATTTACTATCCCTGCTGCAGAGTTTCACTCTAACTGAAGCCTGTGAAATAGCATGTTAGACTCCCTCAAAAAAAAATTATGAGAGAGAGCCACATCAGTAATCAGTACTGGAAGTATAAAAAGTCCTGTTATCTTAGCAATAGTTTGCAAACAACTGAAAAAAAAAAGAAGATATACATGGTAATTCCAGAATAACCAACAGTATATGCTCTCAACGCAACTTCCTTATCAGCATGTTTCAAAGTTTTTAGTGGAATTCTTTCATTCAATGCTAAATCTTTACTCTGCTGTGCTTTGCAAAATAGTGCTACATGTCAGCTGTTGTCAAAGGAGTAATTTCAATATGACAAAAAGTAGCCCAGATTAAGTTCAATGAATGATCTACACACGTTTAGCACAGGTTCCTTGACACCTGACTTTCAAGCCCTCTGGCTCAAAGTGAAATCTGTAACATTCTGCACCCTCTTTGCAGTACATATGATGTCAGGTATCCAAAATTGCAAACACTCTGTCTAGGGAGCCAAAATAATTGTGTCAATATATTGAAAACTAATGTATCTCAACAACTGTCACAAACCAGAATGTAAAGGTCAAAGTTTCCTAAATCACAAATTTTCTAATTTCAAAGCAGTCTTCTTCCACTATAAGTAAGCCATTTTAAAGGAGTTGTCTACCTTCACTTATTCAAAGAACTTTAAAAATCATGTAGACACCGGTATTTACAAATAATTTAGTGGTTGTGACACAGGAACTTTAAATATAAAAGAGTGAGTTTCTCATCAGAAGAGTGAAATAGACCAAAGCAGTTTGCTTCTTATATGACCAAATGGTAGAGATTATACAAAAGGAGGCACCGACATTGTTATTTACCTTTTAGGCTATGTCTTAAAAAACAAGCCCAATTATAAGCATAGTATCTGAGGACCTGAATTTTGACAGAGTATACATACATGACCAGCACTCTTCAGATACTCAAGTGGATAAAAACCTGGTCTCTGAATAGCAATGAGGAACACATAAAACCCAGATAGTCCATTTCTTACCACAGTCTAAAGTGGGACATGTTCAGAATGTCATCAAAATGCGAAGTAGGCACAGACTAAACATGAATTTCATTTTGAGCATGAGATCTAATACCTGACTAAGTCACATATTGGATGTTTCATTCAAACAAAAATTAAGAAGTTAAGTGAAATAATAATTTGTCTGATCCTGAAGGCACCTTGGTTCAGTTCGCGTTTCTGCTTCTGACCTACTTATGGTTGCAGTTTCATGCAGAATCAGCGCAAACTCCCTGATCAGATGATCCAGACACGAGTTCCCTAAATCCTTTGTGTACCATGCTATGAGCACACCTTAAGATAATGTCTCATTTAAGAGCCAGTGGCATGTGCTTCATATATAGTTTATACATAGTCAGGGTGTTAATGAGCCCCCATTTTTACATATCACTGTAAGAGCTGCTGTTGTTCTGAAGAAGCCATAGACCCAAATGTTTAATCCTATATTTGACACTCACTAAGGGAATTTCCTTTGCTAGATGGGAGCATCCTCCAATGAAGTTAAAAGTCAAATGCGACAAAAATGTCCAGTAAGGTTTTATTTTAAATACTAGATATAAATGTTTATCATTTTCTCCTATTTTCTCTTTGTTACTACAAAAATTTGGTACCATTGTGGCACATATGAATATGTAAATATATAGCCAAATGCAACTTAAAATGATCTGTCTCATGAGTATAAAGATTATTTTGTACTTACATTAATATATTTATCTACTTTGGCAGTGGCATTCTGTCATTATTCTCCTGTTAATTTACATTACAAGAATGCACTAATTCATTACTTTGCACTCAGTGTTTTTCATCTGTAAATCTCAAATTTCTACACCAGTCCAATTACTTATTGTAAAAATATTGCTGCTGAAAAATTAGGATAGAGTAGAGCGGAAGAAGCCACATATTCAGACCCTGCATGGAGAGCAAACCTCAAGCTTCACTGTAGCTAACAGAAAAGAATCTACAAAAATAGAAAACTGTCAATAAGCACAGAAGATAAAATTACATTAATGGATTTCTGTTAGCTGATTTCAGCTTTAAAGAACTGTTTAGAATATCTATAGAAATGGAAGCCTTCAAACTAAGTAATAAAGTGAAATTAAAAATGAAAACAAAGACATCATCACATCATCTCTTATGCGATATTGCTGTGCATCCTCTAGTAGCCCCCCGTCCTGGAACATGTGCAGTGCAGATTAAAAATTATGTGACTTGCCTCTTGTTTTTGCAAATTGTGCTATTGACTGCTTGTCTAGTGGAGAGTAACAGTAGGTAATTAGTTTGAATTCAATCTCACTGGGCAAATCATTTCACTCTTCACAAACCTTTTTGTTAGAGCAGCTAATGGCATTATGTCTGCATTATGACACGTAGATTTGGACTAGTCATGCTAAATTAGGACAGTGAAAGCCTAAGCAATTTTGAAGTGTAAAATTTGAAAGAATCCATTAGGAAACACCCAGCATCATCTGAAAGGGCAAACTGACAAAAACATACTTCATCAGTTGCAAGAGCAATTTGATGTGTGGCAAAATACCAACTGTATTTGCCAACAAGGCACAGGTGCATGCCACATGAGCAGGTGAAAATGTGAGTACTAGGAGACTGATGTTCATCCTACAATCATCAGACATTTCCCCAATGTATTTTATTGCAACTCTCACACACAGTAAAAGCAGTTTGAAATATGTGTCTGGGTAAATTCAAAATTTAACTAAAACAGAGAAATGTCCACTATTGCTTCAACTTGTGTTTCAAAGCAGTTTTATAAACAAAATATAACAAAAGCTACATGATAACATTACAGAAGTGGTTGGCAATTCACAAACAAAGCCTAGAATAAAATGTACATGAAAGAGGTCCCATTTACTAAAAGGGGCATTGTTACAGGCATAAAATGCTTGCTTGCTTGCTTGCTTTGCACTCCACTCAATCAAACTTCAACTTTAACTATCCATGTGAAAGTAAATCAATAGTTTGAACATTGAGAAAATATACTTTTGCCAGAAAGATAATAATTATGGTAATTGCAGTGTGGTGTATAGAACATCAACATACTCTATATGATTATCTTTTTAATAATTCATTTTACCTTGAGGCTTAGAATGTTTTTGTGCTACACAGATTCTTTCTCCACTCAGTTTGAACAAGAATTTGAATACAGGTGTTGTATTGCCCAGGTTTCATCACTGGCTTCCTGTTAAAAAGGGTGACAGTGCCCATGTCTTTGCAAACAGCTTCAAGTTTCTGTCTGTCTTAAATATTTAGGCAATTATTTTGTTCTTGAAAAATTCAGAAATAATTTTGGATTAATTGGAAAACAGTAGGTGGAAGCTTCCAGTTCCATCACTCGATAAAAAAATATAAATTATTCACATAGTTTTACCTGACAATATTTAGTCTAGAAGAATGCTGTAAGACAGCATATGAGCAAGGATATATGTCCTCTGGGAGAAATGGAAAAGAGAAGGGAAGGAAAAGATCACTGCCACTGCATAGTTTCCATTGTAAGAAGAAGGAATGAGGACTCTGTGTGAAAGCAGCTAAGATCCACTGGAGAGATTAGACAAAAATCTTATCATTATTTAATCAAAACAAGAAGATAAAGCTATCTATTTCAACCTGGTCACACAATACAAAAATTCACTTTGTCTCAATGAATTTCTGTTTAGAAAAAGTGAAACATGCTCCTGGTGCTTTATGGAAAGTTTCAAAAAGCCATTTGGACAGATCCATTAACATCTCCTCTGTTACATAGGAGATCAACTCCACCTCAAAAAACGGCAGCTTGAAACAGAGGAAGACTACAAATTTACAGATGTAATTTGGTTTGTTAAATTTATTAAAGCAATCAGCTTGGAATTCTCTGTACTTTGTCTCTGCCACTACATAATCCTAATTTCATCAGCTGAGATTTCAACTAGGAGTCCTATATTGGGATGTGGAGTACATTCAGGCATTTCAAATCACTGGAGCTGATAACAAATGCTGGCTTCTTTTTGAAATTAATATATGACTTACAATATAATCTTGGTTAGCAAAGATTAAACTTTCTCAGCCTTTTGAAAACTACTCAAGCACTGTCATTTATAAGTTACATATTCTTTAGTCCATCCAAATCAGGTTTTTCCTCACACATTGTGATTCATGTTCATAAATGATCACCATATTAATATCTTCTAAAGAAAGAAGCCTTTTGGAGGTAATACGTCTGCACCAGATTTCTACAAAAATGCAAACTGGTATTATAGAAGTTCAATGAAAAACTAAATCTTTTCAACATCAGTTTAACAAAAGCATCGCAGAGTTCAGAGCTATTCGTGAATTTCAACTGCCAAGCAATATTTGCACCTGTTCTTAGCAGAATATCAAACAAAAACAAAAAAAAAAAAAGAGTGAACCAAAAAATAGAAATACAGTTGTTATTGTTGTTGTTGCAGTATCACTTGGGGCGTTTGTCTTCTGGAAGGACACTCTTTTATTGTTTTACCAATATACATCCTGAATTTACTGAAACCGGACTTTTAACAAATAAACAGCTGCAAAATGTATCTCAGAATAGAATATGCATTCATTTTCCAGTGACCATTTCAGAATACCCACTTCTTAATTTGAGGTTTGCTTGATGTTTACAACATTCATTTCCTAAATACCTGATTTCTCCTTCAGTGTTGGGATCCCAAGTAGCAAAACTACTGTGAATTGTTTGATCCAGTGTATATGTAATTATGTAGACTTCTATGCCTTTTTTCTGTGTTCATGTCTAAAACTAAGAAACACAAATTTGTTCTAATAGTCTAGATGGAAGTTCATGGCCTGATTTAACTGCCAGACCAACAGTGCTTGAAATCAAAATAAAGTCCTCTGTGTGCAGAACTGAATGTAGCAGGGCATGGCACGGCCCATGTGTATCACATCAGTTAAAGATAGTTATGTTTTAATCTACAACAGGTTTTAAAATACCCCAAAACTACAACAAAGAATTCCTTGCACTTCCTTAACTTCCAGATATAGGTATGAAGTTTTTAGGCTTACTTGATTAAATACAAGAAGTTGAAGCATTCAACCATGTATGTTCTTCAGGTCTATTTACTCTAGGGAAAGGCAGCCACTGAAATTTAGTGTCAGTGAACCAAACCATGATGAACTGAGGCAATTTCAGTTTTGTTGACCATTGCTTCAGGTCATTGTAATTTAATGAGTAGTAATCCTATTTAAAATATGTTACAGGCAGGAAGGTGCCTGCTGGGAGAAAGCTGCTACGCATGAACAGATCAATATGCACTGTGTGCATTCGACCGTTCAATAATCGATTCACCCTTGTTATGAGAAAATAAATGCTAAAGTCCTAAAAGTTAATTTCTATAGAAAGCTTTTACAAGGCTATCAAATTATTAAAAGTTTTTATGGGTTCTCTTTTTGTTGCTTTTTGTTTATAAATCTTTGTGCTGTACAAGCTACATCTCATAGTAACATCCAGTTAGCAGTAGCCACTTGACTCTCAGTGTGATCCTAGGCTTAAAGAATGAAGTTGTGATTCAAAGGCTGGTATTATTTTGAGTGAGTAAACCTGGTGATGAAAAAGCAGATATTTTCTAGTTTAAGGAATTTTACTGCTGACTCCTACAACTACCTTGCCAAGGGGCTTTTGTTTAGTTTTTTTAATCAACATCTTTCCTTTAAGTCCTTTAAGTTCTCTTTGGATGTGATCACCAAAAGGAAAAAAGACATTCTACTTTTAAAGTTAGCATCAGAGGCTGAAAAGTATCAGTTAAATTTTTGGTTATTTCTTAATAATTATTATAAAACACGAACATGGAAGAATGTCTGTCCAGTGTGTTTCGATTCTTTGGCTAAGCCTTCAACCAGACTGGTATTGAGGCTAGATCTAAGGGAAAATTTGCTATGTACATTCACAGTTTCCCTTTTGCAGTGCTCTTCTGGCTCTGTCCTTCTGCCTCTCTTCCCAGGAATAAAAGTTAAAAGTGCAATGACATGTAATTCAAAGATGGTCCCAAAATCTCTGTGCTCTGTATGTAATGCATAGTTTTCTGAAAATGTTTTGCAATGGCCTTCATTTACACAACAAATGTGGACTGGGTTCCTTTAACGGTATTGCTACAAGAATAGATACGATATTGTGGTCAGTATAAAGGTGAACATTATCTGAGGTTCACACCAAGCACTTCACTTTCAAAGGTATTCACACTTTGAACACCCAAATTCAGATCTTAATAGTACCACGGTCACTGCCAAAAAAGAGCACTTCAGCTGCAATATTAACCTGTCTGAAATGCCTAAATTTATCCTTTCCCATGATATCTGTTTAGATTTTAAAAATTGAAATCTTGTGATACTTATGCTTGCAGACACTTCCAGTGAGTGATGGTCTACTTTTGTTCATGTTGCTGCATGAAAGTTGCAACAGATGTATTTGTAACAGATTGAATTCTTCATAGTCAAAATTACAAATATTAAACTGTCAATTTCACATGTCCCAGTTTAGCATTTCCACACCATTTGCTAACAGCGTTTTTTACTGCTATGTTTTAATAGAATAATTCCCTTCCTAAGTGGTTAATAGTACACTCTTACTCTCAACTGGCTTTTGGAAGGCCCTCTCTGATTACTTTACACACAGTCCACTTCTCACTCTGTTTTGTTTACTCTCTTTCAGATCAAATTGTTGCTGAAGTCTGACAAAGAAAGGATATAAACCTGCACATAGCAGAGGTATTTCTGTAGAATGATCTCTGTTCCCTCATTTTTAATGTGGAAGAAGCTTTTCACATGCTTAGAATTCTGTTCCCAGACAAATGTGTGCCAGTCACTTCCCCGATCCTGACAGCCCATTTACTGGGACAATCACAGGAAGACAGAACAGCTCTGAGACTTCTATTTTCTCTTCAGAGGCTGAACCAAGTTTTCACTGTCTTTTGGATTGAGAGCAAATGTGGAATAAAGTCTTTCACAAGTAAGATTTGGGCTTATATGTTGACAGTATATCCTTTTAGCATTTCCTGCTTCCCTGTGACAAAACATTGATAGTATCCAAGAAGGTACTAATCACCATATAGCCCTTATTTGTGTTAGCCTTCTTTTCTGCTTAAAATTCCCTAATGTTCTACTCTAACATTATAAAAGTTTCATTTTGAATCCCACCAGACCAAGAGAACAGCTGTTCTTTTCTACCCTGTAATTCTACTGAAGTTAATTAAGCTCTTTCTCTTAACTAAAACTTGTAGACATCTAAAATTAACAGCTACTTTAATTCTTCTGTGTATCATGTTTCATTGTAATTTGCCTTCTGGACAGACACTAGTCAGTGACTTCACTCCAGCCTAGAAGACTGTCACTTTTTTTTTTTTTTTGTGCTGATGTCAGTGTTACTTCTGTGCATGCAAAGGTCAAGACTCTTTGTTGCACCCTAAGGAGACACTCCACTCATTCTCAGCAGACAGAACGTCCAAATGCATTAATCAAAATGATCAACTACTACAAATTTTTGGTCCTTAACCATTCATAGCACTCCACAAATCTGGGGAAACCTGGAAAACAATGAGGCTTAAGGACACAATTGCAGATTGAAACTCGAATCCTCTGTCTCCTCATAATGTGGTGAAAGGAGTACTTAGTTTCAGATATATGTTCAAAATTAATGCGTTCACACTCATGCACAAAACATTTGCAGAAATTCAGCCTAATTTCAAGGACTTACAGATCATTTAAATGATAAATAGACCACATGATGTCCCTGAACACGAAGACAATTTCTATTAAATGTCTGCTGTACCTAACTGGCAACTCAATATGACAACAAGGGTGATCTTTTTAAAAATTTGCTTTCACATATGCAAATTAGGCAAAATGTCATGAAGCCATGTATTCTATTTAAGAAGACACAGGATGAACTCCACTAGAAAATGCAAGTTTCACTACTGTAAAATTAGTAAGGTCACAAATCCACAAAACCTCCACAATCATATAGAATATTATGGTTTTATCCAGAGGCATATCTAGGAAGAATTTAAGAGTAATTTGTAAAAATCCGAGTACTTAATACTGAAAAAAACCTCACTATTATCATAAAAAATACTTTCCCATCTGCCCAAGAATATATAGATCTTACATTTCATAGTAAATCAGCAAAGGCAGCAATACAGAAAAGCAACCAGGGATTTTTTAACAAAGAAATAACATGCATGAAGAAAGTGAAGATAATTAAAGAAATAGACATTATGCTCTCACAGACACAAATTTCATTCATCTTCTAGTCTCATGGGATGAAACAGAGCCCCCAGTTTGTCAGCAAAACACAAGACAACATAATACATAATACATAATACATAATACAACAGCAAATTGGTGAACGTATGATCCTTTTTATCCTCATGCATCTGTAACTTTCATCATAGATTTGTTTTGCTAATGGCTATTTATGCTTAGAAACATTTTTTTGCCAGTTGCAGAAAGCAGGAATCCGAGGCATTATACAGACCAGAAGGCGTCATGTAGATAAATAATGGAAAACAAAATGAATTGTTAACATAAAGCTTTTACATGGTGATGCTAAGGAGTAAGAATTGGATGATCTCAAAGGCTTGGGACGACTTGGGAGAATTTGACATGATATTACACCACTGGGCTTTTTGAATGAAGGAGTTTTCTCACACAACAGAAAACAGCATCACTTGACGAAGCAAAATGCCACCACCCTTGTAAGTGACTGTGGTTCTCACTCCATGGAAGATCCACACATGGAAAACCCTTTCAGCCTGTATGACTTGAAAACAAAGGTATTGAGAGCTCAAGATATTTCAGGAGGTCTATGTGCATTGTTTTCTCGCTGTTGAAAAATATTTGAATAACCTCAAAATGTAAGTAATGAACTATTCATAATCCATGTCCATATTTATTCAATAATCATTTTTATAAGACTCTTGGGTCATATTTGAGGATGGGAAAAGCAGAGACTTCATGAAATTCATCAGGAACTTCTTTAAGAAAGACGAATTCTGCAGGTGAGGATTTCTGGAGCTATGAATGAGAATGTGAGTAATGCTAACCATATTTTAAATTCAATTATCAACAGAAATTTACACTTCAAAGTAAGTGTAAAGTCAAAGAAACAGAGGAATTCAAATGAAGACATTGGAACTGCTTATTTTGTCTGAATACAATCTACATTGTGTCAGTACTTTCCATTTTGGACAAGAAACAATTAATAAAAAACCAGACCAAAACCAAACCTTGCACTGATTCAACCATAATAAGATATTTCTCAACCGTTTTCTTCTCTGATAGTTTATTTATCATCCATTGAAAGTACCTGGGCCTTAAAAAGGACTGATAAAGAACAGTTTCCATTTAGTTTGCCTTTGCATTTCCAACTATTTGAAGTAGAGATGGAAAATATCAGAGAAAAGGTCTTGCCTTCATTTCAGCACTGAATCTATCATATTAGCAGCACTTAACTGCATTGTATACTATAAAACTAATTAACAATCAAGGTAGCTATTCTCCAGAGAATGCAGAGCTAGTGAACAAAATTTGTGTGTCTTCTAGTGCTTTTCTCTATAACTTCTGGTAGAAGCCATCAGAAAAAACAAAAGGTTAGTCTGTTCCCATACAGAAATGGCTGTAAGTTTAAATTCCAACGTGCCTTTTGAGGTCACCAGTAAAATTAGCTCATTAAAGGCTAAATTTGCACTACTGCAGGCTGTGCAAAACTAGAATAGAGACATGAGAAGCTGTGTCTTAAGGCTTTCAGTCTGCAGACAGATGCTTCAATTATGTCTCCAAGCACACTTGCAGGAATACAGGACTGCCTCATGGTCCTCATTGCATTTTGTTCCAAAACCAGGCTTCCAAGTGTGTCCAGCAGACAACACAAATGAATGCAATGCTTCTCACATTCAGAAAGCATAACAAAAAGGGGCAGAAGATAAACAAATTTTTATTTAGGTTATTAATATGCAAAGAAAGCATAATGAATAAAATAAGAGTACATAAAATAATGGCAACTACAAACAAGACTATGTACCTTTGTTAGCAAAAGAAAAAAAAAAAATGGAAAAACACAAGAATGCTCCCTGGATCATTACAATAACAGGAGGCCCAGTGACAATCAAGGAGGTGTGACCTTGCACATAAAGTCAAATATCTGCCTATTTACTACACATAGCAAAGAAGAAGCCAGGCTTAGTTTTTATAACTGGAAGTGAAGGACATGGAGGTTCTTGTGAAGATAAGAATAACAATAATAATATTGTATTCATCTTTTCTCCAAGGGTATAAGGGAATTGTTTTACACAGAGGCCTGATCTATCTAGGTGATTTCCTACAACTCTAGAAAGTTGTAGGAAAGTGGGAGAATTGACACTAGTTCCACCCATCTCTAGCCATTTGCAGTCTAGGTGGACATTTAATAAGTAGCCTCATTTCATCTGGTCTAAAATCATAGATTAAGATGAAATGCAGCTATGAGTTCTATGATTTTCTAATACCATAGAGTTCCTGTTACTTCACCAGAATGCAGGAATATGTCACTTTCTTAGAGTTTAGTTACCCTTTATTATGGATGAAAGGGATGTCTGATTTACCTGACTAGGATGAAGGTCTTAAAAGAGGTTTCTCTTCTTTCCTCAGCCTGCAGCTGTATTGGACTTCATTTAAAAAACAGTAATTTGTAATTGGGAAATAAACTCTGGGTTTAGCTTTGAAAATCTTTTAATTTGACATTTGTTTCATGGTGGCTGCTGAACTATGCAAATGCATTTTATTTTGAAGTTGATAATTTGAATTTACTTCTATAGTTTGACAGAAGAGATAAAGATCTGGAAATTGCCAGAATAACACCACACCTGAACAAAATATTTCACACAAACTGTCCTAGTTAGCTTCTTGTATTTAGGATTGATGCACATATCTGAAGGTACTGATATTCAAAAACATTTGTATTTAATATACATTAGTCTGGAATATGTCTGTCAACAGCTTGTTTAAGCTTTTGATAATTAGATTTACATTTAATATGATGGATGCAAGTCAAGTAGTTTGCTTAGCAATTAGATCAATATTGCTCTAAAATTTAAGTTTCTGAAAAGAAGAATAGTATTTAGGATTTTGATTACTAAGTATTACAACTACAACTTTCATTTTGGAAAATGCAGAACAATAAATGAAATTTATCTTAATTTTCTTGAAATACATATCTGTTACTCCTAGCTGTTAGCTGAAATTTCTTTGGCAAAACGATTGTAATTTTTTAGATAGACTGTTCACTGTACATACTATTCATGCTGATTAGGTTTCTGTTCCTTCACTGAATTACACTGGTTATTAGCAACACAACAATGAGCAACTAATATGTCGCAGCAATATGCTTTCTTAAAATGTCTGACAGTATTATGCTGAATCCTTGGCATTTGTAAATATTGTACAATCATAACCAAAACATGTGCCTGTCCTGGTTTTGACTGGTATAGAATCAACTTCCTTCTTGGTAGATGGCACAGTGCTGTGTTTTGGATTTAATATGATAGTCATAACATGCTGATGTTTCAGTTGTTGCTACTTTAATGTGTGACCCTCATGTTGCTCCCCTAATCTGCTTACTCCAAGTCACGAACTTCTCTGTGCCTCATGCTCTGCTGGTAAGGACATGTACAAAAAACTGGGAAGAGAGTATGGCCAGGAGAGCTGACCAGAACTGGCCAAAGGGATATTCCACACCTCATGCCCAGTATATAAACTGGGGGATTTACTCACAAGAAAGCCAAGCACTCCTCAGGGACTGGCTGGACATAAGTCAGTGGGTGGTGAACAACTCTGTTGTGCATCACTTGTTTCCCATGGGGCTTATTCCTCCCTCTTTTCCTTTATTATCTTTATTGGTTCTGTTATTATTATCATATTTTACTTTACTTCAGATATTAAAATACTCTTATCATAACCCCCAGGTTTTAGCTTTTCCTGATTCTCCTCCCCATCCCACCAGGAGTGTAGGGGGATCATGGGGGAGAGGAGTGAGAGAGCAGCTGCATTGAACTTAGTTGCCAGCTGGGATTAAACCATGACACTCTGACAGAAAAGGCTACACATTTAAAATGCATAAATAGTGGGGTATGAGAATATACCATATAATTAATTTGTGGAGCTTAATACCACCAGACACTACCGAAAGTAGTAAGACACAAAAAAGATTTCATATTTATGAATAAGAGTAGCATATATAGTTAAACTAAGCCAGCTAGAAATAAAATCAAAAGGGCGATCAATTTACATGCCTCACTGTATAAAATAATTGCTGGATTTTGTTAGGAAGAAATTTAATCCCCTATGTAGATGGATCAAACAATTTTCTTCAGAAAAATCTTATGTTGACATCATAGAGACAAGACAGCAAGATAGGAAAGCTATTGCTTATTTTCCATACTAAAAAATCCCCTTAAAATTCTTAAGAAATTAAAAAAAAAATTAATTTCACTAAGTCTGGAATGCTCAAAAATTCGAGTCCATTATTTTTCCAAGATAAATCACTTTTTACAGAAACAATATTCACTCAAGACTCATTAATAATTTATTACCACTTTGATTTTTTGATGTATATTATTTAAATTTGGCCACACACTAATGATGTATATCATATTCCCTAAGGTAAAACACCGAAGAAAAGCCACAATGCAGATCAAGTAAGTCAGAACCAAAGCTTTCCCCACACCAGCTAGATAGCAGATGACTCACCACTGTAGTACATTTGTAGAAGGAAAGTATGTTATATAGTCATTGCTCTTTAAAGTACGCAACTCTTCCTTGAAAACCACAGAGGTGCATAGTTATTTTTTAATTATGAGATCTCTTTCCCTCATGGCAGCTTCACTCATCTATAAATGCATGTATACAAATGTACAAGGGAGGAAGAAAACGAAAAGATCTAGAGTGTAGAGTCAAAATTCTAATAGAGTTTGTCTGCCAGAAACAATAGACAAATGACAAAGCAATTTTCACAACTTCTTAATGAGATCCCAAGGCAGTTTTATTGAACTGAAAACCGAAAATGTCAAATAGATTAATTCAAACTCATACAGCTCACCAGGAATTCTCTGTTTAGGTTACAGGTTTTTTTAATAAAAAAAATGCTAAAACAGAATGTGGAGCAGCATTACAGTGATACTGGGCACCCAGAATAGCACAAAGATTGTTACCAAGCAGCTGATTAGAAGCATCACAATAAATACCAAAAAGGCATACAGTAATTCACTGCTTACTTTAACGCTTATTTTTTTTAAGAATATTATCTATGTTCAGCAAAATTAAGTATTTTACTCTTGGAATACTGAATATCAACTCTTAATGAGAAGGAGTTTTTATCCATCAAGTATTTCTGACTGTAATCTTACATGTACAATTTTTTCACAGAAAATTAGTGAAATATTTGGCATTTATAGAGATGAACTTAGCTGAGAAATTTGTTCCCACAAACCTCCTGGCAATCTTGGTTTTTGTTTATAACTGCAGCCCCTACTCTGTTCAGTTCTACCAGGTAAAAGCCTGGCCTATACTACAGAATCTGCAATTCCATCTTCGGCAAACAAACAACATCACCCCACTGCAAATGAGGACATAAAGGTAGCATGTTTTCCTCTTTCTCCAGCTCTTTCCTCACCGTTCCTAAAAATTAGACATGTCAGTTGACCGAAAGACTATTTTATTACAAGCCTATGCTGCAAGTGTAGCAATTGTGAATGTTTCAACAAGATGACATTTTGAAACTCTTGATCTCTGTGTCAAGAAAAAAAAACAACTAAAATTTCAGACTTCACATAAAAGTCAAGAGAATCAACTGAATGTCCTAAGACTTACTCTGGAGTGAAAGAATATAAGTAATTCCATGTATTTCAACATACCACAATTCACAACTATCAGCATCGATAGATAAGAAGTCTGAAAGCCAGTCATCAGCAGAAGAGATTTCAGATTTTGGAGGTGCTTTGATACAAAACGTTTTTGTTTAATGATGACCTGAATGAAATGCATTTTTATGATTCCTCTGTCTGATTTGCTAAGATTTTAACATCCTTGTTTGCTTCCAACATGTTCTGTTTGACTTTAGAGCTGTTTGATCTGCTTTGTATCTCTTTGTTGTATCTTTCCCCCTGCGGTTCCCTTCTAGTTCTTTTCTGATTTGTAGTTCTGAATGCCTTCCCATGATCCCTATATTCACTAGATTTTCAGGTTATTTCAAGGAAGGATGATTTCAAATACATACTGTTCTACTCTAAGCACACCAAGAGGTAAATTTTCAGTACAATGCACAGTCATTTAGATGCACAACACTTATTAACATTAACGGGAGTCATGCAGCTAAATTCATTCACACCATGCTGAAAATAAAACCACAGCTCTTCCCTTCAATGAAAATTTCATAAGGATGTTTTGCCCAGGAACTCAGTGGCCATACATAATTACTATGAAAGCAATAGGGTTCAAGGCCCCTAATTGCTCACTACACAACATAAGTCCATGACACTCTAAATGCTCTAATCTACCAAGTTAGTAAGAGCTTAAGAAAGATATTATCCTTTATTAAGACATTTCAGTACTGCATGACTTCATACAATTCCAAATACTACAGAAAAACACAGTAACACAAAATCTTATATAGTTCAGACCCCTTTTCCTTGCTTAAATCCTGACCTAATAAAGTGATCCATTTTGTCAAGCAATATCTGGACAACATCCTTCACGTTGAGTGAACCCAGTATGACCATACGCACCAGAATCAGTTTTGCCTTAACAATATCACACTGGAATTTTTAAAATTTAGATACTGAGCATTAGTAGGAAAGTGCCTTCCACAGAGCTGTTCCCTTACTGTGTTATATAACAGTTAAGTTACATGACATTAAATAGCAGTTTTGAATTTAACTTCATTAAGAAATTGCATTTTAACCTTCATTGAGTATTTTTTTTAATGTTTCAAGGAAATGTGTATCTACCTGAAAGGCTCTGCTACTTAGGTTTTTCAAATCATTTTTTTCTTTTAAGAGTTTTCATTCAGTGCCTTTGTTTTTAAATCTATTTCAAGTTAACCAGTCAGACTCAAATAACCATTTATTATTCAGTCCTGTTCCTACCCTCCTTGTGATTTCCATGCTAAAATCCAGAAGGAATCCAGTCTCAGAAACACAATTTAATAGTGGTTCATATTTTTTCAGTTCCATACTGAAGTGGATATAATTGCTGCATCATATACTGAGTTGCCTGGAATATAATCTTTAGAGATGCTGATGTTTATAAAAAGCCAAAAATAAAAAAGTAAACCCAGGTAAGCACATTTAATGGAAGCATATCCATTTCCAATTCATGACACACCACACATTTTCTGCAATAACAGTTATTCCCACAGCTTCAGTTGAAAACCTTCCTTTTGTTTCTCACAGCTTGATCAGATTTCATTGTGCAGTGCAGAAGCATTCTAGAAACAAGATAGAATTCTTCTGGTTAGCAATAGCTGCTGTTCAAAATTACATAAAATATTTGCAACTCAGCACAGGCATTCTACACACAATTTTGGCTTTCTAGCTGTCCCCTATTCCTTATTTTCCTAAAACTAAAGGACACAGTAACCATTTAAGTTTTGTCTGAATTCAGTAAGAATTTGCAACACTTCACTTTCCTGCCCATCCATGTACCTGTGTATATTAGTATAATTTTAGAAAGCAATGAATAAAATGTTTTTTAACATCCTTGAGCTCAATATGCAATAGTCCAGTGGACTGATCTTAGTAAGGATTCATCTCTCTGTGTTTTGTTTTATACCCTCATGTTTTACAAGGATAATTAGAGTTCCATTTTTTGTGCTTTCTAAATATCTGCCAAAAGTTCAATCTCATCTTTTTTTTAAAAATTTCTGTTGCGATATATGGTCCCTTACAAGAAAAGAATATATAGTGCTTTACACTTACGAATGCCTCTTTTCATAAAGTACCTTCACATTTAAATTTTACAGGCTCTCAAATTCCAAGGTTAACAGTTCACATCTAGTTCTCTCATCAAGTTCTAGGAACATATGCTAGGCCCAGACTCATATGCAGTATCACTTTTTGGAACGGACAGAGTGTAGTCCAACCACCTACACCTCTAAAGTCAGTATCAGTCCTTCCAAATTTCTCTTCTAACGAAAGTATACTCTGAAAGGTGATCATGACACACGAGTTTTGATGCAAACACAAATTTTTTGTCTATGTGAAAGGTGAAAATTCAGTGCTTTATATGGGCTTTTGCTCATTTGAACTTGTTTCCAGTTGTCTACTCACATATTCCCAGTGCCATGGCAGAAACAACAGCAGCCTATAAGCCTTCTTTTCCATTCACTCACCATCCAGGCTGTGCTTAGGACAACTGAAACTCCTGCTGAAATAAAAAGTAATTGATGTTTACTCGACTTAGGCCTCTGCAGGTATGTACCTAGAAATATGTGAAAAGTTTGTAAAGAACAAACAGGTTTAGTTGACTACCAACATATAATTTCAAATTACAGAGTCTGTAGGAAGAAGGGTGAATAGGCACAGGGCAACACAGAATGATTTGGAATTTCTGTCATTCTGATGCATATGGAATCTTAGACCAAAACATTGGCCTCAAAGGAAATATGTCAACAAATACAAACAGGAAGAGTTTATGGTACACTACAAGTAATGAAAAAGTAGAGAGTAGAAATACAGTTCTTTCAGAAATGGGAAAAGAATCTGCAGAATATAGATTATATAATTTGCCTTTCCAGATTTCTCAACTGATACACTATTCTTTTAATAATTTCTAACTTTTCCCAATACCCTGTTGCTACAGTATGGTATGTTCAATGTACAAAAATCTTTGAAGGGACAGGAGTACAGAAACATAAGAATAAAGAGTAGACATGTGACAATTTTTACACATGTATATAATGTAGATTCTCCAAAGAAAAAGGAGTTTGCTATTCCATTATCTGGGCACAAGTTGTAACCATACTAACAGGTGTTAACAAGCTTAATTTGATGGGCATTGTATTTTCAAGGACAACATTTAGTACTATGAACTGTAATGGGTTGTGTGCCACATCCTCTGTATCTGATTTTTTGACAACATGTCGCTTCCTGCCCTTAGAGTTTCAAATGGAATATAGTCATTACTAGTAAAACTGACAACATGTCTTCAAGCAAAAAGCAATAATTGTTTAAAACTCAGCATGATGCTATATCATCAGTTAATATGATCTTGTATAGTGAGCATCAAAAATGAAGTGTAATGAAAAGAAAATAGAAATATTGCAAACACTTGTGCTGTTACCACAGAAGGGATTTTTTGGTTTGGTTTGGTTTTAATACAGTCACATAGAATACCATCCTAATTCACAAGGAAATATTAAATTCCTTTACTTTACATGTGCCCTCTCAAAGTAAAACTGCATTTAAATGTGCTTATCTGCTACTATTTTTTTCTGTGGATAAAATATATTGTAATGAGAAACTTTTCCCACTTGCTTTCACATGTGGATATTACCAGGCAAGAGACTCAGCTCCCCAAATCCAATTCTTCTCTTAAACAGAAAGACGAAAACATCTATCAAACCCATTATGCTGATTCCTTCATGATTGTAAAGCTCTTTGAGGTTGCCAGGTTAAGCATATTTAAAGAATTAGAAGGGTCTACACAAAAATGCTTTATGCAGTTGCAGGAGTCATCATGACAGGTTTTCTTCCAACACCTTCACTCTTCTCACAGTTCTTAAGCTTTGCTGTTCACAAAGATTGAGAGATGGGGGCAAAGGACAAAGAAAACCCTTATAGTTGAAGGTGAAACAGTGAGTTAAAGCCCTCAGGCCCCCCAGAATCACTGTTGCAAGAACAAAACAGAAGTACCTCAGCAGGCAATGCTTGTCTCAGAACCATTGTGCCAATAAAGCCATATAAGAGGCACTGAATTGCAGAGGGAGGGCAATTCCAACTAGAAGTTTTCGGACTCCTGACCCAGAACTCCCGCTTTCTTACTCAAACCATATTGCTTATAAATACCTCAGGTGCTGTTACTGCTGCCTCTGAAATAATTGTAAGAAGTGTGTCTTAAAAAGCTTTCAACATGAAGAAGCTCAGTCATTGGCTGCATGGGATACCAAGATAAAGAGTGCAGAGAGGAAGGGGTGTTTTCATCCTACCAGTTAGCTGCTACTTTCCAGTCTTTCAAGAAAGTGGTCTGATTAGAGTGTAATGCCCATGAGAATGAGTTTTAATCAATACTTGTTTTAATTGAATATTGCACATACTGTTGCTACACATTTTCTATGTCAAATCACACAGACCTTGTAACACTCATGAGAATTCAGCTCAGTATGTAAGAAGGATACTTCAAAACTGAAATTTAAGATAGGTTACCATGCATGACGATTTCTCTTAACGTTTTAAAATTGTATGAGTACGTGATCCCTTTCGTGCCTGCCATCCCATCCTACTCCTAGAATGTCCTTGGTAGCAACAAGTAACTTAATGATAGAATGACTAGAAGTTCAGAATTTAATATAGTACATATAAAACATTGATGTTTAGCTGCCATCTCCCTTACCACCCATTCTAAACACTGAAGTTTTTTAGAAGAGAGTTTTAAAGGGCAATAGGAGGGTGAGAGGGGAGTGTACGTGTCATAGACAGGCTCCAAGTAATTACTCGATGAGCAGTCACAAACATTTTCATTTCTGAATCATCACTCTTTCCTCTTAACTTTTCTTTTCTTAGTCCTGCATCTAGGGGAAGGGAAATAATAGATCTAAATGAGATTTGATTGATTCTGTAAAAAAACATAAAGTGCAAAAATACCTGAATGCAGGAATCATGGATCTCAAGCTTCATGACTTAGGACAACCATAAAAAGTACCACGAAGAAAGGAAAGTAGGTTGCAGAAAATTAAAACTGAAACAGCAAGAGTTTGGGCATAGAAAATGACTGCTGTCTAAAAAAGGATACCAAGTACCAGGAAGATATGAATACTATGTAAATGATTGTTGTTGGAATTATAAATAATTTTTCAAATGGACAAAAATTGCTTAAACAGTTAAAACCCACTCAATTCAGAGTTCTGTTGAAACTCAGTAAATTCTTGCAGGCACATCACTTGCAACATTACCCAACTCAGCCATCAAAGACAACTGAGATAGTACTAGGGTTAGTATGCTAGTCTGGCAGGAGGCAAACCCCAAAGGGCACATAGGGCTTTTTTTCCCATCTATATTCTTCATGAGTCTACAGTATAGCAGTTTAGACATTTAGATAGCCAAGTAAAACAAAACTTAATTGAAGTTAAATTGGCCTTCATCCTGAGTTTCAGAAACCCACAAATGAAAGATATTTCCCAAAGTGATGTAATACAAACTGTACTGTTTAACTTGGCTATTTAAGTGATTAGTCCTTGATGTTAAACAGCTCTCATTACTCATTATTATTCTTTTATGAGGCTATGATATTAATTGGAGTTCATTGGTCAATTCACAGACTTATGGCAAATAGACTGATGAGATTTAAAATGTTCAAACTTCAGTCAGATTTTTTGCATCCTCACTATTTCATGCAAGTAAACCTAGACATTTTAAATAGTATTTTCTTTTGGCCTCCAAAGGAGGATGAGGAATGCCTATGAAGACTTTTACAGAACAAACCTTTTGAGACTCACTTTCACACTAAAGCATTTTCGAATCCATTCAATTTTTAGCACAGGAAAGAATAAACAATTAAGCGACACATTTAACATTTAACAATACTCTTACACACCTGCCAGCAACTAAGTGCTTTAATTAAAATTCACTGGAGAATGTAAGGAAACATAACCTTTTCCACTCTCACAGCATGGCTGAGAGAGAAAATTTTGTTATTATATTTGTTTACGTCATTTCTTAACAAGATTTAAGAAGAGATTGTTAAACTAGAAGATAGGGCAATACTGTCATTTTATTTGAGTACTATCCACCTTAAGAAAAAGATTTGTTGTATTATAATATTTACTAGGTGTGGCAAAACACAAAAGAGCAAGGAATATTTCAGTAAAAAATGTAGCCTATGCCGGGTGTAATTTGATATCAGATAGGACATACTAAGAACTTACATCAGTCATAAGGAGGGACTAGAAGATCATCTACCCCTTTGGTTACATGTCTTGGGAGGTGCCTAAACAGTAATGAAGAGATTGTATAGATTAAACAGTGCATTAACTGAGGAAAGGAATTGGCTTGAGGGAACAGGGCTGGGCAATGAAAGAAAAAGGATGAGAAGAATGAAGAAGAAAGAAAGCATGATAAATGAAAGGGGCAGTGCAGATGCAAGGAAACTGAGGTTAAGCAAGATCTGGATGGTGTGAGACAAAATTAAATTAGAATAGACATAGAGGTAGTTAATGAAAGGAAGGAAGAAGCTGTAAATTAAACTAGATCTTTTGTCCAAACACACAAATGAAAAAGAACAAAGGCAATCAATATTTTCCTTACTGGAAAGGGAAAAGACATATTACCTTTGTGTCCCTATAAAAGTTCACTGTTGGGAAGCATATGAAGCTCTGTGGCTACCCGGGTCCCCCCAAAGACACACGACCACACAGATGTAGTGTCAAAGGAGAAAGCCATTTATTGTTTACAAGAATACTTTTTTATAATCTACATATAGTTTATACTTTTCTAACCACTGAGAAGCAATTCTTATATCGCTTCTCTCTCGTCCAATCAGACAGTGCCGTGTTGTACAAGCATCTTCCTTACATGGCATGGTCAGTCCTTTCTCTTTCAGTTCAGCTCCTTCTTCAGCTCCTGGGTCCCAGATTCCACCTGCCATCTGTGACTGACAAAAAACATTCACTGGCATTTCCCTACAAAGCTCTAGAGCTCTGCTTAGCTACCTGCTGAGATAGCAGGAGCCTGAGTATTCTTTTACAGTAAAAGGGATTTTTACTAGACAATTGCAGGTAAAAATTTCTTTTGCTAGAGGAACTCTAGCTTGGAAGCATAGCTTATTCCTTGGATAAGCAACTTAGATACAGTGACATAATACAATTAAGTGGAGTCTGTGAAAAATGTAGTGGAAGTTAGCAGTGTGCTACTAACCTTCTTTACTTTGCAATACCTTTAGCAGCATGACTAAATGAGGTCTTTCACTCATGTAACATGATATAAAGATTTTCTCAACATTGGCTTAGTCTGGCCACGTTGCCTCTATAGAGGAGACCTGTGAATGAGTTATATGAGTCACATCAAAAAAGAAATATAAGCTCTCACATAACATCATTAGATACTGCTTCATACAGGAGATTAAAAAAAATTAAATATTTTTGAAGGGCTTTGTTTCTTCTGCATATTCTCTGCCTTCACAAGTGAAACTAAGAGCCCTAAATGATCATGATTCAGAGACCTTAAAAGGGTGACATTTCTTTCAAAAACAGCAATAGAATTCCTGTAAGTAAAGATATCTATTCCAATATTCAATTACCAATCTATTCCAATATCTGTATAAAGAGCCACATATTGCTCACTTCAAACTTCCTAGTTCCGATCCCTGCAAAACAGCAGGTTTGCAATCTTTACATGCCTAAATAAGTATCTCAGGCCACACAAAGAAATTGCTCAAAATTATGGTGTGTGGCATTATATGTAAATAAGTCAGAGGTTTTGTAATCAGCCTGGGAGACTAACTTTACAATTTTGGATTTCTCTTTCACATTGCCCTATTTTCTTATAACTTAATCATTTAAGTGAAGAGAAATAAAACATCTATTTTCTAATTTCCTGAAAAATTAGAAACATCACATTATTTGAAATACAGACTGTCAATTTTATTAATAAATATTTATTTTTCCGGTTAGACACAGACTTAGTTGGAAAAGACAAACTGTCCAGGGTTTCAAAAGAAATGACCTGGGCCAGTTCTGGTCAAAATATAAGGTGAAGGGGGGGAGGGAAGTTCATCTATTACACTTTGAATAATTTTTCCTATGATTGTGTACTAGAAGGGATACAAAATATTGAGACGATCTCTCAATTTTTTTACAAAAGGTAATTTCTTGGAACATTTAATATCTCAAAAGATGGAATTATTGATTTATTTTCTGTATCTATGACAGAAATATATCTCCTGAAAGGAAATTTGAAGGAATTTACAATTTTGAGCATATTGATGGTTTTATGAAGAAGCTACTGTCACAGCAACTGTTAACACAAATCTTGACTTTGTACTGAAAAAGGAAAATTAAAATAAAATAAAAGGTAAAAGAAAGAGAGGGAGAAAAGTTGGAGAAAATGTCTGCCCATGGGTAATATTTTTCTGAGATTAACAAACTGAATGTAGTAAAAAATGTCATCAGTTAAGACACTGTTACTTCTCAGTCAAAGTAGGTGTCAGAGTGTTAGCATGCTAGCTAACCTTCTCCTCAAAGAGACAGACATAAAATCTGCCTTATGTTACAAGACATGAAGCAAACATTTACTATTATGTCCATGAGTATTTCAAAGATGTGAAAGCCTTTTCATCCAAACCCCATATTGGGGGAGGGGAGGGGAATAAAAATTTCTTTCATTCTTTTCCAACTTATCTGAAAAATATTTGAGGTTTTCAGCAAAAACAAACTTTTTGATGATTGCAATTAAATGAGAAAAATTTCTTCTCTCTACAATTCTGTTACCAATGCACAGACTAAAATTCCAGAGTGGATGGGTATGAAGCCAAATAGAAGGTTAAATTAGTGCTTCAGAAAAAGTTCACTGTATTTTCCAACAAATCCAAATCAGCATTGACACTGTAGTCAAAGTTTCTAATGAATGTAGAAATAATTCTACACTAAGAACTGGTCTACATCATAGAACTAATGGTTTGCCAAGATTCATTTTCCCATACAGCTTTTCACCAGCAACAAAGATTGAATTGAAGATTGCAGAGCTGTAGACTATGTTTTATGTCATACATTGCTGCTTCATTTTAACTACAACTATATGAAATCAATGCATTCACATAAAAATAGTTTTAAACAGAAAACCTGATGTAGCATAAAAATAAGTATGTTTCTTGTAGGTATCTAGGGATGACTAACTAGCTCAGAAAACAGAGCCACTAAAGCAGCCTCTTTATGTTCTCTGCAGGGAGAGAAATAGTGTTTATGTTCTTTGATACTGCAAAAGTTGTTAAAATATCTGGACATATTTCACTTTTGGAAGTAAGAAAGAATCAGTGTGCTCCTAAAGTGTAATAGGTTCTGGCCATCTGTGGCACACTGTTCTAGGACAAAAGGAAATGCAGAAAACAACACCATTAAAATTGAGTTACTATGGCATGCAGGAGTCAGAAGTGATCAATAAACACATTGATATATGATAATTACTCCAGAAATCACCATCCTGTATTACTCAGATCATATATGGCCTGCATAAGAAAGTACAATATATCACGTCATGAAAATACTAGAGGTGAGTGATTGTGCATACAGAGAGGAGCTTACTTTCTCACTTCTGTTACACTGTCAGTGTGATACTTGATGAGCCATGTAAACCAGTGTGCATGTGTACACATCTGGAACATCAGCTATAGTTCTGTTTATAACACAGAATCATTCTACTGGTCCTGTCACCACTTCTGTTGTCCCATCTTTCCTTGCAATCTTTGAATTTGATCTTATATTCAAGGAGTCTGACCACACAGCTTCAATTTTCACAGGCAATTCATCTAAAGTTACAATACATATATTTCTTTAACTCTATTTATGTAAGTGAAGTTTCAACTGGCTACTAACTTTATATAGGTGTGTTACAATGGTGTCATTAAGGACAGTATGCAATTATTTTGTGATACTAAGATGGTATAACCTGACACAACCTCACAGATACATGAACAGTGTGATCAACAATGAGGCAGACAAAGAGAGCTAACTTTCAAACAGGTGGCATCCAAGCAACAAAAAATTGCCAGACAGGAAGCAAAAGGAATTGCAAATAGGCAGAGCAGCTTCCCAAATGCATAGAACACATAACAAAATAAAATAACCTGGGCAACATCAGAAGCAGAGGAGAACCCCTTCATGCCTGTTAACAGCATAAGAATCTCAGGTTCAAGCAAGGAATAAAATCACAGCAGATAATAAACCCACTTCTCCCAACAAAAACCTGTCAGGGTTGACAAATTTGGCATTTGCAACTAAAAACCCCTAGGGTTCATAGCTATCATAGCTATAACCATATTGCAGCAGCTCTGTGGTTTGGTATACCCAGACCTCGTTTAGAATACAACTGCTAAAGACTGACAACTTTATATATGTACTGATTATGTATAATAAGTAAAAATTGACCATTAGCAATAAATATATTATTAATTATGTAGTAAAACATTAGCTTGAAAAGGTGAAATTGTCCTGATTTGTCACTCTCTGAAGCATCATCATCAGAGTGATCTCTAATTCCATGTATATAGATATAAATATAGATAATTTTAAAGACAGTGAGACTATTTTATTCTTAATCCAAATGCCTCTTATTCTCACATGTTAACAGTTAAACAGAAAAGTGTAACAACGTAGATGATTTGACAACTGTTTCCTCCAATCACTGTGCCAGTGAGATGCATGCTGGACATCGTAATTCAATACGCTCCTGCACAGGATAGGAGATCATTTTGCAGAGCTTCTTCTAAAGTAGCTGCACACTGTTGGACCTTGCATCTTTCCATCTCCTTATCTTCACACATTAAACAAAGTATCAGTTGCATTTAGGTTTCCTATCAATAGTCTGTCTTCATTGGATTTTACTGAATTTCTAATTCCAGTACTTATATTGTTGTACTTCAATTTTTCCTCTCAGTTGTCAAAAAAAGTACCAGTAAGTGCAAACAACATGAACAACCTATTTGACTCCTCTGTTACTCAGACTATGCCTAGATTGTTTCTTTCTCATTTGCCAGTGAAAATATCTACTTTGAAGAGAAAAACAATGGGCCAATATTGCTTTTCAAAGCTTATATACTTGAAGTGAGGAGACTCTAGCAATGCCAACAACATGAACTTTTAGAAAGTCACCAGATGACAAGCAGCAGCTGCAAAGGTCTTATGAAGATCTCTCTCTGTGGAGCTCTAGCACTGCAAGTGATGATGGGCTTGGCAGAGGAAAAGACTCAGCAAGTTATTAAGAGGCCAAACTGCCAGACTTTTTCCCCTGTCTTCATATTATTTCATTTAGAACTTGCTCAGCGTTAATGTAGCAGAGAGAAACAGTAATGGAGTGAGAGACAAAGACAAAATATTACATCTTGGAAAAGAAAAATTGTTCTTCATGCTGCCAGAGTCAAACTTTTACAAATTATCATCTCATATATTCCTGTACATGCGTTTTTTTACCAGCCCTCAAGTCTATTATTTTTAAATTAATATTATATTTTAAGCTATTATTGAAATAACCCTAAAGGAATAATTGGAATTTAAGGGTATCACCAATCTTGAGGAACATAGTAGATATTTCAACACCAAGAGAACTGATAAAAATACTCAAATTGCTACTAACAAAACTTACACAACACCAAAATGCATTGACCAAAAGGCAAATAGATTGTCCTTGTTATGGAATAAGATCCTGGGATCATTTGCTCTCTGGGGTGACTTGCCTAAAATGGCTTCATGGATTTTTCTTGAGAACCCTCAAAAACTTGGCCTAACTACTTCAAACATTTCCAGCAAGTTTTGACTTTTATTAAATAAAACTGTCATAGTCAACACATTATTTTAACTCCTAATTTCCTATCTGCATGTCTCAGAACTCTCTAAGTGTGGGATTCCAAACAAGCCAGGGAGTGGTTTGACCCTCCTTCATTCATAAGAGGCATCCAAAAAATTGCTTTATTTTCACCCTTCCATCTTTCCAAACCAGTCTGCAAACACAAAATTAATTGTGTTTTTGTTCAGGTCACAGTTCCCAAGTGTGCAATAAAAATCTCACAGTGCAAGGAAGAAAATATGCTTTCTGTCTAGTTTCAGACACGAGGCAAGGAGAAAGAAAGGTGTTAATGGAAGAACATTTAAATATGTGAGCAATGAGGCTGTAACAGTTCCACCTACGCAATGCAGAGGGGGAAAGTTTTTACTTCCTCACTCTTATACAAGATTGCTTCTACACAAGCAATCTGGAGAGTCTCAGAAAAAGTACAATTGTTTTGCTCAGAGTACTGAAGCACTACTTCAGCAGTGAATTAGAGATCTTGGAATTTCCAGTCTTTGATTTCACAGTTGTAGTTAGGAATCTAAGTTCTTCTTTTTTCTAGACAACACTAGGAAATTATGGTTATGGAAAATCTGTGTTGGGGCAATAAAAGCAGGGTGTCTATTTTGTCTCCTTTATGGGGTTCTGTTGGTGGTAGTGGTTTTGATGGGGCTTTTTGACTGCTTTCATTTTGTGGAAACAGAAAATATCAAAAAAATGTCCTTCTGTCCTTGAAGTAGACCAAGTATATTTCAAATGAGAAGACAAAAAAAAAACACAACAAAAAAAAATTGCAGCAAGCAGTTCCAATCACAACTTTAAATTTCTTATTTCTCTATATCTCATATATTTCATTATCTTTATCAAAAGACTTGTCTCAGTTAGAGACCCTGGAGATAGTTTAAAACAAATCTCCAAAGATTTTTTTAGAGGTCATCGCTAACTTCCTTCCTTTCTCAAGATCTAAATCAGAAAAACAGAAATTTAATCAGCCATAGTGCATAATGTATAAAATTAGCATACATGTGAACAACACAAACCTGGAAGTTTACATATGTATTACATTTCTACCATTCTTCTCTGTACAACCATACACAGTTAAGGCAAAGAAACACAGTAATCTGGAAGGAAAAAATTGAGACCCACTATCCCCCTTTATCTGTTTGTATCTCCAGTTAGTCTCTGTGGACACGCCACACCCTTTAACAGTCACAATGTCCTTTTCTCTAGATCTGCACAATAACCAGTATGGCTGTGTGTCTGTGTCAGCACCATGTCATTAACACAACACAGTAACCCAGCTTTGTGTGTTTAGATTTTCAAACCTCGGTCTTGTGAAAAGTCAATCTTTACCACTATTTATCTATCAATGTCTTTTCCTCTTACCACTTAGTGATATGTAAGGCATTGGCAACTCTAAAAGGTGGAAAAGCAGGGTTCTTTCTCTAAACAACCTGCCCTGGATCCATTTATAACTGGTATTCCATCTGTTGTTATAGAAACACATTTCAATATTTTGACTTCTTTCTCATCTAGATGGCTGGTTTAATTACAACTATCACTAGGGAGTCAAAGAGATGGACAAAGGAAACAACATATAACATTCTAGATTAAATCAATCAAAACGGCAACAATCTGGAAAAAGCTGATCTTTTTTTCTTTTAGTTTCTTTCCTGTGCATGCAGATTTCCTCCTCATAGTGCTACTCATCCTTTTAAGTTACTGAAAGAAAGCTGTAGCACATAGATGGGGATGACATTTAGTCTGGAAGGTGATAAATTCACGGCTCTTGTGGACATACCTAATTCTTGTTGATATTGAAATCTTTTAAATGGGGGGCATAATTTATCAGATGAAGTGGTAGTACCCTTATTCCTTGGGAGTTTGGAAAGCAAGCTGAAGAGAGCTACACTTGCAGAACAACAGACTACATGAGTCAAGTGTTGCTAGCTAGTTCTAACTTTTTTGGGTATCATAAGCCCCACAGAATTTCCCATACAAGCAAGAAGTTGGAGCTTTCTTTGGGGAAAGGAGAGAGGAAGAGACAGTGGAGTGAAGAGGAAATAGCAGTCTGTGGAAATAAATACCGAAGAACATATCTTCTCAATTTCCTTATGTAATTCACTCATCATATTACTGAGACTTTTATATACTTCTAAAAAGTGCATTATCAGTTGGAGAAAATAGATCCATTTAGTTAGACATTAAACAGGACAAGTGCAACAGAGCTCTGCCAATTATTTTGCAGTCTGAGTCTTATCAAAAATAGATGGGTAACATTGGAGAGACCACCATACTCAAAAATTGAAAAGGGATTGCCTTTGATCTTGGCTAATTCTGTGTGGCACAACAGGTTGTTTCTACAGTTCTTAAGAAATATAGCCTAATGCCACAGGTGATTTCTATTTCAATGGATAAAATATACCTAGTCTATTCCCACAGAAAACTTAGTTCTCTTTCCAGGCAGGACACTTGCAAAGTGACATTAACCAAAATGAGCAAAGTTTGTAAAAAATTCTTTCAATGAAGATGCTTCTTCTTAGAATACAGCTCAGCAGCTTCACTGGTTTTAGTGAACACCAATTGGATTTCTTTTTTAATTGCTCAATAAAATGTCCTCAGCTCCAGTTCTAAAATACCTCTAAAATGCCTCCAACTCTATCAGTTAGTTTCCTACTAAGTTTTTCTTTGCAGTTTACATATACCTAATGCTAAATTACTTATATTTGCCATGGTGCATTTCAAAACTATTTATTTGGTATCTTCTCAGGGCACATTTCTAAAGTATCTTTCTGGCAATATTAGAAAAGTAAGTTACAGAGCAGAGTAAACCTATGTCTTTTTTTCAGTTCTTTCTATTCTACAAATACAATTAGATACTTTAGCAGGTATGCAAAGATGTTCAATAAAACAAGTATGTAATTTCTCACACTTTGCTATGATTTTTACTAAATAAAATAGCTCGACATGATAGAGTAACTGCTAATTCACTATCCAGTTTCATGTCTAAAGTACATACACATATTAACCCACATAAAAAGCAGTAAGGTATCCTATTGTCTCTAGTACCCATTCTTTCCTTTTGCTGTTCCAGTTTTACCAGTTTTACCTCATGTTTCTGGGCTTTCTTTTTTTTAATAGTTCTGAGAAAGTGTATCAAAAGTAATTTTGAAAACTCAAGTAAAACATAGCCATTATTTATTATTTTACTAACTTTATCAAAAAGCAGCAAAACAGATAGGAACAATTTCTCTTGTATTAGTTTTATGTACTGTGACTCTGAAATTTTAACTCTTCGTTTTTATGCTACGTTTTACTATTAACACTAATAACTTTGCAAGACTAATTTATAGAACTGGCCTCTTATTTCCAGAAAGTTCATTTGATTTGAATAATATTACTTCAGTTTGTTCACTTATATCCTTTTTTTGTTAAATTTGTAAACTAAAATAGTAAGGCAGTATCACCTATCACAGAACATCATCTCCCTGATAAAGCCTGGATTTTGTCAGGTAATTGTAGCACATGATGATGCTGTTTCTATGTACAAGGACAATTAATCACAGTGTTGATGTGTCTTACATACTGGTCAGCAAAAGAAATTGTGTCCCTGAAGTTCTCAGCTGTTCAAGGTTAAAATCAGATTATTTCCTAACAAGCTTAGGCTAAACACCTGTCTGCTTTCATTCAGAAATTTTTCTTCAGCAGAGAAGGAATACGCCTGGGTTCCAGCTCCAGTGAAATAGTACCAGTAGCTATGGTCAGACTGCTTAATGTCCGAAAGAATGCATCTCTCACAACAGATGGCAAAAGCAGCCTGCAGCCAAATCATCTGCTAAGTCTTGCCTTGCTTTTCCCAGGGAATAAGACAACATATTGCAGGATGGCAAGCAGGCAGAACAGATACAAGACAGATCAAAGACATCTGATTGCCACTGACACAAGGCCCACAGAGGACCCTACTCAAAACAACAAAATTTGAAAGCCATCAACACTCAGAGATAAGGAAGTTGTGAAAACTAGAGTGGCAACTTGGTTTATCATTCTCTACTCCAGCAAACGCAACTTGGGAACATGGCCCTCAAAATTATCTTTTTTTCTAGACTTCAAAAACTCTTCCTACAGTCCTTGATAACAATGGCCTCTATAATATGTAAAAACTAACCTAGCACAAGAAGACAAAGAAAAACAAAGTACACACTTCCAAGGAGGATTAAACTTTGGTTTTGGAGATGCATTCATGCAAGTAAAAGGAAGCACATAGGTTTTCCTAATGTGTTTTGTTGGAGTTTTTTAAGAGCAAACAAAAGAAATACATGGGCATAAGTGGAAATACTTGAAAATGAAAATTTCATGGAGAAAATTCTTGAAAGAAGAGGAGAAACTCACCTAAAATACTTCTAAAACCCTATACAATTGCAATCTGTTCCTTTAGATATGTTTCTCCACCCAACTTAATCAACTTGTTCCAACTTACCTTGAATGTGGAACAGCTGTTGCTCATAACATCAGTAATATCCAAAAAACACATGATAATCTATTCACAGAAACCACAAGGCAGCAGCAAACATTTTTTAAACATTTTTTAAGATTTTATAATGGTAACAATCAGTGATGCAACTAGACTAGTGAGCAAACTGTTGTGCACTCTAACTAACATAGCAAAGCCTATATTTTGAAGTGTGTTTGGACTGTATGATTAAGATTAGCCAAATTTCAGCACAAACAAAAGTGATGAAGGGTTGATTTTTTTCAATATCTTTGTTAATTTTAACCAGGATTTGTAGCAAACTAATTATTCTGTCTGCTAAAACTCCAGACTAGAATACCCATTTTATATTTACTGTGATGTTCCAACGTGTAGTAATATCACTTTCCTTCTTGACTCAGAACTTCTTCCCATAACCTAAATTAGTTCTGTCCCAGTGATGTGTACTGCTCCACTATTTTTCTGAAAAGAAACAACTACTTAAACTTTTTTTCCCACTTTCCATTATTAAGGTGATATCAGTATAACACATAGGCTTTATTATTTTTCCTCTTGTGCAGGCATTTTCATGATATGGGGCATGATTTCAATCAAAAGGATAACAACTGCAGTAGAATGAGACCCAATTAATCTGAATCACGCAATGCCATCACTCAACATTAATCCCATTTAGCTAATTCTGTGAGTCCAAAGGAAAATGTCTGCCTGCAACTGGCTGAGTGGGCAAGTGAGTTAAACTACATGGGTGTGTTTTTCTTTATGAGTATTACATGGGTTACAAATACATCTAAGTAGATAATATCTCCAGCGTCTTTTCAAGCAACAACAGGTAATGGCATTATAAAAGGGAAACACATGTAAAGAGACTGTTCCAAGATACATCATTTGGCAGCCACAACCTCTTATGACCAAGAAGAGAAGCTTAAGGTTATTAACAAGGTGGGTCTGATGTAACCTGACATGAGGTATAGTGGAAAAAATTGCTGAGATAAGATACAATAGGT
Source organism: Serilophus lunatus (assembly GCA_013399895.1). Taxonomy (NCBI): domain Eukaryota; kingdom Metazoa; phylum Chordata; class Aves; order Passeriformes; family Eurylaimidae; genus Serilophus; species Serilophus lunatus. The sequence goes on from VXBA01001173.1 coordinate 599,197, forward strand.
TCTATTATACCCATAAAAATTGTTCAGAAAGGACATTGTTTAAGAAGAATTAATTAATGATAATGTGCAATCCCTCTGTAGGGACTCAGAAGGAGTCCAAAATTCAAGGATAGTATCACTGTATAAAGTAGAGGGGAAGGAAGGACTATTACTTCAGAAAATTTATTAAAAGCTTGATAGTAATGATTATGCACAACATGGGGATAAAATGGCTGAACCTCAACAGCACTAAAAAGAAATTTTCTATACTTGGAGAGTTTTATTTGATCTCCAGAAGGTATAGGATATCACTTTATTTGTTCATGTAGGTCATTACATTACAGAGTGGTAAAATTATAGTGTTTGAGAAGTACCAAGCAACTAAGCCAAACACAAACAGAAAGTAAGATGCCTGTAATGCAATGACAAGACATCCTTTCTTTCCTATTCTCCTCTGCCTCCTTGCAGCCACATTTTTATGATTTATTTTATGTTCCTCTTGAGATGTTACTTTGTTGTAGTATGTATCTGGGAGTCCTTTAAAATGTATTTATTACAATGAGTGATTTTAATAGCTTTGAAAAAGTAGCTATTAATGATATGCTTAAAATCTTGTCATTATTAAAGCTAGTGTGACTTTCGTCTCTTCTTCAGAGAAGCCAAGATTTCAGTAAACAGAAAGTCATGGAGTGTTTCCTGCAAAGGACTTAGTATTTTCAAATGACAAATCAATTACAAATCACACACATAAACTGGTTTGTACACTGGCTTTGAATAGTACACTATGAAAAATAAATAGAATTGTATTTTAGGCACCATACCCCGTGAGAGGCAGCCTACAACCTTCCAGACCCATTAAGAGCACTAGCAACCATTTCAGTTTTGAAAATCCTTGAACTTCTACAAATTCTCCCCAGCACAGCCAAATACTGCCTTTTTCAATAGTAGTTCCTTGTAGAAGTAGACTGCACCTGAACTCTTGTTCACATTATGAGACAGTGTGTCTATTACCTAGGAAAGAAGCAATGAGTTCACTGTTCCTCTCTTCTGTATTCCTGCAAGATCTCGCCTCAACAGTGTTTAAGGGGTAAAAACTTTAGGTTTAGTTTTATAGAAAAACTTCTGTTTAAGAAGCATAAGAGTTAATTAGATAGTGTTTATCTGAGCAAGCAAGGCATTTACTGTATGTAACCACAGTTGCTTAGGCCTTCATTGTGTTTAAGGAACTAGGGCATCTCCCCCAGATTTATGCTTGGGTCTGTATTGTGTGTAACCACAGATGCTTAAGCCCCCCATTGTGTTTAAGGAACCAGAACATCTTCCCCAGGAGCAGGCTGACCGTAATGCAGAAGAAGGAAGTTGGCATCAAAAACAAGCTTGGGTCAGGAAGGTCATCCTGAGGAAGATGTCTTACTTCAGCTTCAGAAGACCACCAGATGACCACCAGAGGGTGGATCCTGGGTGGACCATGGGCAGATTTTGGGGTGGACTCTGGGTGGAGATGGGGAGGAGACTAAATCATTTTCTAATATATAAAGAGTTGTTTAAACGGCAGCCAGTGGGCATGCTAGGAGGAAAAATCCCCGTGTCCCACGAGGTCTCTAATAAAACATATCTGCTTCAACACTCTTCAGAGTTTTGGGGTCTGTTCTGTAATCAATAGTCTCCTTTTTTTTCCCCTCTGAAACTGTTTTTGTTTAGCAAAAGTTAACACCATCTTATATTTTAGACATCTCTATCTAAAACATGCAAAAAATGGAAGCTGACTGTTAAATTATCATTAAAAAAGTCAGCCTAAAACAGTCTATAAAATACAAAAGAACATACTTTGAAACTCTTGCTTTAATTAGAAAATTAAAACAAAGTCTATTTGCAGAAAATAATTCTAGCTATAAACATATTCTGCTAACTCTGTCTTCTACACATAGTTTTTAATACCTAATCTAGCTATATCCTAAGTTGTTTTAAATGCACAAGAAAAACAAAATAATTCATCAAAAAGGAACCATGCAGAGTTATGCACAAACATCCAAGCTTTCTGTGTTTGAATTTAAAACAACATTATCCTATTTATCACAATTTTGTAAATTATCCAATTCACACAGGAGCTTAATAGAAAAGGTTAGGTGAATATTTATTTGACATATAAATAGTTGTTCCACCCCTACGGAGATGACAGTTTGCATTTCAGAACAGTGGATCAATATCATAAATACACAATAGCAATGGGAAGAAGCCACGGACTGAAACTTGAAGAACTCTAATAGGTCGAAAAAATGTTATTTGAATAGTTTTCTGTAAGTACTTATAACACGTGTTAAGATCAACCTTAGGAAAATAATTTTCTTGGATTTTATTACATCTTCCTTATACTTACTGTAAAATAAATTTCTCACAGATTTTATGACTTCCATTGAGCTTTCATTAGATATGAAGGACAGACACTTTACTTCCACCTTTTGTCTTTTGATGAAGTGAATACTAGGAGTCCACAACACACAAGTACTTCTACTCTCTCTTGGCTTCTTAGTCACTTAGAAGGCAAATTAAAGGTTCCTATGTTTATCTTAAAAGTTATGAAGCAATTGGCAATTAAAGAACTCCTAATTTGTGTTCTTTCCTTTAGAATTATGGGCAGCTATTGTCATTCCAAAAAGAAATGCCAGCTTCCAGATCAAAGTCTAAGTTTCCCCCCGTGATGCTTTTGACTTTTAGCAACAGAGTATTTTCAACAGGAACACTCAGTTCCAGCAAGTTATTCCTGCAACTGAGAAATTGGAACCTAACACTAACCTACTTCTGTTCATGCTTACAGAAATATAATATTTTAAATCTGAGTGTAAAAACATAACTGGATGGGCAAAAGAGAGAGGAAAAATAAATATTCAGTAGAACTAATGCTAAACACAAGCATTCTCATGAGGGCAATCACGTGTAAGACCAGACACTGAAACCAGATACCATGGTCTGGCTATTGTAATATATCTTTATGATAACCTTTGCAGCTGGGATTTTTAAACTATTCCAGAAAAAAAATTACCTCATACTTTCATGACTTTCAGAGAGTAAGCAGTGCAGCAGAGTTCATCACAATAAGAAGTGGGGCCGGTTCTCTGTCCCTCAGACACTGTCGGGGGCCGGACTATAGTTTGGAAAGAAATGAACGAATTCCTACGCACACCGCACATATTTTATTTAAAGTAGTGCACAAAAAACAGGAAAAAGAGTGCAATATTTAAAATGAAGAACAGTTGCGACCAACAAAACCAAATAATATTTCAGTGTGAGCTACGGGCCTGCTTTTAGCCAGTGAGGGGGTCAGCGTCAGGCTCCCCGTTCGTCCCCGCCAGCCGCAGCCCGGGGCCAGCCCCGCACTCCGCCCGCCCGCCCCG
>VXBA01001173.1:602669-636626 GCA_013399895.1 Serilophus lunatus
ACTCATAAGATTTTACTTACCCTAAAGAGATTTGATAATACAGTATAAAAATATATTATGTTTAAAAAATATATAGTCTCTTTGTCTGCTGTTCTCCTCTATGGCAGCTATTCCTCAGTTGTGCATGGGAAAGAATCAGAATATCCATAGAGTATAATCAGAGCCGCACACATTTCAAGAATTTCATAGCACCTAGGACACATCAGAATTATAAAAAAGAAAAACACAAAAAGGTGTGATATGCATGTCCCCATAGACACAATTAAAGAATTTAATATTATTATTGCTAAACTGTTTCGAAGTTAACTCATTTTTTTCCTCTACAGGATAGCTTGAAGTCATACAAAGAAGGCATCTTTGAGGTTCAAAATTATACTTCTGCCTAATGTTACACTATGTGATGCAGCAAACTAATTTTGTCCACAGTAGCTTACATGTCTCTGTGTCACATTGCACTTCAAAGTATGGATATAACCATCATTTTACACTGAAGCAACTACTAGAATTAGCTAAAGCATACATGTGCTTGCTCAGATAGTTTTGCTGCACTACTGTACATTAATGGATCAACTTACTCAGAATATAATGTATTCCCTATTATGCAGAGGAAATAATTTCTTTTTTTAAGTGAGGACATTTTTGAAAATGTATATGACAAACACCCAAGCTTCACAGATAAAATAAATGCATTGTAGCAACCCAGCATAGGACTATAACAGATCTGTCAAGCACAGAAACATAAAACTCCACAGGGTGATACGGAGCAGTTTTCTTAAAATCCTCAGGAAAAAAAATTAGGGTGTAGACCACCTTTCCATTTTTAGCCTTTTCATAGTTCCCAACAAGTACTCAAAAATGTGCAAGGTTACCTACAAATTTGTATGTTTATACAAAAATTTTCTGGAAAAAATAACTCAATTGAGCTACAGGATTATTATTCTCTTCACTTCTGGTACACAGGAAAAGCATTGTTTTAATAGACATTTTTAAAATTCAGTTTATTAATTGTTACTTATCCACATTAGAAAATAATAACTTCCATCTTTGATTAGGATCATCATAGAGAGGCACCATAATCATAAACTTGTAAGTTATTTCACTCCTGGGTACTGAAGACAGGGTATAATATATTTAAAGAAATGCACAGAGTAAAACATACAGATATAGAAAACAATTTTGACCAAGTAGCAATGGATATTGCATGACTTTTGAAGACTGACAGCACCACTATCATTAAAATGGAAGCCGGATATTTCCCCTCCTAGCTGTTTAATTCTGTTTAAATTTTTCATGAGCCTGAGTTGCACAATGTGCTCAGTAGAACAATTTACCATCAATATCAGACCATAAGCCAACTCAGAAGAGACAGTTTCTTATATTAGTTAACTCCGATCATCCTAATATTTTACAGGAAATTTCAGTTTTTAAAAAGAAATGCTCAATCAAAATATTCATTCCATTAGGCTAAGCATTTCTATACCAAGGCAGCATGTAACCTTGAAGCAAAAAAATAAAAATCAAAATAATTAAGCATTTTCTGTTTCCAGAATGCCAGAATTTGCTTTTAGTTTATTCAGGAAAAAAAAAAAAAAAAAAAAAAAAAACTACATTTTACATTGAGTGATTCTCTACACAGAACATCTAAGACCAACAGAAATGCTTTATCTATTCAGATCAAAGGTTCAGAGCCTAGGACTCTGCCTTCAACAGCAACTGTAGAATTTTCCACTCTAGAAAACACAAGCATCTGGTTACTACCTGCAGTCTATTTTCCTCATACTCCTATATCACCAAAGGCCATCATGTTATGAGTGTTAGAAGACTGCCCTTAACCTGTATCTTCAGAACCTCTTTATGGAGCTTTTGTTCATTAATTTTTGTTGCCACTTTTTGTCCTAAATTGCATTCATCTTTCTAGACATTCTCCTCCCAGTTTGAGCAAATGCTCCTACTTAACAATATGGGGTGACATAGTGAACAGCACTATATGATCCACCTTACGCACCACCATAAAGATTTTGTAAATCTTAATCATGTGCTTTCTTAGTTTTCTACTATTCAAACTGAAGCTCTAACATTTTTAGTCACTGCCCATAAACAAGCCTCCCTCTTCCTCTGATCATTTCAGCTGCTTTTGTCTGCTCCTTCTCTATTCGTTCTTCCTTGAGATGAAGAAATCAGAACGTCTAGAAATATTGCAACAGTGGGTTTACCAAGGCTTTATGCAACATCCCGACCTACCAGATTTCTCATGTTAAAAAACAAATTAATAAAAGGCAGTTTGAAGCTTCTTGAATATCCTGAAAACATGGAATAGCTAAAAAGCTAGATTTCTTCAGCATGAGCTCTGTTGGTTCTGTGCTTTTATACCACAAAAATTTTTGCCCCTAAAGCACAGTGTAGTCAAGATTCAAACAAACTTAAGACTAAGATTTACAGCATGGAAAACAAAAAATAAAGCACTTTACCCTAAAAAAAAGAAGATTGACTTCTAATTATGATTTTTGTCAGTGAGCATAACATGCTAATGACAACTGAGAAGCACGAGCTAAGCTATGTGAATTAATGAACTTTGTGAAAAGAAGCTGTATTTCACTTAACAGGAAGCGTTCATTTCCCCTTGATCAAATCTGCAACTAAAAGCGGAACCCTAAGGAAACAATTAACACTGCCTCATTCTGACACTTAAAAAGGTATTTGTGATTGCATATCCCCCTGCCTGCAAGACAACTAACACCCTATGCAACAATTATGAACAGTGAGAACAGAATATTGGGTTTTGGCATATTGGTTTTGCACTTAATTCTTTGGCACTTCAGGAAATTCAGTACTCTGAAAATTATATTTGGCTCAGAGAACACCATACAAAAGGTTTTCATTTTAATTTTATGATTCATACTTCAGCTTCATGCTCTCTCTGACTCATTGTTTAAATTCTACAACTGAAGAACTGTAAGATAGTTACTGCTTCTAAATTCCTCTAACATTTTTATGGCAGCTCCAGTCAGCTGGCTTATTTTTTAATCTCTTCAAGAACAGATTTAAGACTTTTCTTTTTGCATCAAGATAATAGGAGGAGATAAAAAATATATATGCTTTCATTCTCTGTTTTTTCACATTTCAGGAATAATAAAATACAATATTAATTCTTCCTGAGTTTATCACTTACAGATTCACATTATAAACTTCCTTACAGCTTTCTGCAAAGGACTATGTCTTATACAAGAAAACAGTAATTACAGATTTTCTACAGATTATTCAGGTATGTAATTTCCAAGAAATATTGCACTGAGACACATTTAAATGGGTTTAAAATGGGTTTTTTTACTTCTGTCAGGTAGTGATTTACTACTAGGCTGTCCATCAGATCCTGATCTAGTGACAACCAAATCTAACATTAGTTTCCATTTATTTTTATAGGCATGTATACAAAGGAATACAGTTACTAAAAATATAAACCCTCATATATTTTTCAAATGTTAAGTATTTAATATGTTTGAAATTAAGTTTGGTTAGTCTATTGGAATTTGCAAAGAATAGTACTGGAGAAGGGAGCATTTGTTTACACTTTTCATTAGCAAAACCTTTAAGAGCTGAATTCACCAGTCACCAGAATTCAATGCTTAGTCTGCATCTGTCCAATAATACTAAATAGCTATTGGAGTTCTCAAGCAATTTCTGTTCATGTCAGCTCTGCAAGCTACAGGGTTCAAAATCGGTGAAAAGTGGTCTGGCCTCTCAGTAACTTTTGGATCTCCAACTCTCCTGACACTGGACATCCTCTTGGTTTTTTATCAACATAAATCCCCTGGTGGTGCTTTCTAGCCACAATCCAGTAAAACATTTCCATACTGCAGCAAAATACCTATTAAAAAAACCCCCGTTCCTACTAAAACACAAGAATTCCCATCCTATATTCTGAATAGTATACACTTAGTAAGTTTCTTAGACTATACAATATTGAAGTTAAAAAGGCTTTATGTATTTTTTCGCCTGCCAAAACTTCCTAGTGCTACTGTTTTATGGTCAAATGATACTAAGAACAGGTCTTTTCACATTGTGAAAAGAGACAGAAAAGATAAAAATACCAAAAGTTGCCTGAATATTTTTTAATTGTGACTGAAAACTGAAGCCAGATAAAATTTGAAGAGACACAGTACTCATTTCCCTTTTACATCGATCAATTGTAACTTAAAAAGAGTTTTTAAATATCTTGTCTTGTAAGTTATACTCAACACAATTATACTTTGCATGTGGCTCTTTCTCACTAGCCCGCTGCTTACCTATTAAAGCCCTCATCCTCATGATGAATCACAATTGGCCAAAACAGTAATATAAATGCAATATATGTCCTATCCTCCCTCTTTATGATTAATTCTACTAGTGGTACAAATTTGCATGAATGAATGTCAGTGTGTTTTCTGCCCTGAACATTTCCTGCTGGCTTCAATTCAGCCCTGCTGACATTTATTACAAATAATAGCTAAATATTCTTGATTTAATGGCTGTGGTGGCCCCACGTCTGAAGGTGATGTCTGTAATAAAAGCAGACAAGACAAGCTTATAAAAAATACTAATCAGATTGTGTTTGCACACATAATGGAGAGGCCTCACAGACATACCAGCAAAATGGAATGAGAGCTTTTAAAATGCAGCTGCTCAAAGTCAAGAGTTCAAGAACATATCACCTGCATTATTTTTTGTCCCTTTCCATTCTTTTACTACCTCTCTAAAACACCTGTGACAACAGTAAGATCATAGGCAAAAGGGTCAAATTTTCAGGTTTGACCCTCTTTAAATAAATAACAGTGAATACCATAAATCACAGGGTAACCACACCTTCTGTCATTTTTCTACAAGAAAAGAATGAGGAATTAGAGGAACTTGTCACCATTGAGTCAGACCCACATCTTTAAAGTAATGCTTATCTTAGGCTAATATAAATCATGTTAAAAACCTCAATTTCTACCCATCATGTCCCCCAAATGCAAAAATGTTCTAGTTTCTAGGCAGCAAAAAAAAATAAGTTGCCCAGCAGAAGTACAGAGCAGATGAGAAAACAGTAGCTGAAAAAGTTTTGCAAGATGTACATATATACATCCTGGAATGATTGAAGAAAATACACAAAAAAGGATATTATACAGGTTTACTGCTGCACTCACAGACAAAGAATTTTCTCTTTGATCTATGAACGAACAGCTACAGTGGCCCAGGGATGACAAAGGCTAACAGAGACACTTCAGGTTTTAATCAAGCAGCAATACCACCTTCTCCAGAATATTCTAGAAAGGATACTACAGAATCCAAATTAAAATAAGTCATACTAATCATGTTGTTTAGAGGTGTCTCATAGCACTCTATCCTTTGCTTTCACTTAATATTGCCACCATGCATATGGTTGAAGGACTAGCTTTCTTCATCACCTTCCCAAGCACTCAAGGAGAGGCTGATTGATCTGTAGTTTCTCAGATGCTTATTCTTACCCATCTTGAAGACAAGAGTAACACTTTTTGTATCCCAATCTTCAGAAGCATCTCCTTAATGCCATGACCTTTCAAAGATAATCAAGATTGGCTTTGCAATAACATCAGACATTTCCCTCAGTACTTCTTGGTGCAAAATATCGGACCTCATGGACTTATATACGGCTGTTTCTCTAAGTGTTCCCTTACCTGGTCGTCCTCCGCTGCAAAGAAGTCTTCCATGCTCCAGACTTTCCCTTTTTCTCAGGGGCCTGAGATTCCAGAAGGCTGATCTTATCCGTAAGGAAGGAGACAGAGAAAGTATTCAGAACTTTATCTTTTCTCTATGTTCTTTGTCACCAGTATCCCTGTCCTACTCAAAGTGGGCATCTGCTTTTCTTACTGTTTCTTTGCTTGACTGCCTACTTGCCAGGATGGAAATTTTTTGATCTTGGAGAAGGTGATCCTTGATAATCGGCCCACTCTTTTGGACTTTCATGCTCTCCAGGGACATATCCCATGGGATTCTTTCAAGCAGATCCCTCAAGAGGTCAAAGTCTGTTCTGAAACACAGCACTGTGGATTAGCTTTTTGTCCCGCTTCCCCCTTTTAGGATCATTAACCCACAACCTTACTGTCACTGCAGCCAAGGCTGTCCCGGACTTTCACACCCATGATCAATTCTTCCTTGCTTGTAAGTAGCAGGTCCAGCAGAGCACCCTGCTTTCTTGGCTCCTCAATCACCCACCATCCACACGCTCTTTAACCCTACAAGATTGCTTGAACCTCTCTGTGTTGTCCCACCAACAGATATCAGGGTGGCTGAAGTCCCCCATAATGACCAGGGCCTGGAATTGTGTTGTTTATTCCAGTTACCTAAAGAAGGCCTCAGCTACTACTTTTTCCTGCTCAGGAGATCTATAGGAGATACGCACTGCAACATCATCCATGCTGGTCCACCTGCTGATCTTCATCCACAAGCTCTCAGCTAAGCCCTTACCCATCCATGGATAGCGTTCCATGCAACCCAGCTGCTCTCTCGTATAAAGGGCAATGCAATCTCTTCTACTTCCTATTCTTATTCCTAAGGAGCCTGTATCCAACTACCACTCTTGAGCCAACAACTCTCTCTTTCTTCTAGAGCTACATGAGTGATACTCCTTAACCGTCTTAATGAGAATGCTCTTTCCTACTAATCAAAGAAAACATTTTTTACAGAAACTATACCCAGGCTGTTGTCTTTTCATGGTTTGCTTATGAATAACAAAACATTTATCACCATTTATCAGCAACCAACAGGTCCTACAGGAAACTGTAACTTAACAAATTTACAAAACAATTAAAGGATTGTGTTTAAATGCTCCTTTTCTTTCCTTTTATTTTACAAGGAGGACATTTGAGAGAGGGACTTCATCTAATCCTATAAGCATATATAACAGGAATCTGTGCATATTTAAAATATTTTTTAAAAACCAACATTATCTATGTATCAGACATGTACAACATCTAGCATTACCAAACAGTTATTTCTCATCTATTGTTCATGTGAAAACAGTGCAGTGTATCCTGGTTTTCTCTTCCTTTATCAAATTGAAAATTTACATCAATGCTTACTACATTTTTAATTCATCTGCAGTCTGAACCAGGAAAGACTTGTGCACCACTAATTCCTCTTGTAGATAAGGAGTCCTAGGAGCAAGGTTTGTTTTATCTATATTTATCTCCTATTCATGGCAACTGTTTTGTCCTTTCTGACAGGCACCAAATAAGGAATGTCCACATCAGAGATTTTAATTACTTGAAATCCTTTTTTTATTGATCACAGGCAGCAAAACAGCTCTTGTGTTAACCTTTCAAAATGTCAACTTAATTTATGAATACAGTGATTTTTTTAGCTCTATTACTACAGATGATACATGTTGTGCTGTATTACTGTTATAAAAATTGTGTTTTAACTGTACACGAAAAATGTGCTTAAGAAATGCTCTTCAAGAGGAGAGCTGCTTGAGTGTTTATAGACAGTCTAAGAAGACTAGGATATAGGCTTATAGATTTTATTGGGCAATGCATATTGTATTTGTTCAGATTTCTGTGCCAGCCCCTCTAATTCAGATTCTTCACAGATCTTACATTTTTAAGTAGCAGAGGCCTGAGCAAAAGACAGTGGCTGCATATAAAACATTCCTGCTGAGTGGCATTTAGATGGAATACAAGCATCTCACATGGCTAACACAAAATTTAACAAAAATTTTCCTTCAGATCAGGAAGGTACTAGCAGTGTTCCACCAACTCTGCAAATGCTTTCACAACGTTCCTATTTCATCAGAAAGGACTGACCTGTGCCTCATTGTGCATGCAGTAGTTCGACACTACATAATTAGATTACTTAGAATACTAAAGCAGAAGCAGAGGTTGTGAATTGTTATGTACCTGTTCTCAGAGGTTTTTTATAGCTCACAGACAGTGACCACTAATAAGAAGCTTCAGAACATGCATTCCTTGACACGAAGTACATCCAACCTTTCTCTCAGGACTTGCAAAAAGAGGATTCTGTTGGATTAATGATAAGAATAACATATCTTGAAACATTTCTACAGGAAGTGGTGCCATTGATGCGCTCACTCACAACAAAACAAAATGGCTGCCAGAGGGGAAAAGAAATTGAATAGTTGATGTGCTGGTTTTTTTAAATTTTTAATGCAACATACATTTTCCAGATTCTAAATCAAGTTCAAATCAAAGGAGAGAAAGATTATCTTCTAGCTACTGGTTCAATGACCTAACATGAAAACCATTCTTCTTCCTTTGAGTTTCACCAGCAAAAGCAGAACATATTGGGTTTATTCTCCATGGAATTTCTATGATATATAATCAGACCTACAGTAATTTGGATGACCAGTGATATTATTCATGTTCTTTAGGCTTTGTAGGACTAAGTCTTAATTCCACAGCACTTCAAGGTTATATAAGGTCCTCAAGTAATTTCATTAGCACATTAATGAAGGATTTCTTTTTTTAGTCTTTCTCTTTTTTTCTTATTTTTTGCAGAACATTTCTGTGACAACTCTGTACTTGAGATCTGAAAGAAATGCTTCAATAGAAGCCTCTGTAAAGTCAAAGTCAAATATAAAACACTGAATTCTTTAATAAAATTCACAGGAGAAAAAAAATCAAAACCAAAAAATGCCACCATTTTTTAAAAACAAAAATATTGACATTGCTATTTAAACTAAACACAAGTGCCCATTAGGGACATTTTCTATTTTTTCCTGTACTGGAAATTAAATGTCTAGATTCTTCCTCATAACATTCCCAAAGGCAAATCAGTAACAAACAAAACACTGTGACGTGCTCTTAAGTAGCTTGCTATCACATCTATTGTTACATTTGGTATAACATAATGCCTGGATGTTCATTAAGTCCACACTTTACAATATGACACACATGTTATTTCTCTCCAAAAGCCTGTGAGCCAGGTGGGAAAAGTCAATAGCTTTGGTGACATTGAGTGTTCCTAACAGAACACAGAATCCCAGCTTTGTGCTTTGCATTGTCTGCCTATTATGAAGAAAAATCAAACTGCCGTTATGTCCTTTTGCTTAAAGCTGTAAACACATAGAAGATCATAGTAAACATTGGCTCTTTTCTACATGCAGCAGATGTTTACAGTTGTCTTCTAAAGATTTATATTTTGAAAGGCTCTTCAAATAAAAACACTTATGTATATGAATTGGTTTCATTTCTTTCCAAGGTCTGTAAATGTATGCCACTCCTGAGGGAGAAAGACTTTCCTATTGTGCTGGCTGTGTCTAAAAGTGCACCTCTGACACATTTCAGAGCATTTACCTAAAAAATACGAAAGTAGTGGGAAGGAGGACACTTCCTCCAAATCCTTTACTTGATTTAAGGATATATAAAATCTGCAATACAGATTACAGTTCAAAATTTAAGCCAGTATCTCTCCCATACCAGGTCCAGAAGGATAGGTGTCCCTGAACTTAAAGGAAACAATGATCTGCAATACATCTGAGCATACAGGAAAATGCTGGAAATAACCTAACAGGTATAACTAGAGAGCATCAGATGTCAAGCATTTGATTATAAGAAAATATTTCCTAGTGGAATCCTGAGAGTCTAAAGATGAGATAAACTCTGTGCATTCTTCTTTTCAAAGCTTGCCAGTCTACATGTTTGAAAGTAGTATCAGGCAAAGCTTTTTTTTGTTAAGAGTGACAATTTGAGATGAAAAATTGTCACAGTAGGGATTGACTCTCCATCACTACTACTCCTGCTTTCGAAATCCACTACAGATGAAGTCACTGAAGGTTATTTTTAAATCAGTGGATTGAAGAAAGAGAAGAATTAGAGACCTGGTATTTAAAATATATGTTGCAGAATTAAAACTTGTGTTTTTGTTACAGTAAGGTGATGTCAGATATGCAGTAAGGTGTGCTCAGATTTTACACAACACAAAACTTTATGAGAGAGTGAAAATTTATGATCAGAGAAACATGTATCATTCTTGAATATTTATTCTACTTCAAATGCATTTAACACAGAAACGACAAATACAATACCACACGTGCACTCCACAATTACAGGTTATTCATTATACTATTGGTCTCTATTTGGTAGAGTGAAAGCTATCACTCTCAGGAAGGTGTATCTTCCATATTGATCTGCATGGTTAACATCAGTAGTCATGAAATTCACTTCAGTGTTTTTATTTAAATTTAACTTTCCTGGTACAAAAGCTGGTATTTCGTTTTCATGTCAGCAACATGTTAGCCTAGTGTTACCTCAGTCCACGGACCTACACCTATGCACCAGCCAACAGCTGTGTAATACAATTTGCTTGCCAGAAGAACTAGTGAAACTGTGAATATGTGAGGAGTTCTACTTTAATAGCATTAGTGGAATTATTCAGATATAAATCACACACTTTCTGTAATTTCCTATTAATAAAGAAATGGCTACCACTTCACAATAAACCACACTGCAACTCATTCTAAATGTCCTTGGACAAATCTTTCAATACTGCCAGCAGCTGTTGAGAGCAACTCAAAACAGCCATGAAATAAGAAGCAAGATTCCCAAAGAGCCTGAATATAATACACTTACAATGTCTTTTAGTTATGGCCACTACCGTCTTACAATACTGTAAAAACATTTTGATGCAAAGTGCTGTTTGCAGAAATTTTCCTGTAAAAGTAGGTGGAAGTTCTCTCAGCTAAAACAATTCCATTCTGCTTCTCTGGAGCTTCAACAGCCCAATAAGAAACATATTCTCAGAAAAGACAGCCAAGAAAAAATATCTACCCCACCAATCCACTGCTGTTTTTAGCTGATAGATAAGACTCTAACAAATGTGAAGTTCCCAGTTCATTGTTACAAGATAATTGTACAAGGTAAGGCTTCCTTCAAAATTGGTGGCAGAACACTTACTTCTACATAAAAAAACCCACATCTGTATGTTTCCAAAATAATTAAAGAGAACCTATGTAAACATGCAATAGAAGCATCCATCTCCTCTGGAACCAGAGAGGAATTTGTTATTTATAAATTATTTGCCTCAATGGCTTCTATAGTTCTTCCTCAATCTACATTATATGATCCCCATTATATTCAAGAATGTGCTAAAGCATTGGTAGAGCCTCTTTGTGATTTAGGCAGTTCTCCACAGAGGATGTACTGTGCCTGGCTAAACTGTACAGACTATTTCACAATAAAAAGCATGTCATGTCTTTTGGTGATCAGGCTTCTGCTTTAATGCTAAGCAGTTGGTATAAGGTGAAAGCTGATAAGGATTCAAAGGATGAGGATGCTGGAGACTAAGAGGATAAGCCTTTTTTTTCTGCTTTTTTTCCTTTACCACTTTAATATCTTACCACTTGGAACACTTTTCCTGAATGGTCATGTAACCCAGATACACATTTTAGAAAAATGGAGTAAACATAATTCTTATAACTGTTTTCTTTCACCACTGTGGCACAGTAACTTCATATTGAATCCCTGTATGTATTTAATAGTATTAGTGCTTCTGTAAGTGGTTATGTAAAAGCTGGATGAATCTTCATTTTCATTAGCAGGAGAAGAGGGACAAGAATCTTGACATTCTACACATCAAACTCCACTGGTAGGGTCTACATACAGGGGTTGATATCCTATGCCCTAATGGAGTTATATATTCCCCACAGTAGCTTTTTAGAAGTTAACTTCTCCTTTAAGCCTCTTCCTGTTGTTTTTTACAGCACTTTGTCATGGAGAAAAAAATCACAAAATATTCATAATCTTTTTATTTTTCTTTACAGAATAAGTAGGGATTAGTCTCTTTTTCACGCTTTATGTGTTCAGGAATATTGTCCAGTATAGCAAATTTTTTCAGGACATAATATTTTTTGAAGATCACACATTGTACTCATGCAGAAATCGCTCCGTCTCCCACATTTTCTGCATTTGTGATTTGTCTATTTTGCATCAATTAGCTCAATTCAAAAAACATTCAACAATAGGTTGAGCAGACCTTTAAATCAGTCAAAAGAACTTATTTGTTTTTCTTGCTTAGTGACAAATCCAGTAACCATTATTAGTTTACTTACAGTCACTCTTCAATATATATTGATAGTTTCTTGGCCTTATCAGCTTCACCCAATTAACGTGGCAGCACACATTAGTACAGTTTTAAATCCCTAAATTGCTATCAGCTAGGTAAGTGATGGCAAAATATACTTACTGTAGTATTTTGTGCCATTAGATAATGATTGTTTACAGAGGGCTGTGCACTTAATAAATTATCCATTATAGTGTATTTGTGATGCAACGTGTTATTAAAAATAATCACTCTTACCCACAACACAATTTCAATTCAATTCAGCTGACAAAATTAAATTCCAAGATGTCTAAGCTCCTTACTTAGGAAACCTCTGTTGAGTTTAACAATTAACTCCAGAAGCTAATATTTACAGAAAACCAGCAATGAACCAGGTAATGGCAAGGTAATAGCATGACAGAGACAGCCTAAGTCCTTCAATTAAGAATGAAGTAATGCTTACTCTCTTATTCTCACTTTCTCCTTCCCATCCACTATATCTGTAAATAAAGTGAAACTTTATCACCTGTACATGTGAATATCATGCCATCACCTTCAAACATTGAAAGACCAGAAATTAAGTCTTTGAGCAGCACAAAGATGCTCAGTTCAACCTTACTTAACAGATGACACAAAGCTGGGAACAAGTGTCAATCTCTTAGAGGGTAGGAGGGCTCTGCAGAGGGATCTTGACAGGCTGGATAGATGGGCAGAATTCAATTGTACGAGATTTAACAAATCTAAGTGCCAGGTTCTACACTTTGGCCACAACAGCCCCCTGCAGTGCTACAGGCTGGGGACAGAGTGTCTGGAGAGCAGCTAGGCAGAAAGGGATCTGGGGGCTCTGACTGATGGGAAACTGAACATGAGCCAGCAGTGTGCCTAGGTGACCAAGAAGGCAAATGGCATCCTGGCCTGTATCAAGAATAGTGTGGCCAGCAGGACCAGGGAAGTGATTGTTCCTCCATACTCAGTACTTGTGAGGCTGCACCTCGAGTGCTGTGTCCAGTTCTGGGCTCCTCAATTCAAGAAAGATGTTGAGATGCTCAAACGTGTCCAGAGAAGGGCAAAAAGGATGGTGAGGAGTCTGGAACATAACCACTATGAAGAGCAGCTGAGGGAGTTGTGGTTGTTTAGCCTGGAGAAGAGGAGGCTCAGGGGAGACCTTGTCCTTTGCTACAACGCCCTGAAGGGAGGTTGTAGCCAGATGGGGGTTGGTCTCATTCAACAAGTGACAGAACAAAAGAACACAGTTTCAAGATGTGACAGGGCAAGTTTAGGCTGGGTGTCAGGAAAAAAGATTGAATGAGGCGTTTAGTGCCATGGTTTAGTTGATGAGGTGGTGTTGGTAACAGGTTAAACTTGATGATCTCAAAGGTCTTTTCCAACCTACTTAATTCTGTGACTCGTTGATTCTTTAACATTCCACATCTTTGAAACTCTGAATTTTTTTTACTGATTGTCGTAACATGTATACTTTTTCAAGATCCTTCTAAGTTTAATGTCTTTTTGAGTAGTCATTCCTGACAGAAATGCCATTCCAACATATACTCCCACTGTGTATGGCCACAGAGCTAGGTCAATTTACCTCAGGTCAAATTCTGCACAAATTCTACAAAGTTCACATATATGTGCTTTATTGTAGTCCCTCTGGAGAAAAAAAAGGGAGAGAAAAAAGAAACAAAGGGGCATGGTTTAAAAATACTGCAAGTTGCTAGATACTAGTCAGCTTTCTACACTCAGGGCATATAAAGCACATGATCTTCTGTCACAGAAATATTTCTCGCTTCTTCTTTGAAGGTATATTTTCAGGTATCATTACAGGAATGCAGTTTACAGGACTACTGCAACCTACTAGTAGAAAAGAAGCCTTTTCTTTACTTTTACAAGAAGGAAAAAAAATACACAGCATAGAGCTCAGTAGTTCAGAGGCTCCTGGACTCTGCACACATCATTTTTCACCAAGAATAGAACACATAAAAAAGAAAATCATGTGTCAGAGGCTTTGACAACTTCCATTTGAACTGATCAGAGAATGACCTGACCCAGCCTGATGCAATGTGCTATGCTTAAGTTCAGTAGTGCTACACCATATAAGGGCAACAACATTCAGCTAACATGGTGCTCCACTAACCTGGAGTACTGGCATATTTTTTGCAGCCCTATGCGACTGAGGAATGTTCTTATCATGGAAAGGATCTGGACATAAGGCAGCAGTGGTACCAGTGGTATCTGTCAACACCACAGAAAAGCATCCTGCTGCTAACCCATGTACCTTTAGAAAAAGCTGGAGATGCAACTCCAGGAATGGAGCATTTTTAACTTTTGAATTGAGGTATTTTTAACTTTTTTTTTTTCCTCTTAGCCACAACTGAAGGACAATTGTCTACAAATCAGCTTTGGCATTGCAGAAGTGGCTACCACAAAGGACAAAAGCAGAAGTTAAGCACTGTCATAGGGAGGTTAAATGATCACTAATCTGTTTCCAACCATACATTTATGACAGATGCACAGCCTTGTATTGCCTAAGAAATCACCATGTGGTGGTGGTGGTGGTTTTGTAAGAAGCAGATCAGAAAATCCTTGGGAGACTTGCACTTGGCCAGCTGTACAAATAAGAACAAGAAAAACAGAAAAGTGACGATTCATTTCAGTGTGATAGGTTGGTTACTCTAAAATCCTGAGTTATACTCAATAATAAAACCTAAAATTATTATCATAAGAAAAAGTCCAATTTTCATGACATGTGTACAGCTACCTAGACACATGAACAAAACAGACTACTAGTATACAAATACACTTGAACCTCTTGTTTGCCAGAATAGTCCATGTTCTTATCCCTTGGTTAGATCATAATTTCCAGAAAGAACAGTCATCAAGTACATAACATGATTTTGTACCTGGATATATAATCCTGTATTAGGCATAAGCAGTAAGATTTTGGTAATAGCGAGGGGTAGCTCTGTGGGAAGGGGCTGAGGCCATTCTGTGCTGGACACGGTCAATTCCAGCTGGCTCCAGTGGATCCACTGGAGGGCCAAGATGGTGGCACCTCTACAAAAGTCTATTTAAGACAGGGGGGAAAATGATGGACATGCAGCAGAGCAGATGTGGGGGCAAAAAGAGCCAGAAATCTCTAATTCCAAGTACCCTGACACCCAAAATTTGTTGCTTCAGAAAGGGTACATGAGCAGGATAGATTAACATGGTCAGGATTCAATACAATATGACAATTTTTGGATTGCAAATCAATTTATGAAACTCATTAATGGCTCACTGAAATTCTAGGGATTTCTCTTTCCTTTTGTTTCATTCCCTGAGGTTGGAATGTCCCTGTGAATTCCAAGATGTTCAGAATGTGCATTTTGATGAATATTAGAGAGAATGCCATCCTGCTCCTTATGATATAAATATGGATGCTGAAGAGCCCAGAGGTGGGGAAAATCTCACTTTTTGATAGGTAACAAAATTACTGCAGTAAAAAAGCCAACGTGTCAGGTTGAGGTAAAAATTTTCACACATTGGACAAAAGGATATCCATTTGTTCCTTGCAAGTAACAGAAATTCAACACATCTCATGTTTTACCCTAGAACAACTCCCTCTGAGCACCTTTGATAAATACAAGAAAACTGAATACATAGATTCATCACACTAGACGTTTTCAAGGCAATCAAACCACATCATCATCTGAAAGATTGAATTAGCTTATCATTACCTTCCCTGCTATTTTAACAAAACCAAGTTCTAACTCCTAAAGCTTACTGAGGTGTGTATAACTGTTTCAGGATTTAATGGCTCTGAAGCTTCATAGTTTTTGAAAGAGAAAAATTTTCATTGTCAAAACTAAGTACCTGCAGGTGACAATTCTAAAAATTAGTTTTTCACTGTATTTCTGGGTATGCTTTCAAATATACCACATATAATTGATGATATCAGCTAAAGGAAATGTTTCCTTATATTTCATCTGCATAGCATCCCACTGCAGTATGCAGAAGAAGATGACAAGTAAGCTGTAAGGGGTATGGAGAATGCAGGCAGTTCAGAATTTCACTACTCACTGTTCACTTCTTCACATATCATGATAGAAGAAATAATCTCCATTTGCATCACAGAACACTCTGCTCAAGACTGCTTCAATACAGAATATCCTATAACTTCATCATTCTGGATCTTCCTATCTGATCTTTACAGATTTATCCTTACCGAATAAAAACTTAAAAAAAATGTTTAATACTTCTACTAAACTCTTAAGTCCTTCTGTTCAATCTTATGGAAAAGAAGAACATAGTATTATTCCTTGGCAGGAGCCTTTGCAGTATTTGAAGACTTCGTTCCATATATCCCAGTCTATTTATCCCTATGCTAAACATCTCCAAGCTGTTCTATCTTTCCCATTAGTTAAGGCTTCCTCTAAACCCCTTGAGAGGTTTAAATTATATGTCAAAATAGTTTTGAATGCCACCTCATATCCCAGTTTGTAGCCTAAATTAGTGGCATGGGCAAAATCAGTAGATAGCACTCTTCACCATCTTTTTGAGCAGTTTGCAGATTTATCTCCTAACCCCTGTGTTTGGATTCAATTTTTTGTATAGTACTAAAACAAATACCAATTCTTGTCTTTGAGAATCAAATTTGGGCTACAGAGATGGGAAAAGGACAAATATTTGCGAGAAACAGCCAAGTGGCAGAAACTAGTTCATTAGACACTCTTAAATCCTTAAAGATCATCTAGTTCCAATCACCTGACCTTTAGAGCAGGTTTCTCAAAGCCCCATCCAACATGGCCTGGAAAATTTCCAGTGATAAGGCATCCTCAGCTTCTTTGGGCAATCTGTTCCAGTGCCCCACAGTCCTTAATTAACTTAATCTCATTACTTCTACTCCATGTTAAACATTATTTTGTCTCTTTTATTTAAAGTAATTATTTGGCTATTTGCTGGTCTAAGCACTGATCCTCATTTTCAGTTATATTACCTATGAAATGAATATCTTTACCATTAAAGAAGTCTTGCAACATGGCTTAGTTCATCTATTGCTTTGTCTAGATACGGTCACAAGTTTAAAAATCACTGATTTATAGACTTATGCAGTTTGGGTTGTTGATGGAAAAATTACTGTTTTCTTAATCTCTGAGGATCCAAGTTAAGTAGGTTACTACAAATATGCATGCAGAAAGTTTCACTAAATTTGCTCAATAAATATTACCTACTGAGAACAAAATTAAATTCACAGACAAATGTAAAGCCCTGACTACTCTCAGCTAGAATGTCATTTAAAAGTTAATAATTAATTTTATACTTCCTATTTAATGATAAATTAGGGTCCTCATTCAGGAAAAATGAAAACAAATCATTACATGCAATCATGAGCTATGTAACAAAGTCAACAGAACCCAGCACTTTCTGGATACCAAATTTTCAAAGGGGTTTATGAAGAGAAATATGTCTAATGAGATTCTTTTAAAGAATCTCCACAGATCAGCAGAAACATGGTCCAACTAACAGTTGATGTTTCCAGAAAAACCCAAAGAGTAGAGACAGACTATCTCTAATCTGTAGACAAATTTAAGAATTTCTAGACCCAAGCATTTTCCTTATAAGGTGATTAGAATTGAGCTCAAAATATGGATGGGAAAACATGAAAACAACAGTATTAAGGATAAAGCCATGCATTACAGTTAAAATAATGCACAAAAACAGCCAAACTAACTTTGAACAAAGTTATTATAGAGATGAAAATTAAAAGCATGCGCCATTCCCAAGCTGATTAACTTGATGAGAGGTAGAAATAGTATCATAATACTGCTATACCAGAGGTAAACTAGTACCTCAGCATGTTATCTGACTGAAGAATCTGCTTGATGCTGACCTAGGAATTTCTAGACTGGTATTGCATTGCGGGTTCTGGATATGTGGTAATATTCCAAATCTATGGGATAGCAAGCACCAAAACTGAGTAATCATTTTTTTGTGTTTTTAAATGTTAAACCTAGTGTCATTTCTACTTTTCTACCATTTTAAAGTCAACCAGCATGTCTATGTGGCCTTCATTATATTCCTCTGAATACACACTCTGCATGTAGTACTAATGTTTAAGTATTCATCTCGTGAGAGAAAGATAAGTATTTTCTGGTTTTAAACATTACCTTATAACACTTCTTTAAACTTACAGAACCATAGAATATGTTGAGTTAGTAGGGAACTACAAGGATCATCAAAGCCCAACTTCTGACCTTTCATAGGATAACCCTGAGAATCCCATCAATATGTCTGAGAATGTTGTCCAAACACTTCTGAAACTCTGTAAGGCTTGGTACTGTGATCACTTCCCTGGGATGCCTGTTCCTTCACCCAACCATCCTCTGGGTGAAAAATCTTTTCCTGATATCAAACCTAAACCTTCCCTGATACAACTTCAGGCCATTTCTTCGAGTCCTGTCGCTGGTCATCACAGAGAAGAGATCAGTGTCTGCCCCTGCTCTTCCCCTTCCAAGGAAGTTGTCACTGCAGCAAGGTTTCCCCTCAGTCTCCTCTTCTCCAGGCTGAGCAAAACAAGTGACCTCAGCACTCCTCATAAGGCTTCCCCTCAAGGCCCTTCACCATCCTCCCAGCCCTCCTTTGGATGCTCTCTAACAGCTTAGCATCTTTTTTTTTTTGTAGTGCCCAAAACTGCACACAGTATTCAAGGTGAGGCTGCCCCAGGTCAGAGCAGAGCGGGACAATCCCCTACCTTGACCCCGCAGCAATGCTTTGCCTGATGCACCTCAGGACACAGTTGGCCCTCCTGGCTACCATGGCACTGCTGACTCATGTTCCACTCGCTGTCTACCAGGACCCTCAGGTCCCTTTCCACAGGGCTGCTCTCCAGCCTTTTATTCCCCAGTCTGTCTGTACAACTGGGGTTACCCCATCCCAGGTGCTGAATCTGGCACTTGTCTGATAAATTTCATATGGTTGGTGATTTCCCATCTCTCTTAATTTGTCAGGGTCTCTCTGCAGGGCCACTCTGCCCTCGAGGAAGTCAACAATTCCTCCCAATTTAGTATCATCAGGAAACTTACTTAGAATCCCTTAATGCCATTAATATTAGCATTTCATTTATATTTATGATATTCATTGACATTTTTGTAAAGATCTACTGCTTAAAATCTCTGAAAAAAAATGTCATTAACTTCTCTATGTTACTATTAGGACTAAGCAACAGAAAAGAAAACATTGACTCCATCTACTAAAAAGTTTCATTACTCTTTTTTTTGTTCATTTGAAGAAATTAAGGGAAGAGTATGTACTTCTTAAAAAAAAATTGCCAATTTTTTCTACTGTACTGTAAATCAGAAAATACTGCAGCGTGTTTGATTGCCTCATGATCCAAATCTACTCTGAAGACAACAAACAAGTACACAAGATGGAAGTCCTGCTTTTTCTTTGTAGAAACATTGGAAGAGTATGCCCTGGAGCTCTTTTGGGTTGGATTCATACTTCATTTTATCAGGAGTTTTCTTTAGTACAAGAGCCAGCTATGATTCTGTGGCTCAACATCACACACCCTTCAGCATACAATCTGTTTCTGACTTGCCTGTCTCAAACACACCACTGAAACCTATTCCAATAAACTGTTTAAAGAAACTAAGTCAAATAAAGTCCTTAGTCTCCGCTCTAAACTCCCAGTAGCACATTTATCCATGTTGCATTAGTGGCAAACTCTGGGTCTCCGTTCCTATTTCTCTGTCATCTATATCCAATGCATGATAAGGCAGAGCACAACCATTTTAAACTACAAAGACCCACGGAAGAACTTCAAGTGGCAGATACCAAGGGACAGACTTGACACCAGTATCCCAATGCCATAGTGGCCATCACAGTCTGCTGCATCCTGCACAGCACAGAGACCTTAGGTGAGCTCTTCCACCAGAAACATACATAACTGCAGGGAGACCTTTACAATGCAACCCAGCTGTGAGCCTTTCTTCTAAGATAAAAGAAGAAAAAAGAACCCCAGCTTTACAGATGCAAATTAAATGTAGCGAGGAATAGTCACTGGTCACTAAGACTCACCCATTTCTACACTATCGAGCTTTCTCTCTCTCAAAACAAAAAACACAGCAGGAAGCAGATCTACTATAAATTGACCTCAGTGTTTTTACTCAGTCGCACATCTCTTCAGCATCACATACATGTCAAACTCCCCTCTTGTGGCAGTTGTGGTGGTCCCTTTAAAACAGGGACTGGTCAATTTAGCAGCATTGGAGGGGACCCTCTGGAATCACAACCACCACAAAATAGATAGGTCCTTATAGTCATAGTGTTTCAGAGTATCCAGGAAAGATAGACTATGTACAACTACACAGGGGACAAAATGGAGAATCTTCTTTATTGCAAAATCATCTGTTTTTGTCATCCAAAAATAATATACAAATAACGAATAAAGATCACATGTCATTGTCTTATTGCTACAGCAGATCACAAGATGTTGTTTACATACTTTGGACATTGTATCATTGTCTGGACATGCTGTATTAATAATTAAATAATGCCACACCCTCTATTTTTCATAAAAACCACACATCAGTGTGCCCTCCACGCATGTTGATTATAATGTACCCTGTGCCAAGCCCTATCAACATTAGTCCTCTCTGTTGGTTAGACAGAATAAAATACTGTTGCTATACATCAAAAATCACCATCACACTTTGCCAAGGCCTTGCTTGTCTCAATTTTTGACTACATGCCTTACCTTCTCAAACCTCCTTGGCAGCCCTCTTTAATAGGAAAACACCTTCAGGCACAGCAGGAGAGGAGGCCCTACTGAGGATGATTTTAGCAAAAATTCTCTTTAGCTGATGCTGTCAGCTATGCAACAGATTCATTGGAGGACTGTTAAACAGCCTTTCCCCCCCATAAATCACCAACCATAGTGCAGGTTGTGCCAGACCCTTAGTGTCTCCACTGGTCACATCCCAAAATACAGCTCCTTATGACTAAAGAATGTAATTTTCACTCATGTTGAGTGAAAAGGCCAGACTGCCACAAGGATATATAACATTAATGACAAAAGCAGAAGGACAAGGACATCTCTCAGGCTCTACCCCTGGCTTGGCATGGTCCTTTGGAGGAGGAAACACCCTAAAATTATGTCCCATGGCAAGGTTTGGGAAGGTCTTCCAGCTGAAGATTCCAAGCCTCTCAGAAACGTACTTGCATATGTGCAGCCTACCCTACTTAGTCTATAGAAGTGTCTGAACATCAGTCTTGGCAAAGGGGGCAAGTCAATCTCAGCATAGCTAGTGATGAATGAAGAAAAGAGCATCTAGCTAGACTTGAACTCCATTTCTCACTCTTGTAGACCATAAAGAAGGTGGCCATCTTCTGGCTTCCTTAATGCCAATACTCTGTTTTTGGCTTACCAGTTGTGAAAAATCAGCAAATTACTTCACAGCCCTTCATAAGAATGGTGTTTGCATATCATGATGCCAAAGGTGCATCTGGCACACCCTGGGGAATGGCAGAATGCCTGCTGGGTTGATTCTAGAGCAATGTCAGAAGGAGCATGCCAAGGCAGTACAGCCTTATCTATTCCAGTAATTGAGAGCATTTTAACTGCCAAATCATAGCAAGGGAGGGCGCAGGGGAGGAGTTTGGATGGCACAGACCAAATTCAAGCCAAGAAGTATTCCTATTGTGTGTTACTCCAGAAGAATATGGGACAGTGCCAGGAAACATTAATGGCACACTCAGAGCCACTTGCGTAGACACCACCATGACACACAAATAAATGCCACCTACATCCATCTGTCTTCTCTTGTATCCTCATATAAACTCAATCTTCACGTTCCAGATTTCCTCTCCAGACTGTTATTTCTTCAGTTCAATTCACACAAAGATTTCAGAAATTTTACAGGTAACATTTATCTAATTACACTACTTACTTAGGACTTCTCTTCTTCATTGTTTTTCTACATTGATAACTGCATGTAGAGGCTCTGAGTTAGCAAGTCTTATTCTGACCTAATGATATATTCTGATTTAAGAGATAGCATTAATATTTTTTCTTCCAATATAGGAATAGATTTTTAAAAAATTGAAGATGAAAATATATTTTTCAGTTCATTTTTTCTGAAAGAGAAGTCAAAGGTGCAGAGAGAAGGACTGGGTAATTAACTGTCATTGCAAATTACAGTAATGGCTTAGAATTTGTCCCTGAAATGCAAATTTACTTACTTAGAAGTAAAAGAAAACCCAAGTCATAAAAATAAGTGTTTTGCAATTCCAAACACCTGTGTAATATGTAATTCATAACCTCCTCAGGTTTCACCAGAAAGCTAAATAGAGGTTTGCTTTCCCTATGTTCCTCAGAATCTGAAGCCCTGTCAATCTCTCTCCAATAGTTAGAAACTGTTTCCTTAGGCAAATTTAATGACCAGTTTATAACTTGCATTCTTAGAGACACAATTCCAAGGTTTAAAATTATGAAAAGCTGGTACTCCTTAATAACTTTTGACTTGTTTTTTAACTCCTGAAAAAACTCCAAAGGAGCCTGCACAGTCTGTTTACACAGTGACTTACATACCACTAAGGTCAACAAATTTGCAAAAACCTGTTCTTTTGAGGGAAGGCTTTCAACCCTACTCCCATGAAAGGTACCTGAATCCAGACCAACTCTGTATCTACAGATAATTTAATTAAAACATGGTTTAGTGATATTCTTGAACAAAACATACTGAAAATCTTAGTGCCACTATGTTAATTACCTTTATAGATTCATATACAGACACAGAGGTTAGCAAAAGTTCAAAGTAAATAGTGACACAGCTCCAGAACTGCAAATAACAGCTGGACTTTTGAGATTAGTGACTGTGAATAAATCAATGGTAGATTAAAATACTAAAGGTCTTATTCCAAGTGGCGGAAAATAATGTTTTACTGCCACCTGAGTGCATTCCAATCTTTCATTTTGTATGCAGCCATCAGATTCAAGACCTTTTTATTAGTAAAAAAGAGCCATTTGTTCACTTTTAAAAGTGCCTATAATATCTATATAGCTTATAGAGCACCATGATGCTTTTTTCCCCTCCAACCATTATAGTCTACCTACAGAGTATATATGTATTTTCAAAATAGGACCTAAACAGTTATTTATCATGTTAACCACAAACTTACAAATTAGTGTCATACCCATTCATGATTTTTTGAGTTGCTCTTTTCAAGCTGACCATTAGCACAATGCTTTTCGAATGAAAGAAAACTCAAAAATGAGAAGTCATGCCTACAGTATGCAAGGCAGGAAAATCCAGTTTGTTATTTACAGGGTTTGTTTCAGCACTTTTTTCAGTTCTCAGGCTGAAGTGTAATGTAAGAACATCATTCCTATGCCATGTGTTTATTCTTTCAACTTTTTTGAACCCCTTCACATTCAGAATTACATAAAGTGTTCCCATGTTATCATTTAAATAGCTAACAAAGCAGCCTAGAATTTTTACCGTTTCTGATGAAACTCTACTAGTAGTCATGCTCAGAACCTTTGCACTACAAGCACAGAGTCTGTATTTTCTCTTTTTTCTTGTTCTTATCCACAGTTCTATACAACTGCATTTCCTTTAAACCACATAAATTTCTTAACTTATTTACACTCGCATAGATGGGGACCTAAAGTCTCATCTTGGACTATACTGAGTTGCTACACGTAGCTTGCATTATCTACTACCATGTTTTACACTTATTTGAATGCAGATACAAATGGTATACAAAAAAGGTAAACATTTAGAAATACATCTTATGTTCATTGGAAAAATATTCCTAGGGAAAAATCTTCCAGTTGCAACTTCAGTGTGAGAATCAAATTGATTATTCTACTACTAACATACTTTACAATCATGTGGCAAAAAGCTCAATCCTTTGTGTTTTCTCAGCAACTGCAGTCTTCTGCTCCAGTATTTTTCCCCTTTTTTTTTTTTTTTTTTTTTACACAAGCCAATTTGAAATGCCCCAGAACCATTACAAAAAACACAAGGAGTTGGAAAAACATACAAGGACCTACATGTCCCTGCCCATAAATTTCAGGAATACTGGCAACAGTTCAAAGCAGTTGCCAAGATCCACACAACTTCACATTTGATCTTGCACCTCTGAGCATTTCCTTAGCTTTTGGTCCACACTATCTTAAGGGGCACCAGTTCATTTTCTTTAAGGGAACACTAAAGTAGACCTATCCTTTCCACAGATATTCCCACAGGGGAATCATGTGCTAATCATTAGACCATCTATATCTTACTGTTTACCTGGACTGCTTTCTTAATCCCCTGGTTATGATCTTCCTTTTCACATCATTCTTTCCACAGCCTATACAGCTACACTCTCAGTTTATGCTTCCTGTTCCACCTGGACTGCAGAAATTCATAACATTTGAATTTTTTCTGAGCAAAAGGTTTGTTATACTGAAAAGCTAACATGGCCCATCAAAAATGGTTTTCCTAAATGCACAAGCCCAACATTTACAACTGTTACTCTCAAACATACTATCACACGGTAGTATTCTGAGGATGCACCTGAAAGAGGAACTTTCTCAGAGTTTTGGAATTAATATTAAGCCACCCTTTCCCCACTAAGAGTAAAGAACTGATCATTCCAATTAAATCAAAGCTACATATCTATAAATAATGAACATAAATACTAATACAAACATACCCATTCTTCTTCTGTCTAGAGAAATTGTAAGTCAACAAGAACTATCTTCTCTTTAACCATCAGGGTTGGTAATTCCATAGGACTGGAATATTTTACACTAAGTTTTAGTCAGTTGTACTTACCTTTCAACAAGTGGCAATAACATTTCAAAATTTATTAGTTATTGTAGTAGTTTGAATGTGTGAGTGAAAAATTTTATGTACATTGCAGAGTCTCTCTAAGAATAATTCTGCCTAGGCATGTTCTAATCCAAGTTCTCAGTTCTGTCTGTTGCTTCTGTCTCCACTTTTTCTAAAAGAAAAAAAATCCTCTAAAATCCAACACTGTCTATAACTAAGATGGAAGATAAATGTGTGTCCTCATTCATATGAATGTGAGAAATTACAATCCTCCATAAAGACAGCTAAAGTTAAATTCAGTTTTCAATGACTGACTGACATGGAAACATAAAAGCACTTTGCATAAAACCATGAAAGTCGTGTAAAATAAGTTGTATTATTACACTACTGCAATCTTCAGTGTTCATGTTCTGGATATCGGCCACTGTTCAAAAAAACCAAACAGAGCTTTAAAAGCCTCTAGTGCAGTTTACAAGAAGAGGTGAAAGAAACACTTGTATCTTTATCTCTTTCTTTTCCAAAGTAGCTTTTAGCAACTAAAATGCATATTACACCCTAACAGTACTGTAGCTCTCCTCATCCATTATTTCAATCAATTTTCTAAACTTTTTTCTCCTTTACATAGTATTGTATAATCCTCTTGGATTTCATCTTTCAATGCATTTTAAAATAAGGACTGCATTTGGAAAAAAAAAAAAAAGCCTAAGAAATCCATATTAGCCAAACTATCTAAAAATATATTTACAAGTGTTATGCCTCTAAACACCAATGAAAATGCAAAACATATTTGCATTTTTTACACCTACACTCCTAATCTCTCTTTTTAAATTAAACTCCACCCTTTACTGGGCAGAAAAGCTGCAACTTCAACAAGCTATAAACATGTCTAATCCATAAATATTTTTTATCTCCTTTCCCTAACCATTTCTGCTTCTGTTCCTGAAATCTAGATCTTTAAACTTGCTGTTGTATTGAAGTTTCTCTTCTCTTTGAAGGATTGATAGAGGTTTTCTGAGGCTTGGAGTGAATTTCTACAGTATTCTTTCAAGTAAGGGAAGGATAACAGTGGTTAAAAATGCCAGACATGACACCAGCAGATGCTACACAAACTTCCCTGCAGAGCTCTGTGAATGCATTTCAGTCCTGATCTATAACACCCCTGCTATTCTTGGTCTGGACCTCTCTCTTGTACAGGGCCTGACAGGAGTTATCTGGTGTTGTGACTCTGTGATTTGAGCAGATAGCCACTAAGGACTAAATAGATACCCCAAAAGTCATCTTCACTTGTTTGCTAAGCCAGTTTTATGAGCAGATCCAAACTATGTAGAAGTTAATAGGCATTGTCATGACTCAGTAAATATGAAATTGCTTTTTAGCATCTGGACAGAGCGAAGTGGTAAAAACAAGGTTATTTACAAAAACACAGGGGGAAAAAAACAACCAAAAAGAAACCTGGAATTAAGTCACACAAAAGCAGTATTTTTTCCCTACAACTGTATGGTATCTTTTAATTCTACACATAAAATTCCCAATGGAAATTTTCAGATTTTTCTTAAAACTGACTCATCCTGAGGAGTCACTGGTGTACCAGTGCTGTTTACTCAAAGAGGGTATTATTTCCCAGTGACAGTACAAAATATAAAAAAAAAAGTTTGAAATGCTAGAAGCTATCCATACGTAATGGGTATTTAATGAGAAAGCATTCCTAAAAAAGAAAATTGCCAGGAGTGCTAGTTGGAAGGGAGCTGGAAGGCTTAGCAGTTCCTGTCCATTGTCTGTAAGACAGTGGAATACATCAGGGAAAGCACAGCAAATATGTAAAAATAGACAAGCAGCACATGTTCACTTCTATAAGCTTCCATAGATCTGCTAACATCAGAGTTATGACAGTTTGCACCTGCTGAGGATCTGGCCCTAGAGTAGTAAACAAACTATAGAGCAAGTTAGACAACAAAAGAATGAAGCTCGGGTGCTCATTTTGTAACTGCTCTCTCTTGAAAAGCAAGTTAATCACACAGAGACTTTTTTTCTGTTATCTTCATAATATGGCCTATTTTTGCATCTTAAGCTAAAAATTTTAACAATAATTTAGCATGTTTCAAAATCTTTAATGAACATGTTGCCCCTTTGCTTGGGAATAATAAATAATCTATTGCTGCATTCAAGATATGAGTACTAAATTTCCTCAGATATTGTGTTAATGACTAACTTATAAACCTTTGAAAATAAAGTGTTTGACAGCAAAATAAAAATATATTTACAGTTATATTAGTGTGAACACTTTCACCGAAACATAAACTATGACCTTGAGTCCACCTGTCAAAACAAAGGAGAAAGTATTAAAGCCCACCAAGACTTCCTTTATGGGCTTTACCAGCTTTAAATGACTGTCTGTATTTTATTGTCTACACAAGTACAGATATCAGAATCTATTATGTAGGGCTATCTGTCTGGATTTCAGAGATTGATTTTTTTTTTACTTAATGGTTTAATTATTGAAGTGCCTTTTATGATAAGAATATAATCAGAAAGGAGTGAGGATGTTATCAGGCTGTCTGAATTTGTCAAGACCTCAAAATAGGGGAAATGAGATTAAGTGCAGAAACACATTTATTACCCCTAGTTATTGTTGCCATGTTTTTTGTCAATATTGTTTTTTGCAATTCAGAAGGGACTCATTCCATGATATGCTATATTACAAAATGGTACCTATATTACAAAAAAAGAGAGAGTAAATGGTTTTATATTAGGATGTGATTGATAAGATGTAAATAGAGTTCAAATAGTTCAGAAAACTTTTCATATTTGCCAATAATTCAACTGAAATATTACAGTTACAAAACTCTTACCTACACATTTCTTGATATACCAGGAAGAGGTTTTGATATTTCAAGAGTATAAGACTAAGGAAAAAAGTAAAATATGTGTTGCATACATTATTAGAAATGATAATGCTTTCAGTTGGAGCTTGACACAGAGCTTAAAGTATGTTTTCAGTGTAAGGTCTGTGCTCTGTAGTGGGTCTGCTGGATCTGGCTGGAATTGGCTGTATCTGGCACAGGAGAACCCTGGCCTCTCCTCACAGAGGCCACTCTGCAGCCCCACACTGTCACTACCAAAACTTACACACATACACACCAAACTGAAGTGAAAAAGCTAAGCGGATAACATTTCCTCCGATGTCCCTTTAAATAACAAATCAAAATAGAAGAAACAGAGTATTCAACCCTGTTTCTCACAACACCTCTATCAACAAGCACAGTGTCTGTATGGTATTTCTACATGTAGTGAGTATTCAAAATAAAAAAGGGACTTCAAGCCTGTTTAGCTTTTGGAACTACCTCTTAGCACAAACCTGGAAGTTTTTTACATTTTTCCCAGCTTGCTTTGTTCTCAGGTATTTACTCCATCTTAACTTTGCTCCTTTCATATCCTTCTACTTCATCTTTGCAACCCATAAAGCATGAACACTAATTCCTCTCTAGATGGACAACACAAATGCTAAAAGCTGTTAAGAAAAATAATTACCATTAGCCAAGTGCCTTTTCAAAAGGTAGTTACTTGCCAGACAATGCCTAACCACACTTACTGTAGCAGCTTCCCTGTTCTCCAGGTGACAGCCTCAAGAAGTGCATTCATTTCAACTTGGACTCTCTATGAATAGCAAATGGACTGGCATTTTAAAACCACCAGTTTCTCCCAATCCTGTGTTCAGAGGTGTGTCACACAGTAATAGCAGTAAAGAGCCTTATTCCCATCAAAGCATTAAACTGTACAGCAAGTTATAAATATGAAATCAATAACAGGAAAACATAACTTGTCACCTACATATAAATTAATTTTAGTCCCAATATCTACAAGTCCAAAGAAAGCAAAAATGTATCCTACAGATGAATTCAAATTTTCGATCAGTTTGTTAAAAAAATTCATTACAAACTTCTACTTATTGAATTGATTATACAGTTTACATCACTCTTCAAAATTATAGAGAACTTTTATCTTTATATGAGATTTGCATTCTAAATATTTTAAACCTAGAAATAGCACACTGAAATCTTTAGACCTGTAAGTGTTCTGTAAGACATATCTTTTGCTATCATTATTAATTTAGGGTGTTCTGAACCATAATCTGAAACATTCAGAAGGCTATGAAGAATTAGAAAAGCAATAGTTAGATGACTGGAAAAAGAATATGTTTCCCTGCCTAGAAGAAGCACTTATGCATATACTTAGTTTTAAATAGTTGATTTATTTCTGAACTACTTACAAATTTGTACTCATTTTAACTAATTTTCATTATTTGTCTAGAATGAAGTGTGCTACATTATCCTTGTACACACTAAGCCAATCTGATACTGTCTAGCACTTCACTAAAAGGTACATTGATGTGATCTCTTCTTTTAAATTTCTTGACATCAAAGAGAGAAACTGTTCACAATAGCAAACCTCCAGTTTAAAAAAAGGATTTCCTAACAGCTTTGTGATATGGCATCCTTGAAAATGGTTTGCTTCTCCTTTTCTGACTTATTTTCAGGTGTACAAGAAATGTCACTTGTATTTTGCCTGAAAAAGAAAGCAAAACTCATGAGAATAAGAGGCACACAGTTTATTAAAGTCAAAACGTTAGGAGAAGTTACCTGCTAGCTTGTCTGAGAAGTAAATAAGTGTTTTCTTTCAAATGTGAATTCCAGCCTTTTTGAAAAATGCTGTAAAAAGCCCTAGAGATGAATCACACAAACTGTCCAGATTATGCACAGCTTGAGAAGCAACAGTGAAAAAATTGCCTATATATCCAAACTGTGTTCTAGACAGAGTGAGATCTTGTTATGTCAAGACTCAGGACTTCGATGAAAGTATATCAACATGAAGAAAACAACACACTCAATAACCTCATGGAATACAGTGATTAGGACTTTTAGATACAGAATAGTTACTGAAAAATACATTGCTAGTATTCACATAAAAAGTCAAACATCTAAATGAAAAAACAAAAAACCTTCACTTTTGTGAAAGCTGCTACACATCGCAGAATTCTGAGATGAAAGAACAGGAAGAATAAATTAATTGACTACTCTATTCAAAGATGTCCACCTTAAAATAAACACCAAAGCAAGAAACTTTTGAAGACTTTCAGTGTAAAACAAAAAACTAACCACTCAGGATGAATGTAAGAAAACACATAGATACAATACTGGAAAGCAAAATGCTAAATGTTTTAACAGCTATCACTGAAAATGCTCATGTCAAATCTTCCCTGGACTTTAATCCTGTGTGGGTGATTTGCAGGAGCTCTTTGGCCAGTTTAATGGGCACTGTAAGAAAATTTTAATAATACTGAGAAAGGGTAGTACTTGGGAGGCATTGGGAGGTGTGGACAAACCCCAGTGGTCAACTAATTACCATGCAGCCACTTGCTCATTGCCCCTCCCCAAGCAATGAATCTTGAGTAGGGAGGAGAATTACAAAAAGGTAAAACCAGTGATTTGACATAAGAACAGCTTAATAATTGAACTAAAAAATTAAAATAAGTAAAATAATAAATAAAATTTAAAATTAAATAGAACAAAATAAAGTAAAATAAAATAATAAAAAATAATAAATTAAAAAATAATTTAATTAAAACCCAAGAAGCTAAGTTGATACACAATACAACAGCTCACCATCTGCCAACTGATGCCTGTCCCTGAGCAGCAATCAGGACCCCTACTTTATATGTTCGGCATGACATTCTATGTTACGGAATCCATCTATGGCCAGTTCAGATCACCTCTCCTGACTGATCTCCCTCACAGCTTTTTGCTTATCTCCTCTCTGGCAGCATTGGAAGCAGATTATTTGATTATTTTTTGTGTCTCATAATGAAGCATAAACCACTTTTAAGTTTGTTAGACACTGCCAACTCAAGATGAATTACTTTTGTCCCAAGACTGTTTCAAAATTAGAAATTCTCTATGGCAGAAATAGCAGTCTTGGCATAAATTTCTAGGAAGTACAAGGAAAATATACTTAAAAGACTTCTACCTGTATTTCCAGTCAAATTTTGTACTGCTGGTGACTTAAACACACATAACAAAGCAACAGGTGAAGGTAACTTGTTAGATTTATCTCAAAATACAATTAGAAAACAATGTATGGCTTATTCTATTTCAGTGAGAATTTGTCTTGAAAATCACCTTCTTTTTGCCTTATTCAGGTTGCTGGTGCAGCTGGAAACTCAGATGAAAAATCAGCAGACAAACAGTCCCTGAGATACATTTGTTCAAAACCTGCTTCATCTTCAGTGGACACCAAAGGAGGAACCAGTTAAAAGCTTAACAAATTCAACACATGGCAAAGCATCTTTTGTTGGCAGTGCTTTAAATTTCTATGAGGGAGAGTGCATCAGTGAATCAGAGGTCAGAAGAGGGAAAGAAAAAGCCACTGTTACCTCCATGTTAAAAAGAAGTGTCATATGCAGAATCCGAGAAGTTTAGAAAAACACTAAATTTTCCAAATTAATCCTAAACATTCTCAAGCGAATCTCATATATCTATCTGTGAAAGCATAGATATTTGAAGAGTGATTTCATGTGTAGCCCTAGTTTCACAACAAGATTCTCCAGTTTATACTCTCTGACCTTCAGAAGAGTCTAATTTAGATTCTACAGATGCAGGAGAACAAATAAATTTGTTTTTAAATTACAGTTTAATAAGCAGATGAATAGGATTCCAAGATGTGCTTAGCTGTGATAGAAAAGGTCTGTGCTTGATGACCCAAAGAGGAGGGTTTTTAAGTCCTGTTTCTTACATCTCAATGACATACATCAATGCAAAAAAATGTCCAGAACTATTCATATGCAAGTGAATTAGATTTAATGAAGTATGGATTAGACTCTGAACAAAAAGAATAATATGTCTGAAAGGTAGCTGAAAGTATAACAGAAAACAAAATAAATCAAATTAAATAGAATTGCCTGAATGACTCTATTATAATAGAAATAGCCCCTCCAACATTTGCTGCTTATTTATGATTTTATTTCAAGCCATAAGCAAGTCTTCTCAAGCTGAACATCGAGTCAAGTGTTTTGCCTACTCCAAGATCTTCACTATATTTAAAACCATCAGTCACAATCTGGCTTTACTATAAATCAGAGATTGCTCACTTTGGGGTGGCCTTGTACCAACAACCTTAGAATTGGCTAAGACTGAAGATGTATTTAAATACTTTGCTGATACATCATCACCATCATCAAAAAGCATAAGTAGGGATTGTGAAAGGGTCTGTGAGTGTGGGGCACTCAATTTCCTTTCCAATTTCCAGTCTTTCTTCTATTTCTCTCTTCAGAAAAGGAGGAGACAGAGACTTCAGACATAATTTTCTGTAGATTAAATAATGCATTCTAGAATGCATAAAAAATATTCTTCTACAGATGTTCTGAGTCCCTCCTCTGCTGCCATGTGATACTGCCACATTACCCACCCTGCAAGATGGAACCAGTACGTATGCAGAAGCAAACACACACCTCTTCACTCCGTCCTCTTGGACAGAAAAAGGCCTCTCTAGACACAAACAAGCACAGAGAAACCTGACAATCTAAAGATATATATATAAAAAATAATAATAAAAAAAAAAGTAAAAAAAAATCATACTTTGTTCAGCTGGGTCAAAGAGAATGGCTTCTAGGCCATTAGAAATGAGAAGGAACCAATGAAGTGTTTGGACCACCTCAATTCTGTTATTCTGATGGGAAATTCAGATTGTTTTGTGTGCAGAACTCACCTCTGCATTCTGGTTTTAAATGAGGCTTTTTATAGTTAAGGATGCTCAATGATTTCAGTATCAGCCAGTTTCACTTCTTTGTATATACGAAGGAAAAATCTATATTGCTTGGCAAAAAGGAATGCAAATGTAAAGGAATTATTTATCCCTTTCGACTAATCAGATAATAAATTTTCTGAGGGAGAAGGAGGGAGGAACATGACACGATATTTAATTTTCATTACAATCTAACTAAAATTATTACTTGTCTCACTACTGCAATGAGTCAACAACTTGCTTACATTTCTTTGTACTCACAAATTATACTCATTTATGCCTGACAACAATTCAGTACACTTTTTGTTCCAAAGTGTAAAAACCTCCAAAGCATGTTTTAAAGTTCTTTTCGAGAGTTCTTGCAAAAGCTTTCTAACTTATCTGAATGCTGACGTACATGAATGCAACCATCTGACCAGGTAAAAAAGCTGCAGGAAAGGCATGTGGTATTCTGCAGCCACAGGATGTATAAGTGCAGTTACAATGATGGGTATGCCTTCAGGCTAGACAGGGCAACTGATGGACAACTACTACACTGACAGTCTGATGCCTTGGAAACGTACCCTCTGCCAACCTCCTCCAAGCTTGGATTTCTCTCTAAGACATACAGACCAGGCAGGAGTGCAATAAGCTGGTCCCATTCTCCTCAGAAATAGTCGAAAGCCAGAGACATATTGTAGAGCTGTGCTGGGAATGTGTTCCAGTCAATCTCTGTGTCAGAGAATTAGGAGGTGAGGTGTAAAGAGTGAGTGTCACAGTCACAGCATGGGGACTTTACAGGTTTTTCTTCTGGAAAGAGAAGAGATGAATGGTTATGAGCACCTTTCCTTTCTGGAGGCAAGTCTGAACAATAAAACCCGTTCTCATATGTCTACCTCCAATCTCACACTAGAGAGGAGATCGTAACTAATATTTTCAGTGAGGCTGTGAAGACTGCCTGTAAAAGGCAGTCTCCCTCTAAAAAGCATGATAGAGTAAATGTGAGAAAAGATTGGCTCTATTACAGGTTCCACTTCTAACACAGAGCTCATTTAACTCATTTATAATAGTATTACATTAAATTGTCCTGTAACAAGTTGTCAATGGGTGTTTTAATGCAAAAGCAGATTTAGTGAAGGCAGCAACAAGTCAAAAATATTCATCTGCCTCTTCTAACTAATCATAAGGCAATCGACATCCTCTGGCCATATGCATTTTTAATATAAATAATACTGGCAGCCATGGGAATGATTCAGTTTTAATAAATTTTGCAATATTTACATTTTGAAATAAAATGGATAACAGGCATGTTAAAAAAAAAAAAAAAAAAAAA
>VXBA01001174.1:0-12350 GCA_013399895.1 Serilophus lunatus
TGGGGGAACAGGCAGTGCTCCTCAGGCTTAACCTGCTCAGAGCTGTGGGGGAAAGCAATTCCCTCCTTCAGCCTGGTTGGAAGGTCCTTGGGGGCATGTGGCATCTGTCAGCACGGGATGGGCCTGAGCTGTGGAACGTGAGAGCACCTGAGATAGAGGTGAGGTTCCAGGGAACCAGGGTGGAAACACAACTGGAATCCTGACTTTCTGAATAAATGGGAAAGAGGTGTTTGTTGGGAAGGCAGAAGGCAGGGTCTGCCCTGAGTGTGGTCTCACCACACTGAAATGCTTCTGAGTGGAAGGACCAGGCTCAGGGGGGTTGGATGTAACACACCTGGTCATTAACTGTACTACTCTGTCACCTCTTGCAGATTGCAGCCCCAGGAATGTCACTTCCCCAGGAAGGCTGGTAGGAATCCTTCTGCTTGCTTTTGTCACCTCACCTAAATCCTGGGATGTCCTGGTTACAGGGCTGGGTGTGGGCTGTGCCTTGGGCTGTGGGTCCTTGAGCCAGGCCTGGCTGCACAGTGCAGGGAACAGTGAGGAGGGTGGTGGATGGAGCTTGGCTGTGCCCTGGCTAGAGGTGACCCCTTTATTGCAGCTCCCATGTAGCATCTGCTTTTTCTTTCTGCATTTTATTATGTTATCCTTTCCTTGATTCTTCACCTCCATGTTCAGAAAGCTTTTCACCATTGTTAGAAAATCTTTTCCCAGGTTCAGAAAGCTTTTCCTCATGCTCAGAAAGCCTTTCCCTAGTTTCAGAAAGCCTTTCTCCAGGTTCAGAAAACCTTTCACCATCATCAGAAAGCTTTTCCCTGGGTTCAGAAGGCCTTTCCCCAGGTTCAGAAGTACTTTTCATGGGTTCAGAAAGCCTCTCACTTCAGGGACATTGTCCCCATGTTTCCTCAGCAACATAAAACAGACCTTCAGCTGCAATCAGCATTTTCCTTTTCCTAACCCTGTGTAAATGCCAAGAGACATTGTTGTACAGAACTGTCAGAATTAGTGAGACAGACCAGGGGAAGCATGGGAGCAGCTGCACAGGTCACACCATAATCCAGCTCTGGATTGGAATCCTGACTGTGCCCCAGCTATCAGGAATCCTGCCACGAATTCCCCAACAAAACTAGTTTACACACCTGACTT
This sequence comes from Serilophus lunatus, assembly GCA_013399895.1. Lineage (NCBI taxonomy): Eukaryota > Metazoa > Chordata > Aves > Passeriformes > Eurylaimidae > Serilophus > Serilophus lunatus. Next base: position 1,147 of record VXBA01001174.1, read on the forward strand.
GGTGTGCATGACCATTTCACTGAAGCAGGTGATGTTTCCTCTGCAACTTGGATCCCCCTGAAGCCAGGACAGCTCCCAGGGGTGCCCCATGTCCTGAGCTCTATCCAGGCACTCCTGGCTCTCCCCAGGGATGTCCTTCTGCTTCTGCTGTGATCTCTGCACAGATTGCCCAGCTTGCTGCTGCTCTCCATCCATTTCTCTCCCCTTACTCTGTCTTCTCTCTTTCTCCCCCTCTGCTGTCCCTTCTAGTCCCTGTCTGAAAAGAAGTTTGACTACCGGGAATTTGCTGCTATTCCTTCCTCCAAACCTGTTTACGAGATCCAGGTATAAATGCATGCTGAGCCACCCCTAGATGGTCAGGGCTTGATCTGATGGAAGAGCTGAGGCTGAAGGATTTGGGAAGGCCCTCTTCAGAGGCCCTGCCTGTGTGGGAGCAGTGACACCAGCCTTGCTGAAAACAGGGTTTATTGGAGGCTTCAGCCAAGTGCAATTGGGAAAAAGTTGGTCCAAATGGGTTTAAAATGAATGACAAAAGCTTTGCAGATACAAAGCATCTGCATCTTCACCTGAAGGGCTCCTGAAATATTTTTAAGTGAAAGATGAGAGCTAAAAGAGAAGAAAAAGCTATAGGAATTATTGCCAACAGAAGGCACATTGGAGCACATGTGAACTTCCAGCTGGATGTGTGCAGTGCCCAGCATTCTGCCTGGGAAGCAGCAGAGCTGTCAGTTCTCATGTTGGTGAACTCTGGAGCCAACACCCAGTTCTGAGGAAGACCAGCATGGCAGGTGCTTCTCCTCCCTAAAATAAGCTCATCTAAGCTGCTCTGTCGTGGAATCCCAGCTCTGGGGGTGATCCTGACCCCCAGCCCCTGCTCTGGAGCCACAGGAGCCATTTGCCCAGGGAGCTGGGAGCTGTAACTGCCTGGGTCAGTCTGTCACTGATGGCATTTGTTACAGCTGATTTGAGCAGATACCCCGTGTCTAAATGTTTTTAGGTGGTTTTTTAATTTTATGTAAAGACAGTGAAGCAGATAGCTGTGGGTGGAGAGCCAGCAAACTCTGCCACTTGGGCTTCACTTTGCTGTGAGGACACCAAGTTCCCAGCCCAAGGTGTTCCAAAGCCAGGCTGGCTGCAGCAGGGCTGCAGTTTGAGGATTTTTAGGCAGTTTTACACGATTTGATGTCTGTTCTTTGTTGACATCTCTCCCTGGTGGTATTGCTCAGCCCTTGGAAGTCACTAATCTTTTTCTTGGAGTCCCTTCCTTTGGGATGTGCCCCTCTCCAGCTTCTGTATCAGGTGAGTTGGAGGACTAGCTGCTCGAGCCTCCTGGCAGCTCCAGACCACCCAGATTTCCCTGAGTGCAGCACTGGATTTCAACACAGCTGAAAAGGTGCCTCCAAAGGAGGCTGCACCTCCAGATCCTCAATCAGTGCCTGTGGGCCTCTCAGCAGTGCAGGAGTTCACAGAATCCTGGGGTGTTTTGGTTTTGGAGGGACCCTAAGTCTCATTTCATTCCACCTCCCTGCCATGGGCAGGGACACCCTCCACTGCACCAGGTGGCTCCAAACATCATCCCACCTGGCCTTGAACACTTCCAGGGCTGGGGCAGGCACAGCTTCTCTGGGAAATGTGTTCCAGGGCCTCCCCATTCTCACAGGGAAGGATGTCTCCCTCATATCTAATACGAATTTCCCCTCTTTCAACTTAAAGGCTTTTTCTCCACTCTTTACACTTTCTGCCTTTTGTGTCACTCCCTCTCTTCCCTACACACAGGTCAGGCAGTCTGTGCTTGGCTTGAACCCAAGAGATTCATGTTGGAATCAGAAACCCTCCCTGAGGGCCGTGCCCCAGCTGTGGCAGCACCAGCACCTTTGGGGGCATCAGGTTCTGCACAGGCTGTTGGAAGGCTGGGGGTGGGGATTTACCTTGCACGAGTGTTACAGGCCTAGATGCTCACTTCTGCTGTTCTTTTCCAGTCCCCTGATGCAGCTGATGACCTCAGATACGTTGATGACAGAAGTAATTCAGGTGAGCCTGTGGTGAAAGGAGTGGTCACAGTATTCCTCACTCCCCACCATGGTTCTAGAGGGTTCTGCTGTGCTTGTGGAACCTCCCTGAGGACTTCATCCTCTGCTGCTTGACACCATGTCCTGTTTTGTCCATTCTAGAATGACAACTCCACACTCACCACTTTCATTTTGGGTAGGATATCTGCATTGTGCTTTAGTGATGACTAACTTGCCCACTGTGGTGTGTAACAAGCATGCTTGGTTTTCTCTAGTTCTGTGTCCTGGAGTAGAGTGGTAGTAGGATGTGGCAGGGAAGTTTTGGTCTCTGTCACCTACTGCAGGTGGATGACATCCACCTTTCAGGTAAATTGATCCTGGTGCAGACTCAGAGCACTTTGGGCTCCAGTACCCAGGTGGCTCCAAGTTACACTCATGGATCTGTGGGCACAGGCACCTCAATCCACAGGAACTAAAGCTCTGCAGCTGTATCTCCAGGCTGTCCAGCTGGGATGTGTCTGTCTGTCCCCAGCTGTAACACAGGTCAGACTCTGCCCCCAGTTCATCCCAGTGGCTGGAGCAGCCCTGTGCAGCCCAGCAGAACCCACTTGTACATAGGAGCCCTCCTGTTTCTCCAACACTTGGTGCTGCCTTACTTCTACCTGTTTTGAAGGTTTTCCCCCTTTATTTGACACAAGAAACAGCTTCTTTTATCTTGACAAATCCCTCTGATTACAAACTGCACCCTGGACCCTGCTGATCCATGGCTGGGCTTTTTCTAGAAGGAGGTTCTGCTGCAGGACTGAACAAAAACTTACTTTCCTGAGAACAGAATCTGTGCTTCATCCCTCAGAGTCATCCTCTCAGCCCTGGATTATTCTCTTGAGGTTGTCCATTCAGTCAGTTCAGGGAACTGAGAGATCAGGGGAGGTCTGGGAAATACCAGCCATTGCTCAGGGCCTTCAGACCTCACTATTGCCTGTCACTGCTCTGTTGGGCCCTCAGATGGGGTGAAAGCCAGGAAGAAAAGAGTGTGGTGCTCATCAAGAGCTTTTTAACCCAGTTCTTAGTCCTTAAGTCACCTGTGATGTGTGTGAGGCACCAAAAAAATGCAGATTTTCACAAACTGGCTGGCAAAGACAGCAGGTGAGGATGCAAGTAAACTCTCTTGGGGTGGGACAAAGCTCTCTTGTTTCTTTTAGCTCTCCTCACCCCATCTCACTCTTCCAGGCAGTGCAGCATTCCAGCCAACAGAGTCAAAAGTCTTGCTGATCATGGAACTATGGCTTTTTGATTCACAACAGTTCTTAAACTTTGTGCCAGCAAACCTTGGTAGCTGGAACTCTGAGGATATCCACCTGCAGGAAAGTGTTGGCATCTCACTCCTCCCAGCACACCCTTGTCCTCCTGTCCATGCAGAAACAGTTCCCTCCATTCTCAGGTCTGACTTTATGGTCATCATCTCTGAAATGTGTTCAACCTTTATTTCAAGGTTTCCACGAGGCCACAGAGTTACTGAACTGCAGAGCAGCATTTTTCAGGTGGAACCATGCAATGTGCTCATGTTAGGACTTTTCCAGACCACCTGGAGCTAAAGTCTCTTGCTTTCCGATCCTGTAACCATCAGGTTCCAGAAATGCCCCTGGTAACTGTGTGTTGCACCTGTTAACCTGCTTAGGAGATGTCAGAAGCTGCTTTGGTCTCCATGGGCTTTGCCCACCTGGACTGTCTGGTGTCTGCAGCAATTCCCAGGGGAATGGTGCCTCCTCATCCTGACTGGCCTGTTTGCTGCTGGATAATGAATTTTGGCTGAGATCCTGCAGCTTGTACACACAGAGCAGCCAAAGGTGTTCTTTCTGCCCTTCTTGTGTCTTTAATTTATCCCCATCCAGCCTTTTTAGCTACATCCCTACTCCAAAGACTTGCATCCACCCTTTTCTTCTCCACACTTCCATTTCACAGATTCTTTCCCACCAAAATGCCAAAATTCCAGAAAACTGGAGTCTCTGGATTCATACCAGTGGCAATGCCTGTGCTCTCCTCAAGTATTCCCTGATTTCTCTCAGGATGGGGAGCATGTAAGGAGACCTGTACTGGTTCAGGATAAACCAGGAGCTTACACAGACAGATACTCTCAGTTTCCTGGGATCACCTGTTACATAGGGATGTCTTGAACCAGATGTTATGTCTAGATCAGCAATGGAATGAGCCTCTACAAAAACTGTCCAGATCTTTTTAACCTTTCATGACACTTTATGACATTGAGTTCCATAATGAGGCATTTTGTTGAATTGTTTCTTGATAATTCCCTTGGACCTTCTGGGATGCAGTGTCTCTCTGTCTGTGCCAGTCATGCCAGCCAGTATCACAGCAATTCCCTTCTTTCCAGGCTGAGGAATCCTGATTCCTCTTTGTAGGAGTCGTTCCCACTCCCATCTGGACCTTTCTGATTCCATCTGTTTCTAAGGGAGAGGAGCCCAGGGTTCCTGCAGTGCTCAGATGTAGCTGTGTGGTTTGTGCAGGAGGAGGGGGTTGTGTGTTCTCTGACCTTCTCCAATACCCCAACCTCAGAAGTGAAATGGGATTGCTGGGAAGTTACCAGTATCTGCAGAAAGCTTTCCCAGTACCTACAGAACCATCATCTCATTTAAGGATGGGGCATTTTTTTATGCAATCAGGATTCTATACTTTTATTGAGTTTAAACATCATCCTGTAGTGTAAAAATTTACTTGCTGAGCCAGCACAAGGTTCTCACTGATCCTATGGCTGATCAGGGGGCTGATGGCAGCCACTGGGAATGCCAGAAAAGGACATAAAAGAAGAAAAGCAGGAAGTGTTTCCTTCCAGAATAGCTCCAGACTGCAGCAGTCAGTGGATTTTCACTTTCCAAGCCAGAGGCTTTGGTTTTTGAGTTCTTTTTTTCTTGAATCTATTTGCATTTGCAGTAAATTTCCCCTTCCACATCATTTCCCCCTAAACTCCATGGATCATGATGCACTTTATTATAATTGAGCTACATTTGACTTCCTAACACAGCTCAGTGGCATCAGTAGTTTTTTCCAGTACAGCCTTCATCATTCCTCTTCCTCATTAGCTGCCAGATCCTGACCCTGGCCCAGGTCCTGGCTCCTGGGTGCTCTGGCAGCAGGTACCACCTTCCTGCCCCTTCCCTATGGTTTCACCTGCCCACAAAAGCTGCTCTAATGCTCTGTTTTCAGTAGACCTTTGCCTGGGGAACAGTCCAAGGGTTTTTAAAACTCGGTGTGCTGCGTGGTGATCACTAAACCTGCATGTTTGGGGGCTCTTTTGGCAAATTCCAGCCTAAGAGTCTAAAAGGACTGACTTCCCTCTAAGCCACGGGATTTCCTCCTCCACCCACCCAGGATGGATTTTTACCTGCATGTGCCCATGACTTCCTTTTACGCCTGTTTGCCTGTCTGGTAATCAGCACCTGCTTCCCAACCCCAGTGTCCTGTCAAGGGGTTGGACAGTCTGGGAGAGCTGGGGGTGTTCAGTCTGGAGAAGAGAAGGCTCCAGGGAGACCCCAGAGCCTCTTCCAGTGCCTAAAGAGGCCCCAAGAGAGTTACAGAGAGACTTTGGACACAGGCCTGGAGTGCCAGGACAAGGGGAATGGCTTCCCACTGACCAGAGGGTGGGATACTGGGCACAGCTCATTAGACCAAGCCTTTCATCTGACAGACCTTGGCAGAGTTCTCTGTTTGAGGTTCTCTGCTACATCTAAAGGCTTTAAAGTCCTTTGCAGGAGCCCATTTGCACTTAAAGCTCATGGATTGCCTGTGCCCTGCTGGGTTGCCCCTCCAACAGATATTGGGGTGGTTGAAGTCCCCCCATGAGGACCAGGGCTTGTTGATATGGGGCTGCTTCCATCTATCTTTGGAGGCCTCATCCCCTCATTCTTCTGGTCAGGAATGTTACCTGTCCCTGCAGTCCTGATCCATGGGCTCTGGTTGGCTCATCACCCCTCTCCAGATGCAGTTCCACACATCCCAGCTGGGCACTGACATAGAGGGTGACCCCCACCTCATCTCCCCTGCTTGTCTAAGAGACTCCAGTGCTCCAGTCACAGGAGCCACATTTCTGTGATGCCAGTAAGTTTAAAACCCTCCTGACCAGCTGGGCCAGCCTGTGATCAAAGATGCTTCTCCCCTTCCCTGACAGAGGGACCTTCTGATCCCCCTGCAGACCTGAGTCAGGGTGGCTCCATGATCTGGGGAGCAGAGGATTTTCAGGACATAGAATTTTTCCTAAGGCATGGCTCTTCCAGTCATGTTGAGTGAATGGTGGGTATTAGAGGCAGGTGTTTTCTCACACATGGGGACTTCCTTCCCAAGTGATCATTACATGAGCTACAGGTCACCAGAAGATTCTTGGCATGGGGTTACTCTGAGTCACTGAAACTTCAGTGCTGTCCCAAATCTAGTGCCTGGAAATACCCATGACCACTCCCTGGAAGTGTTAAAGGCCAGGTTGGATGGGGCATGGAGCAGCCTGGTCTAGTGGAAGGTGTCCCTGCCCATGGCAGGGGGTGGAATGAGAAGACCTTTAAGGTCCCTTCCCACCCAAACCAGTCTGGGATCCTGTGATCACTGAACATCTGCATTAACTGTGTCAGCTGAGAGCTGACAAAACTGTGGGGTGGTTTGGGTGGGAAGGGACTTTACAGATCACCCAGTCCCACCCCCTGCCCTGAGCAGGGACACCTTCCATTAGACCAGGCAACTCTAAGCCCTGCCTTGAACACTTCCAGGGATGGGGCAGCCACAGCTTCCCTGCACAGCCTCTGCCAGGACCTCCCCACCCTTCCCAATATCCCATCTAATTTAACCCAGTGCTTTCTCCTCAAGCCTAAACCTTGCTTGTCCTTGCAGTTCCCCGGGAGCAGGATGGGCAGCCAGAGGAAGAGGACACGTTAGGACCACGGGACCCCTCAGCCCCAGCTCCCTCAGCCCTGGAGGACATGGCCCTGTACAGCAGCAAGCGCAAGCTGCGGCACAGCCGGCGCAGTCTGGAGGCTGCTGTGCCCACGTAGGTGACCCGACACACCTGAGATGGACCAGCCCAGCACAGCCCTCCTGAGCCTCCTGTGCTCCAGGGACAGCCCCGGGCTGCCACCCCAGGCTCTGGGGGGGACCCGAGCACCCCGGGAGCTCTGTGGCCAACTGACTCCTCTGAGGCTGTGAACCCACCTCGTTTCTCACCCAACAGTGCACTGGGGCACATCCCGAAAACGGGACAACACTGGACTGACTGCTGGCAGATGGAGAGGAAGGTGGGCAGGACAGAGGGCAGCTCGTTAGCCTGTAAATATTGTGTGTGGGGAAGGGTAGGACAGGGAGAATGTAGGAGTGTGAGAGTATGTTGGGCTCCAGCTGTTACTGCCTCAACTCGGTTTTTGTAGTGGTTAAAAGGAGCTTCTCCTCTGGTGCGAATATGGAGGAAGGTCCAGCCTTCCTTTACTCCTATTTAATTCCCAGTCTTTTGCCAAAAAGCATCTCCTTCCACCTCCTGTACTGTGTCACCTCACTTCCTTTTGGGAGCGTGTAGGAATGGGAAGCTTGGAGGCAAAAAAAAAAAAAAAAAAAAAGAAAAACCACCAGAATTCCAGCAAAGTGCCTCCCTCTGGAACTGACACTCTGTGCTCCAGGAACACAGCAGAGCCTGGGCCAGCTCTGTGCTACCTGTCTGTCCTGGTGGGACACTGCTCCTGCTGGGACTTTGTGCTGTCCTGGGGACAGGTCCCTCCCTGGATGGACGGGTCCCTGTGTGTCACACGTGGTGTGAGCAGCTCCACGAGCACACAAGTGTCAGAGGAGGCCAGGGTCTGTCTCCTGTAGCACTGGGGCTGAACTGGTGAACCTGGGGCAGGAATGGGACGGAGCTAACAGCCGTAGCAGGGGTGTAGGGGGTGTGTGACAGCAATGAGGAGCAGGATAGTTGGGTAGAACACAGTGGCAGAGGTGGGAGGTGTGACAGCAGTACCTTAGAGGGTAGGATTCAGAAACTAGGGATGGGTAGGACGTGGAGTTGCTGGGGTCAGGTTGGGAATTACGGGGTCTTACAGGTAGGAGATACTGGTGGGGACTCCCCAGTGTCCACGGCTGGCTGTGAGGTGGAGCAGGGTGTCACGGGGTGCCTGGCATGGGGCTGGGAGGGAGCACCATGGAGCAGGATGGGGCTGGCCTGTGCCTTGCAATAACTACACAGTTCCACTTTGCCAGCTCATTGGCTTCAGGGCCCTTCCCATGGAGAACAGGGAAAATGCACATTTGCCCATGCCAGAGGGAAAAAGGAAAATGAAAAATGAGTGAGGGTGTGAGGGAGTCTTGGTTTCCACGTGTGGAACAAGGGCTGTGAGCAGGTTCTGTATTGTGTAGCTCTGCAGATGCAGAAGTCACAGCTGCTGCTCCCAGCTCTGCCATCAACCTCTGCTGCCACTACTGAGGGGAAACAGCCCTTTTCTTTTTTGTTTTGTTTTTTTTTCACTGCCTCTAACTGGGAGGAAGGTCTGAGCTTGGCCCAATCCCATTCCCTGTCCATGGTGCTCTCTGACTCCTCATTTAAGACCAGGGTTGGACCTTGAGCCTCACAGTGGCTGGGCAACAACAGGCACAACAGCTTGTACATTTGCTGAAGGAAAGAACTGGATGCATTTCCTTGGGTGCAGTTTTTTAGTTGAGCCTCTCCCTTCATGCCAAAATCCAGTGGATCGTTTTAACTGACTCTGTATGTTTTGATTTTACAGATCTGTGAAGGGGGAACTGTGATAATCTCACACTGCAGCCGTGGCTGCTTCCATCATCAGCAGTTTGAGCTTTTCCTTTTTAAATCTAATTTTAGCATTTGCTTTTTAACAACAGCAGTTTTGGAAACAATCCTGGCTGGGTTTTGGTGACTAACTTGTGATTCTTCTCTCCTTTCCCTGTACGGTACCTGGTGCCAGGCTCTGGGTTCTTCCCCGTTCTCTCCTGAGAGACTCCGAGGGAAAATTAGCGCATCAAGACTGTAACTAGTGAAATTTGTACAACCAAAGAAATCTATTTTGTGGTTCAAGGATAATAAAGTTTACTTTACATTTTAGAGCCTTTAGTCACTGTGGTTTGCACTGTGTCTGCAATTTTGGTATCAACGCTTTGGTGGTGGATGTTGCTCATCCCACAATCCAGCAAAGATGCTCCTGATTTTCCTGCTTTTGGGAGCAGAAATTAATGCTCACCCAAATCAATGCCAGGTATGAGAATATCAAAATTCAGGGATGGGAAAAAAAAATGTAAACCACAGCGATACCAGCAGGATACTAGCAAGATCTTTACCCTCTTGGCTTTCCTTACTTGGCTCTGTTTTAAAAGCCCAACAAACACACTATTTTGTTTACATTATTGAAGTTTTTAAAAATACACTTTGACTGGTAAAAAGTGATGCCTTTTGCTGTAGCCCAAACAGGTTTTCCTTGGTCTGGCTCAGTGGATGGGCACCATGCTGTGCCAGCCCAGGGAAAGAGGAGCACCCTCAGCAGGAAGCAAGGGTGGAATTCCTTTTCCCAGAGCCCAGGCAGTGCCAGACCTCAGCCTCATCCTCCCACTGTGCAGCAGGAGCAGCTGGAGAAGGGGCCTTGGCTACACCAGATGGTACCTCAGGAACAGCCTCCTCCTAGGTCAACATGGGAGGTTCAGGAGTCTGAAGTGCAAGCACAACCCTTACACAAGCTCAGTACATGGGTCCTTTCTTGAGTTTAATGTATCTGTTTCCTCCACACTTCTTTTCCTTGGGCCAGGTTTACTACCAGGTTTCTCTCTTTGTGCATATAATTTACCTACCACAACTGAACCCTGATTAGCACAGGAGCAGTAGTTACCCTTTCAGAGAAAAGTAAATGTAGGAACATCAGCAGTGAAGATTATTATTTAGGGCCTTTCTTTAGGGATATTTATTTAGGGGTTATTCATGTAGGGTTAGATATAGATGGACTTTAAGGTCCCTTCCAACCCCAACCGTGTTATGATGCTATGATTTTGTTATAAACAGGAACAGAAATAACCCAGTTCAATATACAGGGAGAATGCAAAGATCTTCAAGATTGCCCAGAGACCAGAGCACAGCTAGCTGGGTGAAAGTTTGCAAGAAAGACTCTTACAGATGAGTGCCTTGTGTAGCAGCAGCAGCGACTCACATGTGCTCTGGGAGTTGAAGGGAAAGGGACTGTCACATCAGGACACAGCTGCAGGTATGAATCTGCATAGGCTGCCCCTTGGGTCCCCATAAATGCAAGTTTTCTTGGTTTCAGGAGTCAATCCCATCTGGTATTAGTACACAAGGTGGGAGTCTCATGTTCCTTCCCTCCATATGTAACAGCAAAGAGGTGTCTGGATTTCCTGTAGGACTCTCTTCAAGGACTCTGCTGATGGAGAGAATGGACTGTCATGGAAGCTGCAAACCACAAATTCACCTGTGTGTAGGTCAGCTCAGAGAAACTTGCCCCTTGCCACCTCCTGAACCCTTCCAGGGATGGGGCAGCCACAGCTTCTCTGGGCAGAGGGCAAGGCCCCATCCAGCCAGCTCATCCGCAGCTCCCTGCTCTCACACAGTGAGGCCACCCACGGGGGGACTGAGGGGAGCCAGCAGATTGGTTTTTTTAATTGTAGCAAGGCTTTGGACCCTGTCTCTTCCAGGATCCTTCTGGACAAGGAGCCTGAGGCAGAGCTGGACCATCCATCCCACACGGAGTGAGCAGCTGCCCCGTGGGCTGGGCCAGCACAGGGGTCACAGCACAGGGGGGGACTTGTGGCCGGCAGACATCGCCCGGGGGCCGTCTCAGGCTCAGCTCTCAAACGCCTTCATGGTCTGGGTGCAGGACCCGATGTGCACTGACGATCCTGCATTAGGGGCTGTGGCTCCCTGGAGGGCAGAGAGGCCCGGAGGGACCGGGCACGGGCTGCGTGTGACCCAACGAGGGCGGGACCCGCGCTGGCAACGGGGACCGGGCGCGGGGACGGGCCGGGAGCAGCCGGAGAGCGACGCTGCGGCGGCTGCGAGCGGGGACACGGCCAAGGGACGGCGAGTGTGACACGAGTGTGACACGAGTGTGACGGGACGGGGCTCGGCCGGGAAGGGGCGGGCGGGTCGGGGCGGTGTGCTGCTGCTGCGGGTTAGGATTGGGGTAGGGGTTGGGGTAGGGG
>VXBA01001174.1:16491-47796 GCA_013399895.1 Serilophus lunatus
CCCGGGACCCCTCGGCCCCGGCCCCGCCCCCCCCGGCCGCCCCCGCCTGAGTCACCGCCCGCCCGGCCCGGCCCGGCCCTCACGGCGGCGGCGGCTGCCGGGCGGGACGAGCTGGGACATGAAAGGTGGAACAGGCGCTGCCACGCCCGGGGCTGCGGGGAATCTCGCTTAACCCTTCGCCGCCCGCGGGGCCGCGGCTCCGGGAGCGGGGACAGTGAGGCGGGGAGGCCACGAGTGCGGCCCCAGAGCCCCTTCCCCGGCCCTCGGGCACACGGCGGGCACGGCCCCGGCCCCGCCGCTGACGGGGCGCTGCCTCCCACCCCTCCCGCTGCCCATTGCCCGGGAGCTGCTGCTCGTCTGCCCCGAACAGACCCAAGAGCACGAGAAGTGCCCGAAAGCCGAAACCCCCCGGTCCTTGGGAGCCGCAGGGCTGAGCACCTGCCCGGGGCTGGGTGCCCGGGGCTGTGCTGGGGGTCCCTGAGAGGGGCCGGGGGTCTGTGCCCAGGCCGGGGATCTCGGGCTGGGCCCTGCCCGGCCCCGCTCGCAGCCCCGAGCTGGTCTGACAGGCTCGGGGCAGACGGGAAGGGAGAGGCCTCCGGCGGCTCAGGAATGCGCAGCCCTTATCTCTGGCTCCCTGCGCGCCCGGGGAGGGAACAGCTCTCCGGAGTTTGCCTTTCTCTCGCTCTTACTCACCCCCGCTCTGCCCTGGGTGGAGCCTCGCTTTCCTGGCTCCCAGGTGAATCAGGTTGCAGGCACGTCGAGGTGAGCAGAGAGTGACCCACCACCTGTGCCGGCTCACCTGGGAAGGCAGGAGAAGGGCAGGGACCTCGTGGGTACCTGCATGGCCGCCTGAGCCAGAGCGACCCACCAGCAGCTCCTCGGGGAAGGTAGGAGAGGGGCAGGTACCGCCGGGGCACCTGCACGGGCGCCGGAGGTGGAGGGTGAGGGCTGGGGAAGGCCTGACTCGCTCATCTGTGCAGGGCTGGGACCGGGAACTCTGCAGGCTTTCCACGGGCAGGAGGTGGCTGCTTCTAGGAAGGAAGGGCCCAGTGGCAAAAAGTTCCCAGTCACACCACGATGGGAGGAAAGGAGATACACGAGAGGAGGGCGGAGAGGCAAGTGGGGAAGGAGAATGTCCCAGCACTGGCAGCAGGGGTTGGGGATAGTGAAGGCAAGGATCCATAATGTCCCGGTGCTGGTAGCAGGCATTGGGGATGGCAAGGGAAGGGACCCATCTGTTCTCAGGCCAAAACTGCTCAGTGAGTGCTCCCAACAACTGTGTCCCAACACCTTTGAGAAACCCCCGAGGAGCGGATATTCCCAAACTCAGCCTTAGTCTTTGGGAAGAGTCTTGCAGCCTGACTCAGCTCCCTGTGACGGAGCCCTGTGATGGCCTCCTTCTTGGATCAGGAATGCTGTAGGGGTGTGTGGTCAGGAAATTGGGACAGAGGGGAGGCCACCCAAGGCCCCCATGCTGCACACACGGGGGTTGGGTGTGCAGCCCGGCACTGACGCGGCCCCTGAGCCCCGGCACGGCCGTGGACGCACAGGCAGCAACACGGCGGACGCGTGTGGACACGCGTGCACAGGCACACGTGCTGGCACTCACTGGGCTTTGCACAGGTGTGAGCCTGACAGACTTCAGGACTTGGGTGTGAGTGGAGGAAGGGGACGGTCCCCGTGTTCCTCACTCTAAATTGGCTGAGGTCAATAAGGGTCAATTATGGTTCTTGCCTGGCCTGAGGACCAGGTTCTCCATCTTCTAGGACAGTTAGAGAGGGAAGAGGCACCTGCAAAGGGACAGAAGTGCTGATCACGTCCTTCTGCTGCCGAAAATAGCTAACTTGTGGAAGCTGCAATGAGGTCAGCTGCAAGAGAGGCCAAAAATATGTCAGTAACAGCAAACTACCCCAAATCAAATCAGTGACAGTGACAGCAGTGCTGAACATGGGCTCCCAGTTCTCTGTGCACGTTTTCCCTGAATCAGGAGGCAAAAGAGCACAGCATGCCCCAACCTCATCACGGGGACACAGAGGGGGTGCAGTTTGGGGAGAAAAAGTTGTTTACATTTTGGCCTCACTCCCATTTATCTGAGGGGCTTTAGAGTTGTACTTGAGGAGTGGAGAGAGAGTTGGATTTGCTGTCACCTGGCAGTGGGAATAGGAGTATTCAGAGGGGGAAAAAAGTTATGCTCTTTGTGGTTTGGGAGAAGTTGCATGTCAAAGGAAAAAGTTGTGGCTGCCCCATCCCTGGAAGTGTTCAAGGTCAGGCTGGGGCTGGGAGCAGCCTGGTCTAGTGGAAGGTGTCTCTGCCCATGGCAGGGGAGTGGAATGAGTTGGCTTTGAAGGCCCCTTCCCATCCAAGCCAATCTCTGATTTTGAGATTCTATGAATGTGGAAATGTCACATGCTACAGTCTGTTTGTGCTAGAGCACAGTCATGGCTCCGGACAGTTTCATCAGCGTTCCAGACACAATTTTTCTGGCAATCACAACTTCCCAAGCAACTGAAATTTGCCTCCAAACCTTGCAAGATTGGACTTTTTTTGCATTTTTATGGTTACATGAAATACTTCTGGACTGCTTGTCCAGTTCTATGTGCTGGATTTTTTGTAGCTCTAATGAGGAAGTGGAGTTTGAGTGCATTTCTAAAAGCAGGATGTGGGGGAAATAAAAGTCAGTGGCAGAACATGGTTCTCCTTCTCCAAATTAGACCATATGCTGTTGGTCCTTTTCTCAAAGTTTTCTGTTTTAGACTTTGTTCTATCTGCTACCTTGTGAATAAAATCCAGGGCAAGGCCTGGGCTGAAGGACAGAGTGTGGCCTGAGCGTTGCTGTCGTAGATGTGGCAGGTCTGGGGACACGAGGTAGTCGTGGCCTTGGCAGTGCTGAGGGAGTGGCTGGACTGGATGGGCTCAGAGGGCTTTTCCAGCCCAAAGGATTCCCTTATTCCATGATTATTCAAGTAATCTGCTCTCTAAGGGACCACTTTTGCACACAGGATGGCATTTCATTTCCAGAGGCTGTAAACATCAGGTGGTGTCCTGGTGACATCCCACAGCCTGGATTTCCCCATCCACCCTGTCCCCTTGTTGCACAGGACAGTTCAGACTGACCTGGTGCCAGGCATGACAGGTGCCATGCTGTGACATGCTGACAGGTGTCTCAACAGCCACTTCACAAGGAAAATGACAACATAATGTTTCTGCTACTTTTCCCTTCCTCTGGCCTGCAGGAAGATCCCCTGGACATTCCAAATGTCTGCCCAATTTCCTGATTCTCCAGCAAGAAATGTTCTGTGAGATCCCTTCCACTAGTAAACAGAGGTGAGTGAGAATCCAGTGAGTCTTGGAGGTGCAGACCAGGTTCCCAGTTCCACTCTGCCACAGGTCTGTAGCATTCAGGGCATTCTCTTCTCACCTGAATACAGAAGAAGTTTATGGAGCCTTTTATCAGGGTCAGCTGCCACAGGTGTGAACATGGAAGATGCAGCTGTGATCTCTGGAAGCTCTGTGAATAACTGATCAATTTAAGCAATTTCTCATTTGATGGCCAAGACTTCTGATGAAGTGGAACTCCCAGGCTGCAGCAGGGAGACATGCTGGGGGTTTTTTTAATGATGACTGAGATCTGTATAAGACCATCCAGAGTAAAAAAATGGGGTGACATTCAATCAACTGATTCATATGGAGTTGTCAGCTGGTAATATGGCCAAAGGAAAAGGCCCTTTACATAACACTGTAACAGGAACAACAAATTCCAACCAGAAGTTTTAACAGTAGCCCAGGCTTTGAGCCTACTTCTGACACTCAGAGGACATTGAGGATGAGAATGTGGCAAGACTGAGCAGGAAATGCAGAGAGGATAAATGAAGAAAGAGGAAAAAAGAGGATCAGGACTTGGCAGAGGCAGTTGTGGTGAAAAAAGGATCTATTCCAGGTTATTGCCCACATTTCTCTGTGCTGTTCTGGGGAATGTCCCTGAGCCCTGCTTGGTGAGAAGAGCAGTTCATGGGAAGGTGTCCAGCATCCGTTTACATGGAATTACAGAATGGTTTGGGTTGGAGGGGACCTCCAAAACCATCTTGTTCCAACTCCCCTCACAAGGGCAGAAACACCTTCCACTATCCCAGGTTGCTCCAAACCCTGTTAACCTGGCCTTGAACATTTCCTGGGATGGGGCAGGCACAGCTTCTCTGGGCAATTTTCCCTTTACTCTTTAACTCTTGTAAAATTCCATGGCTGTGTGTTCTGGCTAAAGCAGGAAATCCTGGGCTACACTTCAAAACTGCAAGTGCTGCATCTCTGTGAGACTGGCAAGTGAGAGGCCTTATCCTGAGAGATCTTTTTCAGAAGTACAACCCTTAGTATGGAAAGCAAGCACATACAGGAGCAGCTTCAGAAGAGAACCAGGCTGTTTCACTGTTCATACAGGTTCTTCCTCTGCTGCAGCAAGATCAGAAGGCACTGGCTGTCCTTCCATCACACAGTACAGGATTAAAAACCCCACACCTTAAACCATATTCCAGGAGACAGGTCCCTCCCCAGATCATTTACCAAGTATAACATTTTCTTGAGAGCGAACCAACACTTTCCATGTCTCATTGTCACCATGTCTGTTCCAGTTGTTTTCCCTCAGGCACTGCTGTCCTCTTCTAAACCTGACCCTCCCACAACATTGGCAGCCAGTTTTCATAGGATCCTTTCTATTTTTTCGGGCAAAATAATGTATTTTTTTTTAAATACTTGATTTCTAAACTTAGGGTGTTGAGGTATTTTGGAAACCTGAATTTTTGTGCGGCCTACCCTAAGAGATATCAGTGATGGCATTGAACATGGTATATGGGCCAGCTGGGACCCAGCAAAGGGATCGAAATGGCCTTAATTTCTTGCTGAGTGTGGAAGTTCTTCAAGTGTTGATAGCACAGAGGGGTTCGTGGCTGGCTGTGCAGACTGTGGACTAACAAATAGTCTGTTTGTGCTGCCTTTTTCTTCTGAGTGGTATCCAGGGCAGTGAAAAGATGAGGTGCTTAAGTGCAGGAAATTGTGTTTGTACTTGCACATAAGGGCTCTGGGGCAGAGATCGGGTCTTCCCAGCCCTTCCCAGATGAAGGGATCCAGCCCTGCCTCCTCACAGGCAGTTCCTTCCTTGGTGCCCACAGACCTGAGCAGCCTCAGCTCCTGGGAGTGTCCCAAAGCAGTGGAGCAGGTCCAGCCAGGGAAGGGATCACCTGAGTGAGGCAGCCTGGGAACTGGCTGTGCAGGCAGAACACGTAACAACAAGCACTGGAGTCAGCACTGGGGAGGCAGATGGAGCCAGCCCCAGGTGCTGAGGCATCAGCAGGGCTGGCACCAGGCACAGCAGATGACAGAGAAAGGAAACACTGAGCCGGTTCCCTTTTGCTTAGTCTGGGCAAACACAGCCCAGCACCCTTGATTCACACCTGGCACAAAGGCTCAGGAGAAAGACAGGTCCTTTATTTATTTATTTATTTTTATCTGTAGGGCTTTGTGGTGATCACAGCATTGCTAAAACAGTGATTTCCTGCTGCTCTGTTAGGAAAAAGCAGTAAAAGTCCATCAGAACAAACTGTAATATGGACAGGCAGCAAATGCTGCCCAAGTCAACAGGTTGGTGCTTTTCCCAGTTTCTGCTCTTAGTGTGAATCCAGAGGTAAAGGGAGAGTTCCTACATCCACATTCATCTGTCAGCTACTTTCCCTTACATTAAATATTCCGTATGGTTCAGTTTTCCTTTGCAGAGGCAGCTCCAGGCTGTGATCACATCACTGCTGGCTCTTCCCAATATTAGGGGGGGTCTGGCAGCTTTGGGGGATCACAAAACCCAATGTGTGTGACAGGTATCACAGGCAGTAAAGTCACCCCTAGTTACACTGGTGGGAACAGAGGCAGACTTCAGGCCAAGCCAAAGGGATATTTTCCTTGGAGACTCCCTCCTCAACCCATCCCCCCTTAATAATAGCTCAGGGATGGCTGAGGGCTGCTTGCTCCTTCCTCTCTGCCTGTTCCTCACCTGCTGATGTGTTTTTGGCCAAGAAGGGGAGTCCATTAGGACTCCCCATGCACTGGCACAGCAGCAGCCAGCCCAGTGTCTTTGGGACAGCCCAGGCAGACGGGTGGAGGAGACCTGAATCCTGCCTCTCATCAGCCCATTCTATCAGCCTTCATCTCCCACTTGTTAAGTTTGCAACAAGCTGCTTCGTGTTCTCCTTTATCCACTGCCCTGGAGCATGGGAGGAGTCACTGCAAACAGCCACAGAGCTGCCTTCTGTTCTCCTGCAGCTTCCTCCTGCAAACCCCAACCACTAGCCTGGATTAGCCTGTCAAAGAGAGTGCCAGGAGCCAGGGTAACCATATCTCCTTCATTCCATTGGATTCTTGGGGCTGTCCTGTGAAAGGCCAGGAGCTGGACTTGATGGGCTCTTGTGGGTTCCTTTCAACTCAGGAGATTCTGTGATTTTTTTTTCCATTCCCTTTGTGTACCTGTTTGTGCTCATCCTTGCAACCAGCTGCTGTATTAAGAGAAGTATTTCTTGGGCATGAACTAAAGTTTGCATGTTTGGTTCAAAAAGGTTCTTATTATGAGTGGTGTTCTTGATATTTCTGAGTTGTGGACACGATTTCATGGAATGATTGCTTAGGATGGCAGAGGGCTGCATGAAATGCCAAATAATGATGACAGACTTCTAGAATGTGTGAAGAAGTGACACTGTGACACATAGGAGGTGACTGGAGCCCCTCTGCTCTGGAGACAGCTCTGGGATTCAGCTTGGAGAAGAGAAAGCTCTGGGGAAACCTTAGAGCCCCTTCCAGTGCCTAAAGAGGCTCCAAGAGCTGGTGGAGAGTGACTTTGGACAAGGGATAGAGTGACAGGACAAGGGGGAATGGCTTCCCACTGCCAGAGGGCTTGGTTAGATGAGATATTGGGAAAGAATTCTTCCCTGGGTGGTGCTGAGGCCCTGGCACAGGTTTCCCAGAGAAGCTGTGGCTGCCCCATCCCTGGAAGTGTTCAAGACCAGGTTGGACGGGGCTTGGAGCAGCCTGGGATAGTGGAAGGTGTCCCTGTCCATGGCAGGAGGATGCAACTGGATGATCTTTAAGGCCCCTTCCCACCCAAACTGTTCCGTGCTTCCATGACAAGGGTCCAAAGTCAAAGGACAAGCAGCAGATCCAAAGGAGAAGGCCATGATGGGCTGTTGGGCTGAGCTGGAGAACTGCTTGCCTCTGGCTGTTGCAGATGCTCCAATTTTATAGCAATTAAGAGAAACTGCATGAGCTCGTGACAGCAAAATGCTTTGAGGGTCTTGAGAGGTATCAAAGCCCATCTGAGGCAGGAGGCTCCAGAGCCTCACAGAGCTGAAACTGGCTCTGAGGTGTGGTGAAGCAGAAGTGCTGTTCCTGTCCCTGTGTGTTTTCCACATCACCTGCTCTTAGTCCCTATTGGAAATGGGTTTCCAGGGTTGATGGACTTTTGATCCCATCCTGTACAGCTGATTTTCTGGTCAGTTCTCCCAGAAATAGATGGAAATGTGGGGTTCAGGCATGGTGAGAAGCAAGCCTAGAGGGACTGAAGGTGTGTGAACTCTTTATTGAGAGATACCAGAAAGGAAATCATGGAGTAATTTGGAATGGTAGGTAAGCGCATCTTGTTCCACTCCCCTGCCATGGGCAGGGACACCTTCCACTATCCCAAGTTGTTCCCAGCCCCATTTGGATGCATTTGGAAATGATTTTTAATGGAGTGCAGAAAATAACCACACTTGTCCATAAAACAAATAACAAATTTAAACTTAGCAACTAACAGCCTAAAAGAGAAGGTTGGGCATTCTGTCGTATGTGTCGGCCTTGCTCATCCCGGGGCTGCCCGATTGATTTGTGCCTTATTTTGGCCCAAAACAATTAACTGTCTGAAGGTAATGGTTAAGTGACTCACACTTCTGCCTAATTTAAGGCTGCCAACCCTTTCAAATAAACTTTCTCCAGCATTGCTCCATGTGCCTTGACTGTTTTTCCCTTTGCCTTTGCTCTCTGAGGACAATGCATCACTGTCATGACACTGCTCTCATGGCTGTTCTTAATTTCCTTACAGCTCTTCCTCCCCTCATGGCTCGTCGGTCCCAAAGCTCCTCGCAGGGGGACAACCCCCTTGACCCCAACTACCTTCCCCCCCACTACAAGGAGTATTACCGCTTGGCCCTGGACGTGCTCACGGAGGAGGGCAAGGAGAGCTACCAGCGCTTCCTGGCCGAGGAGGCAGCCCCTGATTTCCTCTGCGGCTCTGAGGTGGATCACATCATCCAGAATCTCCAGAAGCCCCAGTACGCCAACCAGGAGGGCAGCACGGACACTACAGGGGACACTGACATGGATGGATCCTCTGGGACTTACTGGCCCATGAACTCAGACCTTGCCGTTCCCGAGCTTGACCTGGGCTGGCCGATGGTCTTTGGGTTCAGGGGAACAGAGGTGACGACCCTGGTGCAGCCACCTCCTCCAGACAACCCCAGCATTAAGGAGGAGGCTCGCAGGATGATTCGGGCAGCTCAGCAGGTGAGATAGGAAGAGTCCAGCTGCTGCAGAAGTAAAATTACATGTGTGCCAAGGAAGTGTCAGAACAGAATGAAGGAATGGTTTGGGTTGGAGCAACCTCAAAGCTCATCCAGTTCCACGCCCCTGCCATGGGTACAGACACCTTCCACTAGATCAGGTTGTTCTAGGCCCTATCCAACCTAGCCTGGACCACTTCCAGGGATGGAGCTTCTGTGGGCAACCAGTGCCAGGGCCTCACCACCCTCACAGCCAAGAATTCCTTCCCAATATCCCACCTAACCTTGTCCTCTGGCAGTGGGAAGCCAGTTGCCCTTGTCCTGGCACTCCAAGCCCTTGTCCAGAGTCCCTGTCCAGCTCTTTTGGAGCCCCTTTAGGCATTGGAAAATGCTCTAAAGTTTCCTTGGAGCCTTCTATTTTCCAGGCTACATCAGGTCCTCTGCCACTTCCCTTGACTTTGCTTATAGGACCTGACAGAGGGGCAGGATGATTCCAACCCCACCACTGACTGCACCAAAGCCTGTCTCTGCTGTGCTCTGATCTCATGGCACAGTGTGCAAGGCCATGCTAAAATACACCAAGAGTTCACAGGATCGCAGAACAGTTGAGGTTGGAAAGGGTCTCTGGAGCTGGTGAAGTCCAGCCCCCCTGGCCAGAGGAGGTTGATTAGAGAGGGTCACTCAGGATGTGTCCCTGAGCATCTGCAAGGGTGGAGACTGTAAACCTTTCTGGACAGCTTGTTCCCATGTTCAACCCCCTTACTGTCCCAGAGGCTTCTCTCATGTTTAATTGGAATTTCCTGTGTTTCAGTTTGTGTCATCCTCTTCCTGGGCACCACTGAGAAGAGTTTGGCTGCTTCTTCCTTACACCCTTTCCATCAAGTATTTATATGGATAGGAATTGGGGGGGGACAGGGAGGTAGACCTGTGAAGCTGCTTCCCGTATTATCAGCACATGGATGCAGTTGGATGGTGGCTTCCTGCATGTTGGCCTGGAAGTTACCTAAAAATGGGAGTTTTGGAGGTGGGGGGAGCAGCAACTTACACCATTCATTGTTGTTACAGGGCCAAAAAATTCATGGAATTGATGAGTCAGGGAACACTCAGGGACAGTGAGGTTTTCCTTCACCCTGCACATGCACTTCCCTGGACAGAAATTCTGTTTCTAGTTCTGGGCCTCACAGTGGTTAAAGGAACCTTTAATTGGAATGTTTCCTGTTCCAAAAAGAAGCTGGAATTAAAGTTCCTGTTTCAAAAGGGAGATAGAGACAGTGGCAGCTTTGGGGTGTGAGGTGCTGGGGCACATAGTTGGTCAGGGCATGAGCTGGCACAGGTGGCTGATGTGTCCCCGCATCCCTTCCCCAGGTGGTGGCCATCGTGATGGATGTTTTCACAGATGTGGATCTGCTGTTTGAGGTGCTGGATGCTGCATCTCGCCGAGTGCCTGTCTACATCCTGCTGGATGAAATGAACTCCCAGCTCTTCCTTGACACAGCTGCCAAGTGCAGAGTCAACCTGAACTATGTGGAGGTGAGCAAAAACACACCCTGCTCTAATCGTGTCCTGAGCTGGGGTGTTCTGGGACACAGAGGGCTGGTATGGCAGGAAACACCTGAGAAAGGGGAAAATGGGACAGAGCCTAGTGAAAGATGAGTGTGAAAAGAGTGAGAAGAGCTGGCACAACAAGGAGAGAAGGCTGAGGACATGCTGATAAAGCAGTTTGTCCATCTGTGTGTCTGCAGGCAGAATCACTGGAGCTGGAGGATAATCCCAGTGACAGGATGGAGGTTAAAGGAGAGGGGGAAGGAGGAAGGGCAGGGGAGAGAAGGAGGGTCCCACCTGAGTGATCCCACCAAGCCTTTCTGGTTTGCAGTTCCTGAGGGTGAGGACAGTGTCTGGTCCAACCTACTACTGCCGCACGGGGATGTCCTTCAAAGGGCACCTGAAGGAGAAGTTCCTGCTGGTGGACTGCATGGTGGTGCTGAGTGGCAACTACAGGTGAGGAACCTGCCATGGTACCTGTGCCTTTGGGTGAGAGACTCGGGTGCTTTGTGCACGGGGTGGCTGCAGAGCTGCTCAGCTCCGGTCTGAGCCATGTGACTTCCAGGGAGAATTTCCTGTAGTGTAAGGAGTGTAACATTTGCATCTTAGTCTGGACCAAATGAACTTTGACCTCCACTCATAGAATCATCAAATCACAGAATGGTTTATGTGGGAAAGGACCTTAAAGCTCATCTTGTCCCACCCCCTGCCATGCCCAGGGACACCTTCCACTAGACCAGGTGGCTCCAAGTTCTGTCCAGCCTGGCCTGAAACACTTCCAGGGATGGGACAGCCACAGCTTCTCTGGGCAACAGAAAGGTGAACAGTTTTAGTTAACACATTACCATCCTTTTGGGAACAAATCCCCAACTAAAGCATCCACTTTTGGCAGAATAAATGTTTTTAGAGAGTTCCAATATAAGAATTTCTCCTTCAAGTATTAATGGGTGATGAGATAAATGCCTGTCATGCTCTAAGCATGCAATCATAGAATCACTGAATGGCTTGGGTTGGAGGGACCTTAAAGCTCACTTGGTTTCACCCCCTGCTGTTGGCAGGGAGACCTTCCACTAGACCACGGTGCTCAGAGCCTACCATGAGTTGCTTTGCATGGTGGAAGATAAACAAATAGAATTAGGGGTATTTTAAAACACAGTATATGAAGATAAAATATCACAGTGTAAGGATCTGATTAAAGTGCTTATTCTTTGTAATAAGATTTGGCTTTTTTCCTGATGTTTGGAAAGAATTATTGTCAAACTTGATGCTGTACCAAAGAACTAACTGATCCAATTGGATCATTTTTTGCTTACAAGAGCATGAAGTTAATTGTTCAAGACTACTTCTGCCATACTCTCATGTGCTTTGGGCTTTCAAATATTGTATCATTTTTGAAGTGGAAAGTTGTGGAAATGTTCAAATACAGGTTGGACAGAGGTTGGAGCAGCCTGGGCTAGTGGAAGGTGTGCCTATGGCAGGAGGTTGGAACAAGGTGGTCTTAATGGTCCCTTCCAACCCAAACCAGTCTGGGATTCTATGAGAGAAGCTGGTGAATTGGTGAAACAGTGTTTTGGCACTTCCACATGACTATCAGGGACAAAAGTTTTCCTCAGTGAAGCATATTGAACAGTGGAAAAGTACATGATTTTGTAATGGAGGTTGATATATCAATTAAAGAAGTCATTGAGCCCAGACACCCCAAGCTAGGTGTTCTTCCCATCGAGAATTTAAAAATCTGTAAAAAAAATAAATACGGTAATTCTAAGGGTTTTGGTTAACCCTAGCAGGAAGTCCAGCCCCACACAGGTGTCCCTCACACCTTCCAGTAGGATATAGTAGAGAATCTGAAACATGAGAACACTCCTGGATTGTGGTACAATTTAGCAGCTATAGCAAACATGCACACACAGGCAAAGTAAGGAATCCTTTCCCTGCTTCCCATAAGTTGGCAGATATCCAGTCATTCCCAGAAAACCAGAGCTTGACTTGAGAAGACAAATGCCGTAACACTGAACATCTTCTTCCCTCATTTCCAGCCCAGCTCCTTCTGTTCAGTCTTCCTCAGGCTGTGTGGGTGGAAGGTTTGTCCCACCACAGGGGCAAGATCCTGCATTTGTCTTTGCTCAGTTTCCTGAGGTTCCTATTGGCACAAATCCCCAGCCTTTGGGGTCCCCTGACTGGTGTCACTTGCCAAGTGCTGAGGGCACACATTGACTGTTGTGCAGGTCATTACTGGCAGTGTTACAGACAGAAACATCTACTTCACATAAAGATTATTGTCAGCTCGCTCCCTGGCTGTGGACACTACTGACTGGCTTTTTAGAACAGAAATCCTTCATTGCCTTGTAAAATCCTCTGCAAAGATACGATCTGAAATCAATACAAAACTGTGAGATTTGGGAATGATTTGTGTGTAACAAGTGGCTGCAGAGGAATTTTCTGCCATTATTTTGCCATATTTCGACCTGAGCAGAAAATACAGGAGGCTTCCTTTCAGGCACACAAATGCTTTAGTGAAAAGGACTACAGCTGAGTTAATGCTGATATTGTTCATCACTTCTGTTTTCCCCATAGTTTCATGTGGTCCTTTGAGAAGATTCACAGGAGCATTGCCCACATCTTCCAGGGCGAGCTGGTGGCCAGCTTCGATGAAGAATTCCGCATTTTGTTTGCACAGTCAGAACCTCTTGTTCCTCCAGCCAACGTCTTGGCAAAGGCAGAGAACACCTTTGCCATGGCTCCCTTTGGCAATAACATGCCTTTCTTTCCCAAAAAAGGCCCTTTGATGTTCCAGAGGGACGATAGTCTGTTCCCCTCCTTCATGGACAGAGTGGATCCAGACAGGTACTTCCTCTCCAATTTCCGGCGGGACGACATGCTGCGGCACACTGTGGAGGGGTCGGCCATGCGGATGTATAAAAAGGTGGAAATGGAGAATTCCCAGATGGATCCAGTCAGAGGTTTCCTCCGTTCCAAGCAGCTGGAGTTGGATGCTTTTAAGAGACACAGTTTTGCAGAAGGAACATTCGAAAATTTTGCTTCTTCCAAGCAGTATGCCCGGCAGATGTTCATGAACAACATGGACGAGTTCAAAATCCAATCCAGTCATTTCCAGAAGGACCAGTTCTACCAGTACCAGTTTGAACATCCTCATCTTTCTGGCAGACCTCAGGGATTCTTTGAGAGGATTCGAGGGGGGAGGCCAGGATTCAATGAGCTGGAAGACTATGGAGAGGGACCCCGATACCCCGAACTGGAACCCAGTTACCCGCAGGAGGGTTTCCCCTTGCGGTTGGATTACGTACCCTCAAATTCTTCCAGGGAGGTGAGACATGGCTCCGACCAGCTGAACTCTGCGGGCAACGGCCCCATGGGAATGATGTTACGGAGGCAGAATATAGGACAGAAATTCATTTGCCAGACTTCTCCCACACAGAAGCAGAGCCTGGAGCAGCGCCTGTTCCTACAGGACAAGGATGAGGACCAGGACGATGATAAGAACACACAGGAAAACAGAACAGGATTACGGAACTGGAGGATTTCTTCGTACCTCAGTGCATACCAGTCTGAACCAGATGAAGGGCTCCCAATGCCTATGGAGTCTGAGGCTTATAATGATGCTCTTGGGGATCCCCTCACAAAGCACCCCACTGACCTCATCCCAGCCTTCAAATCCCCTGCACCTTTCAATAGCAAACCACTGGGAATTGACAGTACCAAGGAATTTGTGGATCCCGACAGAGCAGGTGAAGAAACCTCGATAATGAAACCAGATGCCTTCAGGTCCAGGATAAATCCCTTGATCCAGAGGAGTTCCAGGCTCAGGTCCTCTCTGATTTTCAGCGCTGCCAAATTAGATCAGCCCAACACCACAATAGAAAAAGTGCAGATGATCCAAAAAGAGCAAATGTCCAGTGAGTTGAAGGACAATGAAACCATCAAGACAGCTGCCTCCTCCAAAGTGGCAGAGCTGCTGGAGAAGTACAAAGCTGTGGGCAAGGACACAGAGCGGGGCACAGTCACCCACACCAAAGCTGTTTCTGGTTACCTACAGGAGGAGTCACAGAATGCGGAGAAAAAATGTACCAAATCCGTGCAATACAAGATTCTGGAGAGCAGGGTGCTGGACTCTAAAGAATCCTGCAGCACTTACAAAATGCACGGAGAATTGGATAGAGCATTTGGAATGACCTCATCCACCCCTCAGCTTGGGGATGCATTGAGTAAGGATCCCCTGGCACATCTTGGCACTAAGGTGGACAAGTTGTCATCCCGGTTTTACCCCATCGAGAACAAACCTGCTCTTCCAGAGAAGGAGAGTCTGATATTTGTAGGAGACACTCAGAAATTGGCTCTTCCAGAGAAGAAGGACAGGGTGACCTTTAGAGAAGACAGTCCAAAGTTAGTCAGCACAGAAATGAAGAAACCACAGGTTAGGACAAGTACCACGTCCTCACCTCTGGAAAGCTTGTCTAGGAGTCAAGGATCTGACAGCTCTCTCAATAAATCTGAGGAAGACTGTTCCAAACAAGAGCAAAATCCCATGGAATTTTTCAGAAAAGGATCACTACGACTGAAGCAATTTTTGAGTCCAAAAGGTGAAAAGAAATTGGAAGAGGAACCTGCTTCTGAGGGTGGGAAATCTGACAAGCAGGCAGCGGTGCTCAAACGATCGTCCATAGAGGACTGCCAGGAAGCAATGGAGGAAGAAAAATCCCATAAATTCTCAGCACCGCTCCCTGCCAAGAGCAGCCAGACGACGCAGGGGAGGTTCCCTTCCTCCACAGCCAACATCCTGTACAGCAGCAACCTGCGCGACGACACCAAGGTGATCCTGGAGCAGATCTCTGCCAACAGCCAGAAGAACAGAGCCGAGCTGGCCAAGCAGCTCCCATCCACCAGCAACCCTGACCTCTCCAGGTCAACCATGAGCTTGGAAAGAAAAGGAGAGAAGGAGAAAAGCTGCAACATCCACAGGTCAGAGAGCTTTGGGAGCCAGAAACGGAACCTGCAGCGGCAGCCGTCGGAGGACAGAGACACCCTCCTGAAAAAAATGGAGAACATGCGGAAGGAGAAGCGAGTCTACAGCAGGTTTGAGGTGTTCTGCAAGAAGGACGAACACACGAGTCCCAGCGAGGAGGAATATGACACAGATGCCAAAGACAAGAAGATGGGAAAATTCATGCCTAAAATCCTGGGGACCTTCAAGACCAAAAAGTGATCCTAGAAATCTTATTTAATTCCATTTAATCACTGACTGTCACAGGAGAAGGAGGAAGAAACTTGTTTTATGATGGCTACAAACACCACAGGCGATGCTCTTTTTGGTAAGTGAGCAGAAACGTGTCCAACATGAGCCTCCCGTGGCACACTTTGCTCTATAAAGTCAGGTGGCATCAAACAACCTTATCACACTATGTTCCAAATAAAATTTTTAAATTGCCAACATGCTTAAAACACCGAAGTCTTGTTTTTGAAAAGTCTCTGTTTGGTTACTGTACAAAACTGAGTCTCTGTTACACTCAAGGAACATTTTC
Source organism: Serilophus lunatus (assembly GCA_013399895.1). NCBI lineage: Eukaryota > Metazoa > Chordata > Aves > Passeriformes > Eurylaimidae > Serilophus > Serilophus lunatus. Next base: position 32,135 of record VXBA01001174.1, read on the forward strand.
AGCTGACAAAACAATTCCACTTTCAGAAGAAAAGAATAAAAAATAGAAAATTCAGTACTTGAGTTCAAGCCAGGAAAGATAAATACCCACAGACCCACATATGCATTACTTGGAAAAAATGTTTAAAGCCTGGTTGTTTCTGAGGTACAGTTATCCTTTCTCTATAGCTCACAACGCATCAGACATAGGAGGCATCATTTTGAAGGTTTAGAGACAAATAATGTTCTAACCAACTTTTTGCCCTAATCTGTGGTTCTGGTCTTGTCCAGCAGCACAGGCCCAGCTTTTGTATTTTCCAGTTCCTGAGCCTGTCGGGTCTGGCTTGCTTGGGGCTTTTTCCCCTGTCTGTAGGGAATTACTTGCCTTTAGGGTCTCAGCTGAGGCAGTTGAAAGGCCATAAAAAGGACATTGAGGTGCTATTGATGGAGAAGGGCCTGGTTTTAGGAGGCCTTTTCAGCTGAGTCTAATTAAGCATCTAAAATAAAATCCTGCCTTGGCCAAGTGGTGACTTCCTCCACAGTGTAACTCCCATTTGCTGAGGTGATGGGTCTGGAGCAGATGAGGGATCTGGGAAGGCTCAGCCTGGAGAAAAGGAGGTGTAGAGGGGGACCTTCTGGCTCTCTCCAACTCTCTGTCAGAAGGGTGGAGCCACAGGGGGTTGGGCTCTGCTCCCTGAGAACAAAGGACAGGACAAGAGCAAATGGCCTCAAGTTCTGCCAGGGGAGGTTTAGGTTGGGTATTTGGAAAATTACTTCCAAAACCCTGGAAAGGCTGGCCAGGACACAAGCAGGCTGGATAGAATTTGCATATCTGTAACAGTTAAACATCATTCTACTGTTTGCTGAAAACCTTGGAAATCGGATGTACAAAAAGACTGTAATGATCTGAAAAAAAATGAGGCTGATTTGCATTTTAATACACATGATGGTAAAAATGTACAGGAATCAAGAAGAGTTTTAGCCTAGAGAAAAGGAGACTCAGAGGTGACCTTATCACTCTACAACTTCCTGAGAGGAGGTTGTACTCAGGTGGGGGGTTGGTCTCTTCGACCAGGCAGAACAAGAGGACACTGTCTCAAGCTGTCTCAAGGAAGGTATAGGCTGGATATTAGGAAAAAGTTCTTCACAGAAAGAATAAAGCAGCACTGGAATGGCCTGCCCAGGGAGGTGGCAGAGTCACCATCTCTGGATGTGTTTGAAAAAAGACTGGACATGGCACTTGGTGCCATAGTCTAGTTGGGGTGTTAGGGTATGGGTTGGACTCAATGATCTTGGAGATCTCTTCCAACCTAGTTATTCTGTGATTCTGAGTTTTGTTGTAACATGAGGAGGTAAACTGAGCATAAAATTAAGAGAGGAAAAGAGAGGAAAAAAAGGATGGAAGAAGTGGCCAAAATTGAGAAAAAAACTGAAATTGATTTCTTATACTCATTACATATTAGCATAGACTCACAGGATGCTTTGGGTGGGAAGGGACCTTAAAGCCAATTTAGTCCCATCTCCCTGCTATAGGCAGGGACACCTTCCACTGTACCAAGCTGATCCAAGCCCCATTCAACCTGGACTGGAACACTTCCAAGCATGGGGCAGCCACAGCTGCTTTGGGCAGCCTGGGCCAGGGCCTTACCACCCTCACAAAGAATGTCTTCACAATATCTCATCTAAATCTCTCCTCTTTTTTTGTTTAAAACTGAACGTTGTGACCCATCTCAGACACAGCCCATGTTTTTTTATACACATCCACCGCCATAAATGATTTATTTTGTCTGCTCTGATTAATCAATTAGATTGAGTTATTGATGTGTCCCAAAATGGGACTGCAATAACCAATAGTTGTTCTCTGCCAGCTGATACAGAGATTATTCTACTCTAGAGAGGCATGTACATATTAATATAATTCTAGTTCTGTTTGTGCAATTCATGCATCATTCCACACCTCCCCAGCACTTCCCAAACCCACCAGCTCCAGCCTCATTCCTTAACAGACATTTGGAATTTAATTATTTCTGCAGTGATAGGTTACCTCAGCAATTTAGAATTTTGCTGCATTTAATTAGATGCTTAGGATTTTATCTTGCTCAGATGGAATGTCTGCTCCTGCCCAGAGCCCGAGTGACCCAGCTCTGCTGCTGACAGGTAGGTGACCAGTTGCTGCAGGTGGCAGAAGAACCAATTCCCTCAGCAGTAACTACAGCCATTGTAAGAAGAGCTCCTTGGTGTTCCAGCCCACCTCCTCTCAGTCTGGGATGGGGGTCACAGAGGGCCTTGGCAGTTGCACTGTGTTGTCACACTGCAAGGGGCCAGGATCCAGGGGATCTGGAACTGGGGGGGCTTCTCTGTGCCCCACAACTGGCATTTGGACTCTTAGGAGCCAACCCTCTGCCCAGAGCTCTGCCCACACCCCAGGCTCACCTGTACTTCAGACAGGCAGGAAACACCTGTGCTATGAATACACCACAATAACCATGAGCTGCACTCCTGGCTTCCCCTCGTTACCAGACTCCAGTGACCACACCTACAGCCAAGGAGAAGGCACTAAGGTTTAATTACGTAGCCTTGTGTGTGTCTAGGCACTAAAAGATAAAATGGGAATTCAGTCAATGGCAGTGATACTCACATGGTGGAATTCAGCACCTGAATCCCCCTTGGTAATTCGCTCATAATGGTCTAGATTAACAACCATTTATCACAGCTGGAGGAAAACTTCAGGGACAGAGACAAGAACTTCAAGTTAATGAGGAGAATATATCCAAAATCAGCATTCAAACATGAATATAAAATTTCTTGTAGTCCCTCTGTAGCCTGGTAACACCTTCACAATGTCTCACCAGTAGTATCTCACAGAATTCTTCTTTCTGAAAGCAAAAACAACAAAAAAGACCAATTGTTCATTGAAGAAGACAGTTCTGCCAATAGTCTCCCTCTCCACACATCAAATGCTGATTGAAAGATAAAGATTTTCTGCAGTGCAATATAAAGTATATATTATTGCAATATTTACAATACTACAAAGTAAGGAAGCTGTTAAAATATTGTACCAGAGCCCATCTGTAATTCAAAGGCTTTCCTTGTTAACAGAAATAAACCACCATGGATTCTGTTCATTTACCCCAGAAGAGTCACAGAAATGAGTGGAAAAGAGAAGGAAGGGCTGTAAGATGATCCATCAAGAGTTTGGTCTCCATGGTCTTCAGAGAACAGTTACTCACCTGTTCTGCTTAAAAACAATCTGCAATTGGACTGGTGAAGAATCCTAGAATGCCTTGGAAGGGACCTTTTAAACGTCACCCAGTCCCATCTCCTGCCATGGGCAGGGACACCTTCCACGATCCCAGGCTGCTCCAAGCCCTGTCCAACCTGGCCTTGGACACTCCCAGGGATGGGGCAGCCACATCTTCTCTGGGAAACCTGTGCCAGGGCCTCACCACCCTCCCAGGGAAGAATTCCTTTCCAATATCTCATCTCTCCCTGCCCTCTGGCAGTGGGAAACCATTCCTCCTTGTCCTGTCCCTCCATCCCATGTCCCAAGTCCCTCTCCAGCTCTTGGAGCCCTGTTAGGCATTAGAAGGGGCTCTGAGGTCTCCCTAACCCTTTTCTTCTCCAGGTGAACACTCCCAGTTCTATCAGCCTGTCTCTAGAGCAGAGGGGCTCTAGCTCTCAGAGCATTTTCTTGGCCTTGGCCTTGTTGAACTTCAGGAGGTTCCCCTGGGCCCTGAATGTGTCTAAAACCACTCAAGTACCAGAATATTGCAGTTTTCTATTATTTTTGCAATAATTCAGATGAGGAGTATGAACACTGGGAGCAAACAATGCTGTGCCCTTGTCTCATGAGACTGGAAAAGAGACAGGTTGGATTCCTTTTCCTGTTAGCTTGTCCAGAGGAAAGGAGGATGTTTTCCCATGCAGTGAATAAAGCATTTCCTTGTATATAAAGTATTTCCTTGTATTGCTGTCCCTGCTCAGTCAGGAGCTGAGGGTAACTTCACCTGGCTGGAATATCTCCACGTTCACTGCTTGGAGTTTTGGGAGGCCTTTGTTATTGGAAGACTCTGCAGTGCAGATTTACTGATGGTTCCATAGGCCTGGGAATAGCTGCCCATCGATGCTCTTGGATCACCTGCAGCTCCCACATTTGCTGTGATCTGGAACATTTTTTTACTGGGCTTCAGAAGGGGACGAACATGTTTGCTGTGACACTCAGAGTTTCTGGGATTCTATGTAATAAAGAAAAGCCAAGATAAGGTCATAACCACGAATCAACTTTCTGGAATGCAAATAAGACACGTTTGGCTTTGGACAGCATTACCCTCTCAGAGAACAACCAAAAATTTAGGGCACATGTAGGCTTATCTTCTCTGTGTTTTGCTCTTCCTGTCACAGAATTTTCCCAATATCCAACCTGAACCTCCCCTGGCACAAGTTGAGACCATTCCCTCTCATCTTGTCCCCTGTTCCCTGGGAGGGGAGGTCGACCCCCACCTGGCTCCCCCCTCCTGTCAGGTAGTTGGAGAGAGCCAGAAGGTTCCCCCTGAGCCTCCTTTTCCCCAGGCTGAGCCCCCCCACCTCCCTCAGCTGCTCCTGGTGCTCCAGTCTGTTCCCTTCCCTGGACACACTCCTCAATGTCTTTCTTGTTGTAAGGGGTCCAAAGCTGCTCCTAGGACTGGAGGTGCTCTAGCAGTGCCCAGGGCCACACTGTGGATGGTATAAGCCAGGTGCCACTGGCCTCTTGCCCACCTGGGCACTCCTGCAGTCGTGGTTCAGCTGCTGTCACCAGCACCCCCAGGGCTTTTTCCAGCTTTCCAGCCATTTTGCCCCAAGCCTGGAATGCTGCAGGGAGTTGTTGTGACCCAAGTTACCACAAGTACAGGTTAGAAGTTGAGCTACTCACATTGTAATGGCTCTGCACACTTGTAGGAGGGAGCTGAGTCTTTGCCCATGTCATTTGTCTCCCAAGTTTTATGTTGTCGTTGATTCTGGGCTGTTGAGGTGCTGCAGAAAAGTTCCTGATCCCAGCACTAGGATTTGCATTTCCTGTAGAAGGAAAAACACGAGAAGAAGTAAGAAAATTGTGAGGGCACAGAACACACTGGCTGAGGCAGGGACAGTCACACACTCACCACAGTGTTTTGTTCTTATGTCATTTTCCTGCCACACTTTCACCCCCTCATTTTACCCAGCAAATTCCCCTAATTTCTTTTACACCACTCAACTTCTCTTCTCCCTTCCCCACAACAGTGCCCCATGGTGGGTCATACCCCCCGTGTAGGAGGTACCTACTGTGCACAGTGGTGTGTGTAATGGGGTTGTACATCATCACACTGATCTGTGACCTCTGACATGCAGTCCTGGCCAAATCCTCACTCTGGCTGGATTCTGTTGGCTGGACTCCAGCTGTGGCTCTAGTGTGCACCTGTGAGGGGTTTAGGAGAGGGGGTGCTCGTTCTTGCTGGACTTTTCTGGCAGGTACAGTCACTGAGCTGAAATTTGGGAGCAGTGGGCTGGATTCAGACTGGCTCAGCTGAATGTTTTCTCTCTGCTTTTGCTCCTTTGGAAGGCTCTTTGATTTCTTTTCAAGGATCATCTGCAGAATAGAGAAGCTGGTTAGACTTACAAAATATCAAAAAAAGAGGAATACTTATAAATACCTGCAATTTATTTTACAGAATAGGCAACAAGTATAATTTGGGAACTAGATGATCTTTAAGCTCCCTTCCAACCCAAGCCATTCTCTGGTTCTGATTCTATGACTATGATCTATTTCCCTCTAACACAGTCTTCCTCAGACATTATGCTTCAGAGACTTTTCCCAGTGGGAATTTAAAGCCTCTCAAAGATTATGACAGTATAGAACTGACAGATCAAACTCCAAGGTGTGACTGTGTCACACAAAGACAAGACAATGACAGAATTTGTGAAGTATGTGCAAGAGTGGCAGGTTACCTGGAGGGTTAGGATTTGGGAAAATAGGATGAACGTACTTCATATAATTTATTTTGATATTCTGCCACAGAGAGCTGGACATCATCATCCAAAGGAAGGACCACATTGTAATCCAAAGAGGGCTCCCTGGCAGGACAGTGGAATCTAAAGATATGAGAATACATCATATAATTCACTGACTGAAAACAGCATCACAGACTAATAAAAATTTAAACAGGAGTGTTAAACAATTTATTGTAAATAGGGTTGAAAACAGGTTGAAAATAGGTGGAAAATAAAGAATTAGCTTTACTTTTTTTTCCTATAATGCTTTTAAAGAAAACTTGTGCCAAGGACAGGTTTGTAGTGCCTCAGGGGAAGCTGCACACTGGTGTCACTCTCACCTCTTCACATAAGGATGCTGCAGAGCCTCCTCTGCTGTGAGCCGTTTGTCAGGGTTAAATACCAGAAGTTTCTTCAGCAGATCCAAGGCAGGTAATGGAGTAGAGGGTGGGAAAATCTCCTCAAATGTTACTCGCTGCCTAGAAGACAGAAGACGATGTTAGCTCCTAGTGTCCAATTCACAGTGAAGGCAGGAATGACAATTCTGGGGATAATGTCAAGGTGACTTTAAAGCTCATCTCTTTCCAGCCAGCCCCATGATCCCACAAATTCAGACTTCAGAACACAGAAACATTTCTGTGTAATCTGCAATGACAAGCTGAAATTTGAAAATCTGGGTTTGCATTTTGAAATCCTAAATATAATTATGAACGTAAAGAAAAGGAGAGTATCTTTTACATTTGAAAAACCAGTTTTAAAACCCAAATATTACTCATACTTTAAATAATTACTATTCAAGGAGAGACCTTAGAGTCCCTTTCACTGCCTAAAAGGGCTGCAAGACAGCTAGAGAAGAACTTTGGACAAGGGTCAGGAGTGACAGGACAAGAGGAAAGGGCATACCACTGGGGAAGTGGGGATTTAGATGGGATACTGGGAAGAAATCTTTGCCTGTGAGGATAGTGAGGGACTGGAATGGATTTCCTGGAGAAACTGTGGTTGTCCCATCCCTGGAAGTGTTTAAGGCCAGGCTGGACGGGGCTTGGAGCAACCTGGTCTAGTGGAAAGTGTTCCTGCCCATGGCAGGGGAGTGGGACTGGATGGTCTTGAAGGCCCCTTCCTCCCAAACCATTCTGTGGTTCTCTGGTTCCATGGTCATACAGTAGGAGATCTGAGCCCAGGCTTACCGAGAACTCATGTGGTTAATAACTGAGGCCTTGTACTCTGACTGCAGAGCCAAAATATCTGCAAGAGGAAAGATACTGTTAATGCCAAGATGAGGATTACCTGAGCTACACAGGTAAGGAAAGCAAATATTTAACATAAGAAATTACCCTCATAAAACATAATGGGAGACCTATGGAAGAGGAATGGAATATTTACTTACAAGTTTTCTAAGCTGTTTTCTGAATTTCTATTTATTAATCATAGTCTTCATAAACTTGCACTCTCATACCCACCAAGATATCTGAATTTCTTATTTTCCTCTAACCTTAACATTCATGATTAAGTCTCTGGTTGCCTCAGAAAAGTCCCAGAATGACCTGTAAAAGGTACCTTCTCCTCTTATTCAGCTGGGCTGCTTTCTTCAACTCTTTAATCCCGTCTCTAATATTTTTCCCTGCAGCAGAGTCCTACCTTCTGGGGACGGAGGAGGGATGACCCTTAGGATCTGCTCTATTTGGTTCATTGTTGATGTTCCAGGAAAAAGAGGCTTCCCAAGCAGCATCTCTCCCAGAATACACCCAATGCTCCACATGTCTACACCTTTAGTGTAACTACAAACAGGAGTAGAACAGAGTTAGGATTAAATCAAGCAAATGTTTTTCCATGCCTGGTATCTACATCACCTACATTGATCCATTTTATTAGAAAACATGCATTGTGACTCCTCAGGTATGAACGCTCACATGTGAACTATAAATTGACTGACATTTGGAAATCATGGGACTGGCAAGCATGAAACAGAAAGGAAATTTACCCTACTCAAAGTCTAGTCTAGGAAACATAAAAGGAAATCTATTACAGAGAAATGCCAGAACAAGGTAATTTATCCTTTTCATATGACCAAGATACATGTTGAAACAACTGACTTCTCAGGGCACAATGTATACACAAAGTAATTACAATTACTTAAAAATTACATTTTTAAGCAAAGTAAGTGTCAAACAATGCTTGCAAAACATCCACATTTAAAATCTGAGATACTACCCCATCCTCTACTTATTTACTTCTGTGATTTTTCAAATAAGGACTAAGCTGAACTAACGGGCAGTTGGTTTCATGTTTAATTATAGAATATTTCCTGAAGATAATTCCTGCTTCAATTTGGAAAAGAGGACTAATGTTTTCTAATTTTTACTAATGACTAAGGACTAATGTTTAGTAATTTTGTAAAGATGTGGTTTTAAGGGGAGCAAGAGTAAGTCTGGTGAAGCTGCTCATGTCTGCAGGTGAACACTCCAAGAACGTCGGAAGGACGTGTATGCATGAACGAGGGGTTATGCTGCAGAACTGACTGAGAAAATGAACTGCTGACCTGATATTACACCTGGTGACATCAAAAATGAAAAGACTTAAGAATTTTAGACACTAAATGTTCCCAGTGGTGAAGGAGGTACAGACTCACCTGTGAGAGGCCAGCAGGATCTCAGGGGCCCGGTACCAGCGTGTGGCCACGTACTCGGTGAGCAGGGGGCTGGCCTGGTCCCCACCCAGCTGGCACAGGGAACGGGCCAGCCCAAAGTCACACAGCTTCACACAGCACTCTGCATCCAGCAGCACGTTGGAAGGCTGGATTGAACACAGGAGAATTAATTAGCTGTGACTCTCTGAATAGCAGAAGGTTATTATCAAGGTTCTTTTACTAGTCTGAAATACTTGCACACTTTTTCATTCTTTTCCTATAGAGACAGGCTGAGAGAGCTGGGGGTGTTTAGCCTGGAGAAAAGGAGGCTGAGGGCTCCTTGCAGTGTCTAAAGGAGCTCCAAGAATGCTGGAGAGGGACTTTGGATATGGAGCTGGGGTGCTAGGAAAAGGCAATGGCTTCCCACTTCCAGAGGGCAGGGTTTGGTGGGATATTGGGAAGAAATCCCTTCCTGTGAGGCTGGGGAGGCCCTGGCACAGGCTACCCAGACAAGTTGTGGCAGCCCCATCCCTGGAAGTGCTCCAGGCCAGGCTGGACGGGGCTTGGAGCAACCTGGGATAGTGCAAGGTGTCCCTGCCCATGGCAGAGGTTGGGACTGGATGCACTTTGAAAGCTCCCTTCCATCCCAAATCAGTCTGTGACTTTTTTAATTTAACAGAAAACTTGAGAGAAGGATACACACCATCACTGTAATGTACCTTCTGATCTCTGTGAATAACATTCCCAGAGTGGATGAATTTAGTTGCCTTCAGGAGCTGGTAGAGAATGTAACACTTGTGGATGTCTTTCAGCAAATTTCCCTTCTTAATCACAGCATGTAAATCTGTCTCTGTAACATGTGACAGCAGTAATATATTTACATCAGTAACTATCAGTAGTATCATGAACATTCATGTAAATCATCAGCACATCACTCCTAAGAGGGGCTGGATTTGAGTGGCTGCTGCAATGCTGAGTCTCACCCATGGACTCAAAGATGAGGTAGATGTCCTTGTCATTCTCAGCTTGGATAACATCGAGGAGCTTGATGATATTTGGATGTTCTCCAAATTCCTGTGCAGGGAAGAGACCCAGCTGTCAAAATCACATGTTTTGCTTGTGAATCATAAAAGGGGACAATAACCTATTTCAGTTTGTATTAATGTCTAGAACAAACATTAATAAGCAGTTTCCTCCAATAGGCTCCTTGTGAAATAGACTTAAAAAAAAGATTTGAGGTTGCTCCACGGTATGAAACCAGCCAGTTAATCTAAAAAATAATCTCTTTTGACAGAGACATTATTTCCTAAACTCCCTCTGTATCATTTATAATAAAATCCAGTCCCCTTTGTGCCCCTCACATTTCCTACTGAATCAAAGAACTATTGTGGCATGAAAATAAATCATAGTTGCCATCAACATTCATAGTTAAAACCCAAACAACTGTAATATATCCACCTGAGGTCTGGCTGAGACACTCTCAGACTCTATTGAGAGATCAGACAGTGCACAGACGCCTGAACACTGGTATCTCACACTGGAGGTGGCATCCATCCTCACGTTTGCAGACTGACAATCCTCATGGGATCATTCAATTCATGCCCAGCTTTAACAGCTTTTATGTCCCAGAGCCAACACCCCTGTGCAGCCAACATAATATGTCAACAGTTTCATGAACTATCTTAAGAATAAAATCATGAATTGCTGCAGCATAAAACCTGTGCTTTTATCTAAAATTCATAAATGACATCTTATTTCAACCAATATTATAGACTCTTCACCTATTTCCATCACAAATTCAGTTATAAACAGTACCAAAAATCCAAATAATAAGCTACCTTCAGCATAGCCCAACCATAACATCAGCTTCCTATACTCTAAAGCCAACACAAAGTTTGGTTATAACGTGTGACATCTAGAAAGTCCACAGATTTCCACATTCATCTGCAGCAACCTGTGAAAACACTCTCACAAAGCAGTGATACATGGTCACAAACACCCATCCAAATGATGTAAAGGTTTTTAACCCAAAGGAAGGAATTGCTCTAGAGATGCAGATCAGTCTTGACAGTATTACTTGAGTTCTACTTGAGAAGGAAAACCCTACTGTCTCACATTGTCTTGCCCTGAAACTGATAAGGGGAAGTCATGAAAAACCTTCAATCTGTACTAAAGAACCTCATCAGGGCCAGTCCTGCTGATCTTTGCTTAAAGAACAGTGCTGACCCTAAAGTACTTACCAAAAAGGACATTCTAAAAAAATGACATTCTAAAACTGGCCTAAAATGCCTCAGTAGATCTACAACTACACTGAACAACAAACAAAAAGCCTGCAAGCAATCCCCAGCATGCTGCAGAGCACCAGAGGATCATCACAACCCCAGATTCTACAGCAACTTCTCAATTACAATAACTGAGATACATAGTACAAAACAATAATCCAGTTCATCAAACGCCCTTGTGATAAACAGAGAGATCAAACAAAGTAATTAGTATGCACAGAGAAGCAAATTAAGACAAACCTACAACTGCAAATGACAGAATATTTCTTACATCTTTTCCTTTCCTATCCTGTCCCTCAGTCTTGACCCTCAGGGAAGAGGCATAAAACAGAAGGGGAAACTAAAATTCTTCAGCCTATCTATGGGCTGTACAGCACATTCACTTCCCACCCCCACGCTGCCAAATGACTCCTTTCCTTCAGGAGAAATATCCTTCTTTTCCCTGCTCCTCCTCCACCTTTCTCCTCCAGAAGTGCTGCACTTTCAGAGATGATCTAACTCACAGGTAATTCTGTATATTTTTAGCTTTTAAGTTTGCAGCTTCTACTTCCAAGTTTCAAGAATGACTAAAAAAGTAATTTTTTACTAAAAAGTAAAAGAACTCTCACCTCTTTCCTTCTTAAACCTCACAGTCTCAAGAAATACCTCTTCTATGAGCCCTATCTCACTCCTTACAAAATCTCAAGTTATAACAACATTATTCCAAAATATTGATGTTTCTACATGGTAGGTTTGAGAAGGAGTGCACAAATAATTAGAAGGCCACTGATAAAGTCCATTATATCAAACCAGGAGCAGCCTTAACTTATTCCTTGCAGAACTTCCCTTCTTGTTTTGCTTTATTAATTTAAGAGGTCAAACTGCTTCCCACATGATGGAGGAAAACAATTTTGGCATGTAAACCTTTCCCCCACCCCAGCCTCCTCTCTGATCATGGCAGTTAAAATGTAAGAGAAACAGTTTGTATCCACAAAAAAGCAAGAAGTGAGAGAAGGTGCAAGTCTATGTGTTGATGCTGCAGGAAATGCATTGCAAAAAACAAGGAAAGAGCAGGAAAGAGTAAAAACAAACCCAAATGGAGAGTGTTTCATGCAGGTGGGTTTGCCCTGAAAGGCTCTTTGCCGAGGTGATGCAGAAAAGAAACTAAAGAGTTGTCAACACTAATCATTGATCCCTGTGATTTGGAAAATGATGGGAAGAAAATAAGTGGACATCAGAGATAATAAAAAATCGGAGCAGAGGGGGACATTACCTGCAGGAACATAATCTCTCGAAATGTTCTCTGGAAATAAAGAAAAAAGAGTTTATTATCAAGTCAAGAGAATGGCAGAACAGAGGATGAACTTCAAAGAGAGGGTTAAATCTGCTCCTCTTCTGTAGATCCCATGATACACATAACTTGATTATTATTCTTTTTTATCCCAAGCTAGCTACAGATTGTATTACTACATGCATAATTATCATCTTTCAGGGACAAAAATCTAGAAAATATCTATGGGATCCCACCACACCTCAGAACACATACAGACAATGATTTCTCACCTGAGCATCTGTTCTGTTCCTGAAAGCATCAAAAATCTTTTTAACAGCAACTGTTTCTCCTGTCCTGCGGTCGACTGCTTTCCAGACGATGCCATAGGCCTGGGGAGAGACACACACAGCTGAGCAGTGTGCTCACACCTGGCACACAGGTGAGCACCAGCTACCTGGAAGAGAGAGACATCAGGCCAAGGAACCCCTCTGCCCTGAAGGCAGCCTGAGAAAGCTGGGACTGTGCAGCCTGGAGAAGTCTCCAGGGAGAACTCAAGAGTGTCTAAAGGGGCTCCAAGAGAGCTGGAGAAGCCCTTTGGACAAGGGCCAGGAGAGACAGGACTAGAGGGAAGGGCTTCCCACTGGAAAAGAAGGTATTTAGATGGGATATTGGGAAGAAATCCCTGTCTGTGAGGGTATTGGGGGGTTGGAATGGATTTCCTGGAGAAATTGTGGCTGCCCATCCATGGAAGTGTCCCAGGCCAGGCCGGGTGGGCCCCTGAGCCAGCTGATCTGGTGGAAGGTGTCCTTGCCCATGGCAGGGGAGTGGAAAGAGAAGATCTTCAAGGTCACTTCCTATGAAACCATTCTGTGGTTCCATGATTCTATGGATGGACAAAAGCCCTGAGAAGAAGGACCTGGGGGTGTTGCTGGATGAACAACTGGACATGAGCTGACAACATGCATTAGCAGCCCAGAGAGTCAATCCTGTCCTAGGCTGCATGAAAAAAAGGACAACCCAGGGGATCAGGCCCAGCCAGCCTGAGGCTGTGACAGCCAGGGCTTGTCTGACCAACCTGATGTCCCTCTGTGACACTGTGACCCACTCAGTGGCTGAGGGGAGGGCTCTGGATGTGTCTGCCTGGACTCTAGTCAAGCTCTAACAGTGTTTCCCACAACGTTCTCCAGGAGAACCTGTCTGCTCCTGGCTGGACAGGTAACACCTGGCTGATGGCTGGGCCCAGAGAATGGTGGAGAGTGGGGTTACATCCAGCTGGAGCCAGGCACCAGTGGGGCTCCCCGGGCTCAGAACTGGGGCCAGTCCTGTGTAATGTCTTTACTGGTGCTCTGGATGAGGTGACTGAGGGCACCTCAGTCAGTTCTCAGAGGACACCAGTTTGGACAGGAGTGTGGATCTGACAGAGTGGCTGGAAGGCTGCAGAGGAACCTGAGGCTGCTGCAGATTTTAATGTGGGAATATTTTGTGGTAACTTTTGTGAGACCTATCTCACAACATGTAGTCAGGTAATATTTTATACATTATACATTTCACTTTGATTTTGTTTAGTCATTCTTATGTGGAGGTTATTTTCAATTTTCCATTGTATTCGGGATACAAAATAGACATTGAAACTTTTGTAGCCTAATACAGCATTAGATAATAATTTAATTTTTTTAATATAACTTACTAGCTCCCTGCTTTTAACTGTGGCTGAACATGAGCCCAGGTGTGCCCAGGTGGGCAAGAGGCCACCAGCACCTGGCCCGTACCAGCCACAGTGTGGCCAGCAAGTCACAGGTAATTCTTCCCCTGTATTTGACTTTGGTGAGATCCCACCTGGAGCACTGCATTGAGCTTGGAGCTCCTCAGTAAAAGAAAGACACAGACCAGTTTGAGTGGGTCCAGAGGAGGCTGTGGAGATGCTGTGGGAGCTGGAGCTCCTCTGCTCTGGAGCCAGACCGGGACAGCTGGGGATGTTCAGCTGGAGAAGAGAAGGCTCTAGAGAGACCTTACTGTGGCCTTTCAATATGTAAAGGGGGATGAGAAGAAGGGGGGAGAGAGACTTTTCAGCAGTGACTGTAGTGAAAGTATCACAGCATCACAGAATTGCTGAGGTTGGAGACCACTGGGCCCCAACTGCTAATGCAGCATTGCCAGATCTGACACTAAAGGGGTTTGTTTTTTTAAAAAAAAAAATTAAAATCTGTGTTGTCTATTAAAGGAATGGGAACTTCTACCTGAGTTTTCCCTATTTTGGATGACTGTGATACTGCTCAGTCTCACTTGTGTTAAGAGATCCAGTTTTCTTATTTGAGGCCATAGACTTGATTCTTGACTTTCCACATTCTAGGAGCTGCTTTACCTCCACAAAACAGGTCCTGCTCAGAAACATACCCAGTTAATGTTTAAATACTTGAACAAAGCAAAGCGGTGACAATGTGTGACAGTGAGTGATTCTGGAGATTAAACTCTCACACAGGGACACTGAGGCAGACTCCCCAGGAATGTGTGTGCTCCCAGAGCATCGGGTCAGGACCTTTGCCAGGCATCAGGCAGTACAAACTGTTGTACAAGTATCTCATAAGTGCTACACTACTACCCTGTAACATAGGAGGGGACAAGAGGAAACAGCCGGAAGCTGAGCCAGGGGAGACTGAGACCATTCCTCCTGGAAAGGCACAGGCTGCCCAGAGCAGGGGTGGTCCCCACCCCTGGGGGGATTTTGCAGATGTGGCATCTGGGGACAGGGGTTAGTGGTGGCTTTGGCAGGGCCAGGGGAGTGATTGTAGTGGATGGGCTCAGAGGGCTTCTCCAACATCAACAATTCTGTGATTCTATGAAGAAAAAGGGCCTCTCTCACATGCCCCCTTATAATTGCACACACAATAGTTGTACCAATGCAACTAAACAACGACAGAGAGCTGCCAGAATAGAAAAGCAGGTAATTGGCGAGGATTTAGAGACTCTCTGAGGAGAAATATCGTGGAAATTACTACTGCCTCATATACAAAAATATATTTTATGGAGAAGACATGAATGACCTGTGAAGTGACGGGGTTACAGGAAATGCAGAAGGATTAGGCGGGCACAGAGAAAATGTACTTTGAGACTCAGATCCATTTTACCATTTACCCCCGATCTCTCACGGCCCCCTCGAGTTCTCCTGGGTGACCCAGCGCCCCCACCGGGCCCGGAGTACCCAGACACGGTGCCTGAGCTCCCACGGGCACCTGAACGCGCCCGGGCCTCCTCAGCTCCCCCGGGCCACCTGGTGCTCCCCCAGGGCCCCGGGCTCCCACCGAGCCCGCAGCTCCCGAAGCACTCACCCCCTTGCCCAGGCGCCCCTTGATCTCGTACTTGCGGCCCACGAGCGGCTCCACCTCGGGCGGGCTCATGGCGGCGCCTCCCTGTTGGCTCCCGCTGCCATGGAAACGGCCCGCGCGCGGCGCGTGCGCAACGCCACGCGCGGCGGCCGCCAGGGGACGCCGTGACGGCGGGAGGGAGCGGGGCCGGGAGGGAGC